>NPHX01000193.1:182623-193625 GCA_002271815.1 Eimeria falciformis | reverse complement strand
ATATATATATATATATATATATATATATATATATATATATGTATACATATATACATAGAGAGAAAGAGAGAGGATGAAACATACCCCTTGGTGTACAGACGGAAAAGCCTTGCAAAGGTCCGCCAGGTTCGCTGCAAACGTTGGAGGGCGCCGCGGCCCCTCGAAGCACACTATGCTACTGTTGCTGCTGCTGTTGTGACAGGGGCAGCTGCAAGTCAAACAACAATCATCCCCACTTTTCCTTTGCACAGTTCCTGCGGCAGCTGCTGAGCCTTCAGCATCCACCTTGGCATCAGCAGCGGGAGACCCGTTGCTTTGAGAGGCGTCGGAAAGGCATTGGGGGCCCCCTTGGCAACCCGATAAAACAGAAGAAGTTTGGTCACAAGGGGAACTGCAAGGGTTCTCGCTGGTTTGGGAAGACTTGCAGAGGCTGCAGCACGTGAGAGCAGTGCGGGTTCTCTTTGGTTCCACATGCAACTGCTCGTTTAATTCAAAAGAAAGCTGACGAAACTGCTGCCCTAAAGATCTTTCGGAGTCAGCAGAACCGAAGGAGTCCAAAGGAAACTGAGAAGCTTCCACAGGGGAAGGGCCCCTCAGAGGGACCCCTACCATGGTGGTGACGCATCCCTTATTCGAACAGGCAGCCATAGGCCGCGATCCAGCGGGAGCCACCTGCAATTCAGGCCTGGCACTATGCGTGTGTCCAGATGTAGGCTGTTGCTGTTGAGGTCCCTGTTGACTTGGTGGGTTCTTCTGCAAGAAAGAAGACTCAGCAGGGTTTCCCTGCGATTTGAAAATCGCCGGTTCTACCGTAGACAAAGGGACAGACTCGACTGGTGCTGCAGAAGGAGAGACGTGCTGCATCGTGCGCATGCGTATATGATAGAGAAGATCCTGCTAGGGGCCCCCAGACGATGGGGACCCCGCTCTGTCCTGGCAGTCCTGCCTCCTGCCGAAAGGACAGCACCTTTGACCCAGGCCTTACTCAAGATCCAGTAGCAGCAAAAATAAAACACTCATCGGAAATATTCAAGACATATGCAGCCTTACCACGGCTGCTGCTTTGGGGCTCTATCGACGCTAGACAAGTGGATTGCAAGGAAAGCCCCTGAGGCTGCAAAGCTAATTGTTGATGAAGGAAAGCAGAAGTTGAAGCGCATTGCCAACCATCTGACGGATGGAGATGAGAAGGAGTAAATGGGGTGCGATTGGTGTCGCATGCGAAGAACAATTTCGTAGCAGCGTACTTCCAGTGGTAGACAAATCTATAAATAAAGTACATCAAAACCCCTAATAGAATTAACAAGTATCGATATAGTAAAAACAAAAGGAAAAGTAAACAAGCATTACCCGCCCAAATGGTCCTCTTTCAGAAGCCAAGAGTGTCCAGACGATTAGGGTGCTGTTGCAGGGCCCCAGCTGCTCAGTGAGGACCTGTGTATATAATTACCAGCTTTCTGCTCTATTCTTCTGGTAAATAATGATGGTTTACTTCTGCTTAGCAGAGAATACTTTGAAGATACATTAAACAATTAATGCTCCTTGGCAGCCTTTTGAGACTGGCCCAATTCAGCGAGCTGTGGAGGCTCATGAGATCCATGAGGTCCTTCTTTACACGAATGAAGAATCCTTTTTCTCATCAACTAACCCTAGAATAGGTATATGTATTATTTGCTTTTGTAGTAATATCTATGCGTTCCTTTTGTCTCTTACCACGTTTATCTTTGAGCGCCGTTTGGGTGGCAGGGGGACCTTATAGGGCCTCGTGAGTCACTACGGTCGGTTTGCACCTACTTTTTTGAAAGACTTATCTTGTTTGTATTAAAGGCATAGAGAGTCAATCAAGCTGTTTTCGGTGTTTGTCGGAGAAGCAGCATGCATGATGCCATTCAATGGCAACAGAACCGGAATAAAATTTATGAAGAAATCGGGGCTGCCTTTCATCTTCGGCCCGCTTCTTCAACCACCTTGCATTCTCTACTCCGTTGGTGCACTTGCACTCTTGTGCCCTGATGGAGCGCTTAGGACCCCCAGAGCCCAACAAGCGGTTCTCGAGCTTGCTGTCTAATGGAGCTTCATCTGTCTGTTCCGCGCTTTCGAACGGGCTGTTACACCTCTTCCTATTGAGAAAATGTGTTTTGAGGTTTGGATGAGTTGTGGGCTACTTAGTCAGTGAATGTGTTTCATTTTTTTTATATGAGAAAATGGCGGTGCGTGCGATTGAGTACACCATCAAGGTGGAGGTGCACGAGGTGCGTGGCCTTTCCTTTAAGGAATCCGCAGGTGAGAAGGAGATCGTGCCAAATCCTTACGTGGACGTAACAGTGTGTGGAACCACTAAAAGCACCATTCAAAAGAACCAAGTGGTGTCTGCTACGTTCAATTCTACTTTCAACTTCCAAGCCACTCTGACCCCCGAAGAATTCATGAGGAGTTATGTGGAGCTGGAGGTGCTGCATCGATACACCCTGGTGGGAGGTATAGGCCTTCAAAGCGCGACAATTGGAAAGTATGTATTCAGTTTTGAGTGCGTGTATTCAAAGATTCAGCATTGGATCTACAGACAATGGGTCAAACTGCGAAACTTCGAACAGCCCGCGGCAGAGCCGGTAGGTCCCGCATTGCTGGTGTCTACAGATACTGTCGCTTGTGTCTTTGGCAAGATTGTGTACTCTCACTCTACAGAAATACCTCTGAGCCACTTCATACTTGGTCGTCTCCCCATTTCGCATGCAAGTGGCACTGCTTTTTTCCTTTTTTGTCCCGCTCCATGCAGGGCATGATGCTCCTGACGGTTGGCATCTTTGGGCCTGGCGACCCTTTGCCGGTGGTTGACGAGAATGTAGCTTTTGTGACTGAGGACGGAGACCGAGTTACTAAAGAGGTAGATGTTAAATTGACGTACTACAATCTGACTGTCAACATCTACAAAGGCCAAGATATCAGCCCTGTGGTTGGGCAACTCACGACGTCTTGCGAACCTTTTGTAAAGGTGAGGCATAGAGGCGAACAGCTTTAGAATAGCTTAGTGCGTAAGATACAGAAATACCAATGCATCTCGTACGAGGACTTCACACCCCATTGCTCATTGCTTTTGTGGAGGTAGACTGCCAGTGCAGTGGTCATGCACTTGTTGTGTATAAGTCATTGCCATTGTATTTGGTATGTATATGGTGATGTATTTTTATTGCTTATTCTGGTTCTGCTGCCGCAGGTTAAACATGGGGGTGCAGAGCTGCAGACGCGAGCACTGCCAGACCGAAGTCCAGAGTGGCAATCCTCGCTTAGTCTTCCTGCGAGCATGCCTTGCCACGATGGAACTGTTTTGTTGGAGCTTTGGAACAGCAGCACGAATTCGGTCCTCATGTCCACCATGGTGTTGGATTTCTTTGACCTAATTAAGAACGAAATTACTACAAGGTGGTTCAACTTTTACTGGAGACCTCCAACCGAGGGTATGCAGATAGTGGGAATGCAGCCATGCGTGCATCGCCTTGCACTTTGCGCTCGATCATGTTAACGGACCGAATTTTGGACCTCCGAGCACTGGGACAAAGCTGCTGTCTAGCGGGATTCTATGGATTGTAGCTCCTTCTGGCTTCCAAGTCCAGCCAGATTTACTCTCTTTTCGCTTCTCAAACCAAAGCCCGCTAAGTTTTTGAGCTTGGGGAACAAAGAGGACCAATGGGGTCTATAGTTTTGGCTATTAATGTTGTGCGTGTGTGGGCTGCTCAGGGCTGTTAGGGGCCGTGCAGGATATGCTAACAAACGCAGAATTGCGGCAGCCTAATGCGTATGCCGGCCGCATCCTCCTGAGTGCTTCTTGCGTTAAAGTGCAGGCGCCGCTGCCTATGGGGGTCCGGTCGGCTGGCGCTACACACGAGATGCCACAAGTAGAATATACGCTTTGGGTAGATGTATACGAAATGTCTTGCAACGCCAGCGTTAGCAATGAGCTGCAGGCAGAGGTGTGCTTTGGCCCTCATGTCCTGAAGTCACCTCCTCTGATGTTGGAGGAGACAGGCTCCTACACCTTAGAGGCTGCACAAGGCCGCATGGATGAGCTCAGAATATATCTTCCGCGTGAGTAACTGAACTTGCAGTCTGCGGTTCGTATGTAAACCCTGACACCATTCCAACGGAAATGAAGGAGTAGAATTCTCACCAGCGGCCACACACTTCCTAGACGTGCGTGCACCGTGGAACGAACCGTACGCGTTTCTTGTTTTGTCTTCAGCTGAAGAATCGCAGACTTGGGCTTTTTTTCTGTACGTTAGCAGCATATCCGCCATTAGCGCCGCTGCAAACGTCGCAGCAAACGTGATGAATTGGTTTGATGGTTGGCGCGGGGCGCCCAGGGCGGATGAACAAGTCGAGCAAACAGTTCAGACAACTCGCGTCGCATGGACAATGATCCCATTCGATCCGAAGCATCTGCTAGATAGCAAACCCATATGGTATTCTCTCCGTGCATGCGACGGCTCCTCCACCGAGCCGTTCTCGTTGCTTGTCTCTATAACATGCAAGCCTGCAAAAGACATCGGCGAAAGGCCACAAAGGCTTCAATACAACCTGAAGCGGTAATTTTCAGGGGGTGGGTTGGTAGCGTGATACAAGTTTGATTGTGTCCGTTGGCTATGCCCGATGCTGCGCAGCCGTTTTGAGCACCAGCATTAGTGGAACAAAAGCCTTTCATGTTTCGGCACGCCCCATCCTGTGTTGCGGCTTAGGTACTATTTTCGCTCCCTGATTTACGAAGGGCTCCACCTGCCGGCTGTGGGGTATGACCAGTTCCCTAACCCCTACATCAAGGTGAGAAAGAGTCGTACACGTTGTCGTGGGATGCAAATGGGTCGTCACATACCTGTGGCACTTTAGGCGTCTAACAAAGCAGTACACCTTCCTTAAAAAGTGCTAAGTTTAGTCCGTATATCCGTAATTGCAAGTACCGTAGGTTGTTCACACACATACGCCGCAGGTAGTTTTGGGAAGTCAGAATGTTCAGACGTTAACATTCCGGCAAACGTTGAACCCTTCATACTACGAGGCAATTGAGACGGAGGTCATCCTTCCAGAAATGATGCAGCTGGCCCCCGATATTGTGGTACGATGCAAAACTTGTCCGTAGATGTTAATTTCGCCCCCTAGAAGACTACCCTGAATGAAACACTGCCTTTTGGAAATACTTGCGTGCTCTGACGTATGGTTTACCAGCCTGTCTGAATAGCTACAGCTGGGTTGTCGTAAGCCTGCCTGGTGCTGCTGCGTGTGACTTTTCTGCAGCTGGAGGTTTGCTCGGAGGCGGAGTCGATAATCTCTTCAGATATTGTGCTTGGATCAACAACGTGCGTTGGCTTATTCAAACTAATGTGTGGTTGATAGGCAAACACTTGCACTAGGAAAAGAAAGTCTGCGAATTACAGAAGTTGGACGTGTGGCGCGCTCCACTCGTTTCAGGTATCCGATTCAGAAGGTGCCGAAAGAATGGAAAAAGGCGCCGGTGTGGCTTACGCTTCACTCCAACCTCTATCCCCGCTGTAAAGCCAAGGTCCTCGTTGCTTTCGAGCTGGTTCCTGCAGAACTCGTGGAAAACGACACATACCCATTCTATGACGACATCAGGCCATCCACGAAGGAGGCAACTGTCTCCTTGTTTCTTGTCGGCGTTCGCTTGTTTTCGCCTGTTCAGCGGCCGTATGTGGAGGTGCGCCACGCACGCTTACGCCCTGAGCACAGAGTTTCGGCCCAACGGCTTTTCTTTCCCTCGATCTACAGATCGTGCAATCAGAATTTAACGAACTAGTGTGCCTTCCGTTACTTGGTGCCTTGGCGATGCCGTAGGGGACCAGTGGTTGCTATCAGAAACATTCAGCTGCATGTTTTTCGTTGATGTGCGTCTGTGCAGGTATGCTTCGGACGCGATGTGGAGGATACAACAAAACCTCTTTGGTCTGAACGCACCAGCGAGCCACATGTGGGAGAGGGAGGAAACTGGAACTTTTTGCAGCATTTCAACGTAGATGTTTCCTTACCTAAGCGCATGCATCACCATTGTTTCATGGAGGTTAAAGTCCAGGATGAGGTCGAAGGTATATCTGGGAGGAAAATGACAGATATTGGAATGGCGTACATCACTCTCAACCCTCTTCTGCCATGGTTGGAGCAGCGAGAGCGTGAGGAGGTGAGCAGAAACGGTTCACCACATGGTTCTTCCACACCTCAGGATTTTCCTCCAGATCTGGCTGTCTGTTACTAGCAGAATGATGGGCCGGCCAGATCGCAATGTAATTAGGGTTTGCTTATATAGCCAAAGAGACTCAACAACCTAGAATCATTGGTTCTGGACTATTGTTGAGCAGACGAGGGAAATGTTCAAGCTACAGGTTATGGAAGAGGTCATGATCGAGGACGCAGAAAATGCTAGGGTAAGTATGGAGATCTTGCATCGTAGGAGGTGCCATATCGAGAGCGTCACTGTTTGGTTGGGATGGTGTTTTAACATATGAATGCATGTGTTGCGTGCAGCGCCTTACTGATGGCATGACAGGACAGGGAAGGGCGAATGCTGAGGGCGACGCCGAACCATCTCCACAGGCAAAGGTGGCAATGATGGAAAAAGTACGTAAGCGAAAGATCACTTAAGCATTACCGATAAGTGCTCATCTCCAGCTAGAAGCGTTTCAAGCAGCGAAATTTGATTTTTGCCTTGCAGCTTAACAAGAAAATAGTTGTACCGTATAACGACCCTGATGCTGCCAACTCCCGCTTGGAGCCCTTGGATGACTATGTGGCTTTCGGGGCTGCTGCTGCTGGGCGGACGTCAGCACGCCCCCGATCTACTTCTATGCAAAGGTCAGCAATGGCTAGTTCAAGTCGCAGGAGCTTTTTCGGCAATTTAGGAGCGAAGAAAAGCGGCTTGGAGGCCATGACCAGCCAACAAATGGGACTGTGCGAACAAACTGACCTTTATGGATTCGAGCCGGAGGCCCTCAACTTCGTGCTGACGTTGGTGAGGTGCACAAGTTTCCAGGCTTCTGCAGGGTCACGGGTCGTTTCCATTGTTCTTCGCTGTTGCGTATTCTGCCGTTTGCTGGCCGACAGCATTTGCCAGCTAATACATTTGATTTTGATTGCACCGGTTTGTCGGCAGGCCGATGAAGATGAGGCTGAAGAAAACGCGCGGGACGAAATCCCGTACGAAATGGAAGCCGACTTCGGCGTAAACGACCTTCCGTATCTGAGAGCTGCTATCTTCCGTGTGAGCACTGCCCTCCGAGCAACACAGATATTCAGCTCCACCCGCAGACATGCATTGCTGTAAATCAGGACCCTTGTAATCCGACGTTGAGTAAGCTTAGAGGCGTTGGGTTCCGACCGAAGGGTACGTGCAATGCGCTTGTGCTGCTTGCATCGCAGTGCACTGACTGCGGCGTTCCAGAGACCATCGGGTATCTCAAGTACATTTGTAGAGTGTACCAAAGAAAAGACAGCAGTACGGAGATGGAGCAAATGAACAAGTTGTGCGAGCAGCTCGTGCAAAAGTATGAAGGTATGTGCTCCCCACCAATTGAGCTGCCAACGGTAATAAGGCCTGACAGCGCCGGGTCCTATCCATTTTCTTTTCCATAATAGCCGTGAAGTCCGATTACCGTTTCGATCGGGTTTATTTTGTTGGTATTTTCAAAGCCTAGTTGTGATGTAGCATTGATGCCCTTGTTTACCTCTGGGACGTGAGCTGCGACGCGTTCTGTTTTGTGTTCAGCAACACGTGAATTAGTCGTCCGAGCTTATGTCCTGGCTGCCCGTGGACTCGTGCCACCTTCGGGGGCGGCGGACATCCAAACCTACGTGTGGATATATAATTCCGCTAGTTCAGTAGCACTCTCTGGCGGCCTGACGCACAACTTGAAAGACTCGGGACACGTAAAAAAGCAAGGATTCAAGCCTGAATTCAACAGGTGCTACAGTTTGGCGTGCTCCCTTCCAGAGCACGCTGTTGTGCAGGTGAGAAGAATTTCTGCATGCTCACTCCTCTTGGGTATGACCCGGATTGCAAACATAGCTTTTATTAGCTACTTGAACCTGTAGGAGTTCACCCCTCAGATACTTTCTATAGTCTCGCGGATCGATAGCCCCCTTCGCGTGCGGGCGGCTCGCACAGGTCGCCATCATGAACAAGGGGAGGGTGATGGACGAGTGTGTTGGGCGGACATTCATTGATATGGAAGATCGGTTTTTTAATCAGAAGGTGGCAGCGATGGTAGAGCAAGAAGTCACACCGATTGAGCTGAGGTACCATGAAAGAAAAACACACAAATGCACTACAAAGGCGTGTTCGCAGGCTAGACGGATAGCGGCAAGGGAGCTGTCTGAGTCACCATTATGTTCTTCCGTTTTCAGGACATTGAAGAACGAAGGGAGTACGGTGTCGCACGGCACGCTCCGGGGCTTTTTTGAAATCATGACGGACGACTACGCGCAGATGCATCCACCGTTTACCCTTGCCAGCGCAGAGCCCGACGATTACCAGCTCAGAGTACGTAGTATAATATACCTCTGGTGGACGGAAAGCTGCAAAAATAAAAGGGTGCTTGCAGTACGACTTTAACTAACTCTACAGTCAAGACATGCGTATGTGGCAGAGACTTGGCTCGTTTCTTGCAGCTGGTGATCTGGCGCGTCAAAGCCGTTCCACTCGACGATAACACGTCAGTTTCGATGTTCGTTCGGTCGATTTTCACTTTGGAAGAGAACAACGAAATAGTTTGCGACACGGACACGCACTACAACAGTAAAGACGGATCTGGTGTTTTCAATTGGAGATGTGTCTTTGACGTGAAGATACCTGCACCTATTCCAGTGTTAAAGGTGCAGATTTGCAACTACGCAGTGCTTAGTTCCGGGGAACCAATTGGCGAATGCAACTTTGACCTCACTGCTGACTTCTTTAGAGCCCGTAAGCGTGGGCAGATTTATCGCCTTCCAAAGTGAGTGGAAACAACTATCTCAAGCAACGAATGAGCGCACACCCATACAACACTGCAGGAGTACCGTTCAGACTGCCACTTTGGCGAGCATTGATCTGTTTTGATACATTCCGCCCTTTCCGAAACTTTCATACTCTTATCTTTTTCTGTGATTGACATTCTCCCAGGTTTTGGCTTCGGTGCACCCACCCTGCTTTCAAAGGCAAGTTGCGTGGCTCTATCGAAGTTGAGGCAAGCATTCTGCCCCTCAAGGAAGCGGAATTTTCTCCTGTTGGGCAGGGACGCGACGAGCCCAATAGAGATCCATTTCTTCCTGCTGTTACTCAAAACCGTACTTACGTTGACTGGGAAGCGATTAACGAAACAGTGGGGGCGGCCAGCTCTGCGATTATGTCTGGTCTCAAGTGGACAGGAGTTTGGATGGCAGCTGCAGGAATTATTGCCGCTGTAATTTTTATCATGTTTCTTCTCAAGTAGGGAGTTTGCAGTTTGTTGGAATGGCGTTTCCCATGTTGCAAAAGAGACACGGGAAATGTCCCGATTCACTTCTCACTGCCTTCATGACAGAGAAGACCGGTGGGCACTGCAGAGAATTCCCATCGACGCATGATACCAGTGGTAGTGACTTTGGAAAACTTGTTTTCAAGATAGTGTACAGACGCGTGATGTTTCCTGTAATCCCTTCTGAGCGACTTTGCCCTATGCTGTAGTGTCCTCACTGCTTACGCAAAAGTGTTCGTAGTAACAACGCTGAGTTTAGCATGTTACATTATGGAGGTGATTGTGAGCCAAACCGCAGAGCGTTGCCAATACTAGTTTGCTCGTTGTTCTAACACAATCAACCACTAGTAGTTTTGTCTCGAACCACCAGACACTCAACTTGTGCTTGTTATTTGTGAAAATGTAACGCTCGTACTTCGGCCTCTGCCTAAAGGTCATAAGTACCAACAAGAAACAACTTAAGAATGGTTGGTTCCGAAAGAAGTCCGTCTTCCTCCGGCTTTCCTGTGTGGGGCCATGCCGACCTGAGCACAACCAAGCGGGCAAGGGGATGCGGCCAAGGTGCAGGTTGGGCACGCATCCTGAGGTAGCAAACTGTGGAGTTAAGCCTTGAATAAGGCAGGTGTAACGGTTGTACTTCTGCCGTTGATTAGAAGCCATAAATACTAGCACAAAACTTTATTTAGGAAGAGTAAGTCTCCAAAGGAAGTCCGTTCCCGTAGGCGTACTTGGCTGAGGAAATGTAGGCCTCAGCACAGCCAAGCTGAGAGGGGGCGCCGCCAAGGCACAGACAGCCCGCACCATCGGCGCGCACGCATCGGAGCACACGGTCCGAGGAGCTGGACTACTGCTCATCACATAAACAAGCATAACTATTTCCATTGTATGTAACTTAAGGCATTAATTATGACAATTCTGAGTTACAACTAACAGACCAACACTGCAATACCTGGCACACGCATTCACATGCTGCAACTGAAACCTCGCCATAAGCCACGAACTTGAGGGGTTTCAACAGGAAAGATTGTGTGAACAACTGGCTTGGTTCTCGCCAACTCCCCTTGTCCCTTAAAAAATTGGGGTGCGTTAGAGAGGAGAGAAACCCGAACTGAACGGTTAGTTGTTAAAAAAACTCAGAATTCCACCTGTCCGCTATATGAGACCTTGAATTCACGGAAACAAATTGATTTGAGCCCTTCGGCTCCAATCGAGCCCACGGGACGTTACCATTTGTGGGGTGGTTTGAAGAGAAACTCCAGTAACACACTCGCCTTGTTTGGGATGGGCAACAAACCAGGCTGAAGCAAGAAGGTTTGTCTCTTTTAACCATCAAGGCATTTGTTCCCTAATTTATTATAACAGGAACACTCATACACCAGCCCACGGAATTCAAACGTACAGCAAGTTCATGCGCATTTTTGCACATTCCATTAAAACATACATATGTGTATACGTACATGTAAATATGTAGCCATATGTAGCTGTATATACACTGAGACATAGATTGTTGCATT
>NPHX01000193.1:135939-182473 GCA_002271815.1 Eimeria falciformis | reverse complement strand
ATATATATATATATATATATATATATATGATGTATATATATAAAATGAATATGTTTACAATGCTTACAAGGAGATAACTATCACAGATATACAGCAAAACAATTCTGTTACATTGCGTCTAGCTTGAAGGCATAAAACCCATATCGAAAAAAACTCGGTCTAGTTATCGTTAAAAAGGAACAGCAGCCAGCGTGAAACCTGCAAGAGCAGCAGCAAACGCCTCACCCCTTGCTGCGCACTGCAACAGCAAATTTCCCCTCTCATTGCCTACGAAGCAACAAGCCTGAACAGTACACCTAATGCCAGGCACGCAGCAAACGCTGCCGCTCAAAGGCGCGGGTGCACCGGGTGAAGGAGCAAAGCAAGGCGGAGCAGCAGCAGCAGCAGCTGCTGCTGCTGTGCTGCGCAGCTTTCCCTGCATGCGCATCAACAGCAGCTGCTGCAAAATGCCTACTGCGGCGGAGCGGCCTCTAATGGAGCCAAGTAATAGTCATAAGGCACCCAGTGCAGCGCTTCCTGCACGACCTCCCTTGAGGGTCTGCCGATGGCGTGCCGAAGAGCCTCAACCTTTTGAGGGGGGAGCAGCAGAAAACAACAATCTCCCTTTACTTTCAACACCCCCTGCTTCTCTAGGCAGGCCAGCACGTCCTGCACTTCGATCGAGGTCACCTCAGACAATTCCTAAGGAAAAACAAAGCCACAAGGATAAACGTGTTTACTAGAAATGCAAATGCATGCAAGCAAATAAGAATACCTAATCACACATTGTGTCCATCGCTATACACAAACTACCGCCTACGTCTAAAGACGACCGTAGTTACATTTAGACACATGCAACCGCGGCAGCAACAAGATCAGCAGCAGCATGAGCAGCAGCAGAAGCACGACTACCAGCAGCAGCATACCTGTAGCGACACACGATTACGTGGGGGCTGCAGCTGCATCAGGAGCTGCTCCGTCCAATAAGCAAAATAGCTTGCTCTTCCCAAGTCTGAAAGGGGCCTCTCGGGGCCCCCGGCTCTTCTTTCTCTTTTAGAAAGAGAATAACTAAAACTAATCAAGAATTTTCCGTAACCTTTTCGCTGATGCTGCACAGCCAAGAAAGAAGCAGCAAAGACTAACCAGTGAAATGCAGGCCAAAAAGAACCAATACGTGTGTCAGTCCCAACAACTAGTGCATGCATGCAGGCAACAACCCAAGCTGCAAGACTACAGCAGCTGGCCATTTTAAAGACTGTAGCAGCAGCTCGGCCACCGGCAGCAGCAGCAGCAAACCAGCAGCAAGAACAGTAGCAGCAACACTGGTTACGTAAGCGGCAGCAACAACAGCAAAAGCAGCAACGGCAAAAGCAGCAGCACCACAAGCAGCATCAGCAAAAGCCGTAGCAGACCTGGGGGAGCGTCAGCAGGCAAGAGAGGTTGTTCTTGGAGTGTTTTTCTTTTGAAAAGTAGCCAGTTATGTGGTGCCCCTTGCTATCATATTCCGTCATCACGTAAAACAAGAACAAATTGACGGGGTGTCTGCACAGCACAAACAGCCAGTAAAGCAGAGATACGAGGTGGGGAGGAATTAGCGTTGAAGAAGCCAGCAAACAAAACAAAACCAAAGAAGAAGCAGACAGAAAAACGACGCAGACGGAGGGAGCAGCAGACTGTATGAGACAAAGGCAGAGCTGCCACAGAGAAAACAGCACCGGATAGACACAGGATAAACTCACAAAGACTACGAAAGAAAGCTAATGAGCAACAGATGCAGAGACAACAAGATAATTATAGCCAGCAACAAGAAACAGAGAGAGACAGAGAGGTGTGTAGCCAGCCCTTGTGCATAAAGAGAGTAGACGAACCTGAGGGTTTTGTGGTCGAGGAAAAGTTTAGAGAGAAAACACAAATTCTCGCAGTAAACTCGGCAATCCATTCCGTCGACTTCAAACATTGACACTCTCTCATCCCTGACACAAAAATCGCAGAGAGGAAACGACAAAACCCTTCGGCTGAGGTGCGCTCCAAGCACCGCTCTTTGTGGAGAAACAGCAATTGCTGCTTTGCATGCTATTGGCCGTGGTGGTGCTGCAAACGCGGCTGCTGCTGCTGTTGTTTGCGGCACGTGGCAGCCCAGAGGGGCCTCCCCCGTCTCTGCCAATTTGCACCTGTATATTTCGTTGCCCGGGGGATGTTTGCATTCGCAAACCCTCGCGTGCCGCTGCAGTTCGCTCTCGTGCCTGTACACCACAAAAAGCAGCAGCAGCAGCGTTCACATCAGCAGCAAAACAGACGCAGTTGCAGCAGCAAAGTCTATAGCAGCAGCAAAGCCAACAGCAACTCTGGAATTCGCAGAAGCAGCAACAGCAAAACCGACAACAGCAGCAGCAGCGGCAGCAAGAGCAGCAGCGGCAAGAGCGGCAGCAGCAGCAAGGGCAGCAGCAGCGGCAAAAGCAGCAGCAACTTACACGAAGAAGGAGAGGCAGAATTCGCATATGAAGAGAATTGGAACATCCTGCACTTCCGCCGGGTAAGGAGAGAAATACCAACAATCCACCAAATAAGGCCCGATGGAGATTCGCTCCACCGTTTTTAGCTTCGTTGCTTCCTCGTGCTCCCGAAGGTAATCCTCGTCTAGCCCTGCAGTGGCCAACGCAAGCACATATCCGCAAACCGGGGTGTATGCGCACATTCAAACTGAGGTGTATGCGCACATTCAAGCCGAGGTGTATGTGCACATTCAAGCCCGGTTGTATGTGCACATTCAACATATTCGCATACACAAACATACACAAAACGGCGTATATGCGCACATTCAACATATTGGCACACACAAACACACGCAAGCAAACGCGTGCGTAGATAGGCGGGTGAGCGCATGCTGAAATGAGTGCGTATTTGCATCTACACACATGGGGGCGCATGCATGCATGTGTATATGGAGAAGTACATACACCCCCATGCATACACTGATAGATAAATGGACGTATACACACGTGTGTGTATGCATGTATAAATACATGCCCCCACAGGGGCGCACATGCACGCACAAACGTGCCGCTAAGGGGAATCGACGCATACGGACGCAAGTACACATAAGCAGCAAATTTGGAAACAGAAACCACCCACGTGCAGAAGTACTCAAAAACACCCAGGCTGACACACATGTGTGTCCATCTGCTCACAGATATACAGCAAAAGGTCTGCCTGTCTCTATCCTCTACGGCTTATTTGCTGCCCCTGTCTCGGACTGCTAAATCATAAAGTCTAAACTCTAACCCGCATGCTCGTCTTCCTCGTCTGGTTCTTCTTCTTCAGCCATCGGGTCGTCAGGCGGGAGCTCCTCTCGGGTTTCCCGCAGCTCCGACCAGCACCGCCAGCAATCTAACCTGCACACCACGAACCCTAAACCCTGAACCCTAAACCCTAAACCCTAAACCCTAAGCCATATCGGGGCAAAAAAGTGTATGGGAAAGAATTGTTTCTTTGTGTTTAAGGGTCATCCGTGGAGATGAAGGTTATGTGTGTTGCTAAAGGTGGGGTTGCTGTAAGCATGCAGTAATGTTTGTCTCACCGCCGGTCAAGCCCCAAAAAGTGTACATAGTAATCGTAGTCGCTGGGGCCGAGGGTCGTTGCTGCCTCGATAAAGCTTGGCCCCTCCACGCAGCTGCTGTTGCTGGCTGCTACTGCTACTGCTACTGCTGCTCCTGCTCCTTCTGCAGCACTGCCGTCTGCTGCCGTTTGCTGCTGCTCCGTAGACACCGCAAGTGCAGCCAGAGCACCACCACCACGTACAGCTCCTGCTGCTCCTCTCCGTCTTGCAGCTGCTCCTAGTGTTGCCGGTATTCCTGCTGCTGCTGCAGCTGCACGCCGCTCCGCGTTCGGCCTGTGGGCACACCAAAGACAACCAACAGTCCTGCTGCTGCTGCTGCTGTTTACGACTAGCAGCAGCAGGCAAAGATGGAAGTGCAGCAAAACTAAATCAGGAGAGTTCACCAAGCCAAGGAAAACATGCAGCACGAGCCAAAATATTAACAGCAGCAGCAACAGCAAACTCCCCAGCAGCAGCAGCCCAGCTGCAGCAGCAGCAGCATAGCTGCAACAGCAGCAGCACCTGGCATGTATGATCTTGCAGGGTCTCCAGTAAAGAGAGACAGGATCTTTTGCCCAGATGATGGCCTTCGCCGAAAGAGCGTTTGGAAACTGCAAAAACGAACCCTAAGCCCTAAGCCCTAAACCCTAAACCCTAAACCCTAAACCCCAAAGGCCGCGTGTTTATGCGGATTTAGCTGTTGGTAGTTATATTGAGTTTTGTTTTGTGCCCTAAGCGGAGTGTATGCAGTGAGAGAAAGAGGAACTGAAATGAGACTATGAAATGAGGCTCTGTTGAGAGAGATTTCTTACCTGCAAGGCGTAGCTGTCTGTGAAACGGGCTGGGTTCAGCTGCTTGCCGCCCTTCGGCCCCAAGCTCTTCACTTTGCTGCTGCTCCTCCCACCCCGAGACACCCCAGACCCACCCTTTGCTGCTGCTGCTGGTGTTGCTGCTGCTGGTGTTGCTGATCCTGGTGTTGCTGCTCCTGGCGTTGCTGGTGGTGGTGGTGTTGCTGCTGCTGCTGTGGTTGTTGCTGCTCCTGCCGCTGCTGCTGCTCCATGGAGTGGCGCACCACCACCAGAGGCGGAGGTGCAGCCCCCATCCACATGCAACAACTGACGGCTCACATTGCTGCTATTGCTGCTACAACTGCTGCTGCTGCTACTGCTGCCCACACACAGAACTTTTGGGGAAGGTGCCACAGGATCTCCGCTGCAGCTGGCAAGGCTGCTGCTGCTGCTTGTCGCTGTCCGTTTCATTGTATATTTTGCTGCTGCTGCGCTGCTGCTGCTGTTACTACTGCAGCAAGATCTGCAGCAGAAGTCTGCTGCTGCTGATGGTGATAATGGTGATGATGCTGTGCAGCAAGGGAGGCGTGGGAGCCACAGGCGTTTGTTTGCGGTGTCTTTACACCTAGAAGGTGGGGCACCAAAGTGCTGTTGCTGCTGCTGCCAATGTTGCAGTTGTTGCAGCGTGTGTGTGGGTGCTGGAGGCTCGTGTGGGTGTGTTTGGTGGCAATTGCTGCTGCTCCTGCTGTTGCTGCTGCTGCTGCTGAAGCGTGCGCTTCTGCTGCTGCTGAGCCGCCACAGACCTCTCCGCGTGTTAATAGCTCATGCAAAGAGAATGCCAGGGAGACACGGGCATGAGCCAGCGGTCGGTTGCTGTTGCTGCTGCTGCTGCTGTTGAAACAGCAACAACAGCAGCAGCAACCGCTGCTGCTAACGTAAGACGTTTACTTATTTAAGTTTATAGCTTATTCCGTTTTTGTTGTTGCTGCTGCTGCTTTTTGCTGCTGCTGCCCCCATTTGCTGCCCTGCCTCACTGGACATAAGGCCTCTTGCATGCTGCTGTCGCTGCTACAGCAGCAGCTGCTGCTGCTGCAACTCTTTAGTGTATTTTTACAGATATTCCTCTTTAAAGCCAATATGTCTATTACTGCCTCTGTTGCAGTAGCAACAACTCCAGCAGCAGCAGCAACGTAGCAGCATCTCCTGCAGCAGCAGCAGCAGCAGCAGCAACAGCAACGACAACAAAGAGTGCTGCTGCTGCACAAACAGCCAGCACAGCACTAGCGCCTCCGCCTCTCAGCAGGCACACGTTTGGGCCCGGGCAGCAAAAACAGCAATAACAACAACAGCACCAGCAGCACCACCGGCAGCAGCACCAGTGGCAGCAAAGAGGTACAGCAACGACCGCTAGACAAACAGCAAGAGCATTTCCACTGCCGTCAGCAGCAGCAGCAGCAGCAAACGCTCCAATAACAGCAGCAACAGCAGTAGCAGCAGCAAACACTCCAATAACAGCAGCAGCAGCAGCAGCAACAGCAGCAAAAGCTCCAAAAACAGCTGCAGCTGCAGCAGAAGCAGAAGCAAACACTCCAATAACGGCTGCAGCAACAGTAACAGCAACAGTAACAACAACAAGATGGTGCGCCGCATGTTTCTGCCGTTTTTCTCTAAAGACAGAGGCCCCCCAAGGATACGTATGCAGGTAACGGCTTGCACTTGTGGTGTTGCTGCAGTTCTGCTGCTGTTGCTGCTGCTTCTTGTACGCGAATGCGCGTGCTGCGAATCTGTGCTGCTGAAGTACTACTGTGCCCTCAACGGGTGTTTGCTGCTGCTGCAAAATTACTCGTGCTTGCGCTGCTGCTGCCGCATTACTGCTGCATTGCTGCTGCTGCTGCATTACTGCTGGTGGTGTGGGCTGTTGCTGTATCATTGCTGCTGCTGCTTATGCTGCTGCAGCAGTGCTGCTACTGGTGGATACTGCTGCTATAACAGTGCTGGTGCTGCTGCTGCTGGAGCAGTGCTGTTACTGCTGCTTCTGCTACTGCAGCGTTGCTTCTGCTGCTGCTGCTGCTGCAGGTGATGGGTACGAAAGGAAAGCGGTTTTATAAGATAGTGGCTGCGAACCAGCGCGACCCTCGAGACGGCAAGCATATGGAAGTGCGGCTTTTGGTGGGATTGTTGTTATTGTTGGCGCATTGTAGTGGGAAGCACACGGCTGGCTGCATGCAGCGGGGCAGCAGCTGGGGTGTATAGGGACCTTTTCTCTGCGTCTTTCCTTTTTCGAGTGTCTGTCTGTCCCTCGCCAATGTTCTTTGGGTGTCTGCTTGGATTGGCTGTCTTGATCTCCCTCCATTGTCTATTGTCTGTCTGTTCATTGTCTGTTGTCTGTCTCTTGATTGTCTGTTGTCTGTCTCTTCATTGTCTGTTGTCTTGTGTGTTTCATTTGGTTGTTCCCTAGCGGTTTTTGCTTTCGTCTCTTCGCTGCAAGAGCAGCTGCAAAGAGACAAAGACAGAGAAAGCTAACAGAAAGGAGACAGCAGAAGGACCACACCATGCGTTGGTTGTTCTTTTGTATTTCAGGTGCTTGGCAGTTACGTGCCAATCCCCGCCTCGTCTCCGTCTGTCTCCGAGCTCCGCCTTCGTTTCTCTCGTGTTAAATTTTGGTTGTCCGTTGGCTCGTCCTTTTCTCTGTCAGTCGGCAGGCTGCTTGGGGCTGCTGGCCTCATCCCAACGCCCCCCCCTCTCTTTGGCTGGCGCTGCAGGGGAAAATACCAGCAGCTGCAGCAGCAGCAGCAGCAGCAGCAGCGCTTGCTTCGGGTAAGAAGCAACTCTTCCTGCTGCAGTGTGCATGCGACCTTACGCGCTGCCACAAAGCCGTAATAATTCCGTACACACGCGCACGCAACACGTCCATACAGAACACACGCCCCACCTAATGCTGACACCACTTTAGTGCTGATGCTACCTCAGCAGCCGCTGCTGCATTCGCCTTTGCAATCGCTGCTGCATTTGCTGCATCTGTTGTTTCTGTTTTATGTGCTCCTAGTGCTGCTTTTGTTGTATTTGTTATATTTGTTGAATCTGTTATATTTGTTATATTTTGTTATTATATTTGTTGTATTTGTTCTATTTATGTGTTTTATTTATTGTATTTGTTGTTGCAGGAGCAAGAAATTCGTGACTTTTTGAAGCTTCCGTCTCCCGTGGGCACTCGGCGGGTTGAGGGGTCAGACGAGCCTCAAGCAAAGCAGCGGGAAACCTTCAGGCGCATCCTCAGATAAGCTCCTGTTGCAGCACTTGCTGCTTGTGTTGCAGCAGCACTTGCTGCTCCTGTTGCAGCAGCACTTGCTGCTTCTGTTGCAGAATCACTTGCTGCTCTTGCTGCAGCAGCCCTTGCTGCTCCTGCTGCAGCAGCAACTGCTTCCCGTTCTGCAGCAGGAGTTGCAGAACAAGTTTCTGCATTTCCAGAATGAAGTTTTTTTGTTTTTTGGGGTTTATTTCTTGTTTAGTTTATATTTGGTTTATGGGCCTTCGGGGCCTGGCTTACAGCCAGCTCGGCTAGAGGCAAAAGCAGCAAGCCTATAAACGTAAAGAGCTGCCTGTACATTCGAGGAAAGGGAAGTCCCAGTTGTTGGGCGTGGCTAGCATTTCTTCTGCTACTGCTACGCCAGTGCTGTGTGGTGTTTGCTGCACGAGTCACTCTTTGGCGTCGCCACCACGTGCAGGAGGGAAGCCTCTAAAGCCTCAAAGCCGCCGCTTCCCAGCAGCAAAGCTAACAGGCAGGGAGTGGAGGGTTTGCAGCTGGCTGAGCGCATGCAGCAAGCTTGCTGCCTTCGCAGGTGACGCCTTGGGGCTGGCTTAGGGCTAGCGTTGCTCATCCCCCTCTGGGTGACGTTAAAATTTGATTTGCTCGGCTGCATCCAGCTGAGCTGCAGGCCTTGCTGCTGCTAAGGCAGCTTGCTGCCGTGCGAGCCGCCGTGCTGAGGAGGAACGCCCTGCTGCCCCAGAGGTTTCCTACGGCAGCAGGCCTCACTCGCTGCTGCTGCGTGTTTAGCGTCTTGTGTTCCCGCTGCTGATTCTGCTGCTGCTGCTGTTTGAGGATTGGTTTCTTCGTCGCGCATGAGGTCCGCCAGTTTGAAGGCGAGGGTCACCCTACGCCCACTGCGCGTTATCTGCACTGAGCTTTCTCCCTGCTGCTCCCCGTGGCTGCCGCTGCAGGGCTGCTGCTGCTGCTGCTGCAATGGTCGAACTTCAGGCTCGGCCTCAGCAGGAGCACTCGAGGTGCCCTCCCTCCCCGCAAGCCCGGCAGCCAATTCCTGCTGCTGCTGCTGCTGCTGCTGCTGGCGGCTCGCAGGGTGAATGCCGTGCGTTGCCCTTGCTTCCTCTCTTTCTCTCGTTGCCGGTTGCTGCTGCATTTGCTGCTGCTGCATTTGCCGCTGCTGCATTTGCTGCTGCTGCAGTTGCTGCTGCTGCATTTGCTGCTGCTGCAGTCGTTGCTGCTGCTGCAGTTGTTGCTGCTCTGCTGAGCTACTCTCCTTCGTATCTGCGGAATAGAAGCGGTTTTCCGGTTGTCCTTTTAACTTTTTTGTTTCGGCTGTTGGTGTCTCGCTGCCCTGGAGGAGCAAAGCCGTCAGCCCGGGGGAAGAGAGAAGGGCTGGGCGTTGGGGCGAGAGGCCCTGGGGCCCTGATGAAGAAAATTTCCACTTGGCTGCTGCCGGCTGTGCTGCAGCAGCAGGCTTTGCTGCTGCTGGCCAGAGATAGCCTGCCTCTGGGGCGTCTGCGGAGCTCCACCCTGGCCCCGAGCCAGTGGAGCAGCTGCACACACCCCAGCAGCAACACAGCAGGAACTTTCTAGTTCCGTCTGATGCTGCGGCGCTGCTTTCTTGGCAACTCCGTAGCAGCACAAGAGCAGCGGCAGCAGCAACAGCAAGCAAGAATGCATGCGTGAATTGTCTCACGAGGACTTCATAGAAGGAACGTCAGCAGCAGAAGCGGCAGGTGGCAGCTGCCCCATGCTTTTGCTGTCTGCTGCAGTTGCTGCTGCTGCAGTTGCTGCTGTCGCAGTTGTTAGTTGCTGCTGCAGGGGGGCTGCTGCAGCAGCAGTCCTGCGTCTTCCTCGATGCCCCCGAGAACCTCTGCGCGTCCCTCCCCTGAGGCCAGCAGCCGCATAAGAAATTGCCTTGCCTTGTCGCTGTGGCTCTTCATAAGGCCCGCCTGTCCCCACCTGCAGCAGCAAACAACCCAACAGCAGAAACACCGCAGCAGACGCTTTCTAAAGCAGGTAGGGTGGCCTTAAGGTCTTTGCTGCTGCTGCTGCTGCTGCTGAGGCCCCGTGCTGCACTGCGATTTCTGTTTGGCTTCAAAGGGGGCTGCCAGCCTGGGCCCCACAGGCCTTTTCTTTAGCCTTCGGCTGCTCAGAAAAGACTCCAGTGTCCGTAAAAGCTGCCCTCGCTTGCTGCGGCGAATGCTGCTGCTGCTGCTGCTGCTGCTAATGTTGCTGCTGGCATTTTCGGCAAAAGTGAGGGAGGTGTGACTTTCTGTTAGGTGCGTCTGTTTTTCGTGTGTCTCCGTCCCTTTGCCCCCAACAGGAGCCCAAAGATATTGGCCGCACGCTGTAAGCCCTTCTGAAGCTCTGGCTGGGAGTCCCCCTAGCGCGCCTGCCGGGGGCCCGCCTGGCACTATGGCTTGATGAAAGCGGCCCTCAGAGCATCCAGAAGAACGGGGGGCAGCTGTGCCTGCAGCATTGCTGACAGCAGCGGCAGCAGAAGAATTGTCGTTTTTGGAAAGAGGCGCATGCGAAGGGAAAGCTTTGGGGGCCCCGCAGCCAACCCCGTGAAGAGCCTCGAGCTTTCGGCAGGCCTCGTACACCCAATCCAAACACTCGCATACTGCAGATACTGCAGACTACACACACCATACGCCACAACCAGCAGCAACAGCAGCAACTGCAGCCTAAACACACCAGACAGCAGCAGCAACTGCAGCAACTGCAGCCTAACAACACAAGACAGCAGCAACAGCAACAACAACTGCAGCCTAACAACACTAGCTAGTAGCAGCAGCAGCAGCTGCTGCTGCTGAATCTGCTGGTGGGTTAAAGGGCAAGAGGCCCCCAAGGCAGGTTTTGCCTTGCAGGCAGCAGGGCCCTCTGCTGTGAGACGCACGACGCTCAAATTCTCTTCGCCCCTGGCCTCCCTTTGAAGCGTCGTTTCCTTCTCCCCTTCAAAAACCCGACGGCCAACAATATAATTCAGGCTGTCCTTATTGCTGCTGTTGCTACTGCTGTTGGTGGTGCTGGTGGTGCTGCTGCTGTTACTGCTGCTACTGCTGCTGTGGCTGCTGCTACTGCTGCAGTTATTCGGCCGGTGCCCTGCAGCCCCGCTGGCTTGTTGGGTATCTCCTCCATCCCTGGTTAGCTGGGGCTGTTGCTGCTGCTGTTGCTGTTGCTGGGGTTCGGATTTGATGGTGGCAGAGAGGTGCTGAGTTGTGTGTTTAAAGTTAGTTTCTGGGGTTGTTTGGGTGTGCTCTTTGGGGTGTCTCCGCAAAATGGGGGAAAAGACATTTTGGAGGTAAACGTCAAAGACAGGCTCCATGGAGGCCGAGAGCAGCAAGGCAAAGTGAAACCTTAGCAGCAAGCAGCAACGTACCAGCAGCAGCAGTAGCCACATGCAGCAACGCAGTAGTTAGGCCTTTTGCAGGGGTCCACAGCAACAAAGGCAGAATGCGTGCAGCACAGAGAGAGCAACGAGGCTAGAGCAGCAGGAGCAGCAACCACGCCCTCAGAAGCAGCAGCAACAACAAAGAGACAGAGCTGCAGCAGCGCCGACAAAAACTCAGCAGCAGCAGCAGCAGCAGCAGCACTAACACCCCAAGCGGCAGCTAGCAGCAACTGCAAAAGTAAAAGCAAATACAGCAGAAACAGAGCCACAAATACACCAGAAACGGAAGCACTGCGAGCAGCAGGTAGAGATACTCACTGAAAAGCCCGAGGGTTTTTGTATGTCCTCCATTGAGGGCTGACGCAGCCGGCCAAGAGCAGCAGGCGGAGACACTCCAGCTGCTTCTCGAGGGTTCGCTGGCGAGCCTCCAGCCGCCGCTGTTGCTGCAGTTGCTGCTGTAGATGCTGTTGCTGTAGATGCTGCTGCTGCAGATGCTGCTGCTGCAGATGCTGCTGCTGCTGTGCAAACTCCACGTGGTGGTGCTGCTGCTGTTGCTGCTGCTCCTGTTGCTGCTGCTCCTGTTGCTGCTGTAGGAGAACTGAGCACGGTTGCAGCGAGGCGGCTTTTTGGTTCTTCCAGAGAGCAAAGGACTCAGCAGCAGCAAGTGCAGCAGCAGCAGTTGCTGCTGCGGCTGCAGATGCTGCTGCTGCATCTGTGCTGTCTTCCCTGGGGTCTCCAGGGATGCGGTGTCTGTACGACTGCGCAACAAGATCTGCTGCTGCTGCTGCCCCTGCCTCGCCAATAAGTCCCTCTAGTTCTTTTTCCAACGAAGTGGAAATTGCATGAGTTGTTGCTGCTGCAGCTGCTGCAGCTGCTGCAGCTGCTGCTGCTTCTGAAGCGGGCAGGTCAGATTGAAGCTCTAAAGCAAGCTCTGCTGCTGCAAGCACAGCGTCCAGCTCGGCCCTAGTGCACTGATTGCTGCTGCTGCTGCTGCTATTGTTGTTGGTGCCTATGTTCCTGCTGGTGTTCTTGCTTAGAGAGACGACATGCTGCTGCTGCTGTTGCTGCTGCTGCTGCCGCTGCTCTGTCCCTTCTCCCCTCCATTCCTTGTGTATTAATGGGGCAGTGAGAAACACCTTGTCATCGGGCATTTGCTGGGATTGAGGATACAATTCGGCTGTTTGTTCTGCCTTAGCCGTTGCTGATGGAGGTGCTTCTGCTGCGGCGTTTGCTGAGACTCGAGCTGCTGCTGCTGATTCTGCTGCTGCTGCTGTTTTTGCTGCGAAAGCCCCAGCACCACACAAAGGCTCAAGGGGATCCACCTGGCTGCCGCCCTGCATGCTCTCAGGCTGCTGTCCTTCTCTAGTAAGAGCAGAAACAACAGCAAGCGCCGCAGCAGGAGCAGCAATAGCAGAAACAGCCGCAGCAGGACCAGCAATAGCAGCAACAGCTGCAGCAGGAGCAGCAGTAGCAGCAACAGTCACAGCAGGAATAGCAGAAACAGCCGCAGCAGGACCAGCAATAGCAGCAACAGCTGAGCGCATGCCCACGGAAGGCTTCTCTTCTGCCTTGTTATCCGCGCCCAAATAACATGATGCTGTGCTTTCAAGGTGCGTCAGGCTCCCATCAGCTGCTGCTGCTGCAGCAGCATCATCTGCAGCACCTGCTGCAGCAGCAGCTGGGGCACTAACTGCAGCATCACCTGCAGCATCAACTGGAGCATCAGCTGCTCCAGCAGGAAGTGGATGCCAGAAACTCGCTTCGCTGCTTTTCAACGGGAGGTTTTTAGAAAAATCTCCCTCTTTGCTTTTAGCTGGGAACTGCATGCTCTTCGTCTCTAGGGATTTTCATCGAAGGGGCCCCCAAGGGGGGCCCCAAAGTGGATAGCACAGCAACAACCGAGAGGGCCCCGACACTATGGAAATTCTGTTGAGCCTCACACAGAGAGGCAACGCCTTCTGCAGTTTGATGAAAACTGACTTCGAGACGCCTCAATGAAGCCCGCCAAAAGTGGTCTGCGATCAGGCAGAGAAAATAGCTGGAGCTGCTCGGGTTTTGGCTTTTGCAGGTGGGTCTTTTGAATTGTTGCCAAAGATTTTTCAGCCGGAAAAAAAAGCCGTTTTGGTTTTAATTGCTCCTCTTGCCAGTCTACAGCTTTAGATAGGGCGCGTACCTGAACGAACAATGACAGCCGCAAGCAAACAACGAGGAAGAAACAGACCTACCAGGAGGAAGCGCAAGAAGGCTATTAACTTCGGGGAAGTAGAACTTATTTACAGTCTAAACGCGGAGAAGACGAACGAAAACCGTGTGCATTCTATGGCCTACAGGTGGAGCGGTTTAGGAGAAAGAAACAGGAAAGGAAACGAGGTATAACTGAGAACAAGAAATTAGATTGGTCCCTCTCTTTCTCTTTGCTCTAAAATACATCCCGACAAAAAGACTTGGCTAGTTTTTTTTTACCTGCTAATAGAAAAGGCCCTATATGCTTTTGCGTGGTTCAGGTCGAGTCTCTCAATGTCGGCGAGACGCGGCGCATTCCGGCATAAATCATTAATCCCAATAGTTTGACCCCTCTACTTTTATGTAAAAAATAAACAACTTTTTAACTAAAACAAATAAAACAACATCTTGCAGTTGTTGCGTGTCTAGTTGGCAAAAATACCCCTTCTTCCCGCCCCTGTCGTCATAACAATCCTGAGGTGTAGAGAAGAGCATATGGCTTCGGGAATAGAAATAGAAATTCGATTGCAATTGACGCTCCGCATATTTACAATTATAAAAATAAAAGCTTTACAAAATATATTTGGTTTAATGGAATTTCCGAAAGCGCTTATTTTTTAACACCCGCCCTTAAAATGTGGGCCAAGTCGGGAGAAGCCAAAGCCTTCGACCCTGACCGTTAAGCTCCACAGCGAAGCGTTTACTGTCCATTTCATATTGAAATAAAAATAAAAAGTATATTTAAACGCTTAAAATTAAATTTTGAGCATAGAGAAAAACTCACTTTTTACAAATTTGCAGTTGAATTTCAAATAACGTCAGCCAGATATGTGCGAGATTTTGCTGGAGGTGACCTTGAGAAAAAAGGGGTATTTCCCCAGAAATCAATTGTCTGGCTTTTTAATGCGTTTAATTATTTAAAATTCGGAAACATGAGTTAGCTATTTCGGTTGGAAGCAAAGGAACTGGGGCGCAGAAAAGCAAGGAATGTGTGCAGCCAGTTCCGCTGTCTCCAGCCAAAAACAGCAAATACGCAAGAAAAGAGGAATTTCGCGTGAAATTTTTGCAAAGTACCCCGCCCTGACTTCTCCAGGCCATACCGTAAATTGAACAGCTAAACAGCAGTAATGGTGGAGCCGCTATGTACAGGCCGTAAGTATCGCACGTCTACTCACATTTAAAATATTTAAGCCTCCCCAAAAAACTGACCCTCAAAAACTGTGCTTTGCTAAGGCCCTGCTGGCCTTAGTAAAGCCAAGCAGCGAGGGATGCCGCCAAAGTTATGCCAGCAAGCACCCTAAAGACTCACGGATCGGAACAAACAGTTTGAGAAGCTGGGTGTCTGCTCCTCACAAACACTGGCCTAACCATTCCACTTTTAGATAAGGTAACTTATCAATTAGGGCATTCTGGTTCACAACAAATAAACAAACATTACATTTCACTAACATTTCTACTACTCTCTATCAGCCATGAAGCTTTTGCCGGAGTCCGAGTGACTGGGCTTTTGCATGCAGACACACGCGAGCATGTCGTTGGCATGTGCAAAATTAATAGCGGTGATAATGAAGGGCACTCGCATTACACAGCTGGCATAAAAGCAAAACTCTTTCAAACAAATTGCTTGTCTGTGGTTATAAACTGAAACTGTTTTAGTTAGTACTCTAAGTGATGTAAGAGTAAAAGACTTCTGTCAATGTATGTGAAGAGCAGCAACCCAAGTCCTGAGAGAGTGAGCTCGGATTGGCGACTAGCTGCACATTGGCGACTAGCTGCACATTGGCCGCATCTCCTCGCGCCCTGGAGGTTCAAAGGTCAGCATAGCCCCAGCCAGGGAGGCAGGCATCGAGAGGAAACTTCATAAATGTTTTTATTATTTTCTAATAATGCTTACGGCATCCACACAAAATGTAGGGCAAATTGGTTCTAGCCCCGCATCCTCAGCCAGCAGGGCAGAGTTATGGTAGCTTATGTGCAGCTGACCTCGAGTGTCGCTTCTAGATTCTGTTCAAGGTCTGCAGTGCCTCTCCCTACTTCTCTTTCTCTCAACGCGCATTTTAAGTTATATTTGTAGTGCCATTCAGCTTTTAGCAAAACGCCAAGCACGTAGAAAGAGGTGGGGAATTTGATGATGTGCGCTAGCAGCCTTAAAGGAAGCTAGAGGGAATTAGAAAGCCGCCGAGGATATTAACAAAAAGTTAAACCAACTTCCCGCCTGGCAAGAGGCGGCAAGGAACGCCTTGCATGCAGGGCGCCGAACTAGTCTAGCTAGGGCTGAACACGCGATACCTCATCCTACAGAGTACATTTTACTGCAGCTGTTGATGCTGACCTTGCAAGAACTTTTGGCGCGTTTTGAACCTTTATTTTCATTAATTGCTATTGGAGTATCCGAGAAGAGACGTGCGCTGGTTTTGGAATAATTGCTCAAAGGCGTTTCTACCATCCACAAGAAACTTGGTTAGCATGCCGTGCATGGCAGGTGTGGGTCCTTAAGGCAGCACGCAAAGTTCGTTGTGTGTGGGAAATAACTCCATGAAAAGAACAACCCTGCTAAACCGATCCCTCAAAGAAAAGTTTTCTAAAGAAGAATCTCTTAAAGAAAAGTAAAGGCAGGCCACTGCCGACTTCGCCGTCTCAGCCGCAGGAAGCAGGAAAAACCCATCTTCCTCAATCTGCACACCTGGTCAGGCCAGGAGGTTTATATTCCCGAAATGCATGGCTAGCCAGCTTACCTAACCACGTCAGGTAAAGATGCTTGTGTTTATACTCTCCCTCTGGCTCTAGTCTAGCAGCCTAGTGATGGTTTACACGCAGGCAGCTCCGAGAGAGGCAGACACTCCCGACTGCATCTCTTTTAATCGCATAAGAAGCTTTGAAACCAATTCTGTCTTTAGCCAGTTGTTGGCAAAAACATTGCGTGGCGAATCGAGGGAACGCCGGAAAGAAGCTGCACAAGTCTGTCAATCCCAATGCCAAGCCCGGCGGTGGGCGGGAGGCCCAGCGTGAGACAATCAACAAACTCCTGCAGCAAACATAGCGGCAGCAGCGGCAAAACATGCGCGCTTAGCAGGGCAGTGGGAAGTGCTTTTTAAGGGACCAGTGGCAGGCCTCTGGAGATGGTAATTCTCTGTCTGTTTATAGGCTATTTCTAGAAGGCTTATGTCTCTTCTGCGGTGTATGGTGGTGAGGTGTAGGCTGAGGCATATGGTGAGGCATATGGTGAGGTATATGGTGATATGTATGGTGAGGTGTATGGTGAGGTGTTTGATGAAGCGTATGGTGAGGTGTATGGTGAGGAGGTGTACGGTAAGGTGTATGGTGAGGTGTATGGTGAAGTGCATGATGAGGTGTATGGTGAGGTGTATGGTGAGGTGTATGGTGAGGTGTACGGTGAGGTGTATGGACATCTTCCCTTGCCTGGTCGGGCAGGGTGGCGTCTGCATCTCCTCTGTTGCTGAGTTGAAGTTGCTTTTCAAATCTTCTTCGCTGCTCGAAAGGGCAGGCCAGCTCTGCGTATCCGTCTGCTATTTCCACACCCCCTATGTACGTCTCAAACCTCTCTGCTAGCGGCACTGCTGCTGCGGGTATTGCTGCCGCCGGTGCTGCTGTTGTTGCTGCTGTTGGTGGTGTTGCAGCTGCTGGTGCTGCTAGCGGGGAGAGCAGCAGCGGGGGGTGCAGCACGTGGGTTGGTTCGAGAAGCTTTTTCTCTACAAATTTCTTAAAGAGAAAACCAGCCAGGTGCTCCTTGCTAAGAAAACAAGCAGCGGGCAGCAGCTGCTGCTGCTGCTCGTCCTGCTGCTTCAGCAGCAGCTCTGTCTGTCGCAAAGCCTGTAAACGGCAGCACACTGTTGCACACGGTGACACCTGCTACTGCTGCTGTTGCTGCTGTTGCTGCTGCTGCTGGAGCGTAAGAAAGCAGATGGTCATAAATAGAGAGAGATATAGGCATAAACAACTGTGACGGTGATACTGCTGCTGCTGCTACAACTCACCTCTTTGTGTGTGAGCTGCTGCATTGGAATTTTAGTATATTTTTTAATTGCGTCAAAGAAAAAGATCTTTTTAAAAGGAGCCTGAAAACTAAAAACTGAGGGGGAAACAGAAAATCCTCCCTCGCGCCGCCCTGCATGCTGCAAGCCTTGGGGCGTTGTGTTGCCTGCTGCTGCTGCTGCAAGAGCGTGTGCAGCAGCAGCAGCAGCAGCAGCAGCAACGACCTGCTCCGTGAGCTGCCGCATGTCTGCTGCTGTCTTGAGAGTCGCGTACACCTCGAGCGAAAGATACTCAAAGTGATGACGCCAAGAAATTCCCTCGTTTCTAAAACAACGCCCGAGTTCGTACACCTCAAAAACACACAAACACAACACGCAAGGGGAGGGGATGTGGAGCAGCAGCAGCAGAAAACATGCGTGTGTATGTGCTGCTGCAGCAACAAAAAAACATGTGTGTGTGTGTTTGTTGCATCAGCAGCAACAAGGAGTGTGTGCGTGCTGCAGAAGCAACAGCACGAAGTTAGTGCAGCAGCAGCAGCAGCAGCAAGAAGTGTCTGTGTATGCTGCAGCAGCACAGGCACAAGATGCAGCTGGGGCCTACTGCTGGAGGAATGGCCCGACAGAAGCAGCAGAAGCAGCACCACCAATACAAAGAATAGCAGACAGCAGCAGCAGCAGCAGAGGCTACCTTATCAGAGACTCCAGAGATGATGAGCTTCTTGAGGTTCAGCTCTGGGGCTTGTCGCAGCACAACACGCGCCTTGGTCTGCAGCACACACACCAAATACACTTGCTACCCCTGCTGCTGTTGCTGCTGCTGTTGCTGCTGCTGTTGTTGCTGTTGCTGCTGCTGCAAGAAGACCCACAGCGTTAAGTTGTGACTCGAAAAGGCGGACAGGCGCAGCACCGGAGGGAACAGCATGTGTCCCTTCCTGCTGCTGTTGTTGCTGCTGCTGCTGCAAGCGCAGCAGACAGGGTGTATCTACAGCTAGATAACCCTCAGCAGCAAGGAGAGAGCGAATGGCCTCTATGGCTGCCGTGCGGAGCAGCAGCACTCGCCGCCTCTGGGGCTGCTGCAGCAAAAGGGCAACATTTCGCAACCCTCCATATGCATCCTGCTGCTCCTGCTGTTGCTGCTCCTCATCCGCCTCTCGCTGCTGCTGCTGCTGCTGCTCTTTCTCGTCCGCCCCTCGCTGCTGATGCTGCTGCTGCTGTTTCTCATCCGCCCCTCGCTGCTGCTGCTGCTGCTGCTGCTGAGGAGGAGGAGCTGAAGGCGAACGCTGGAGCAACTGCTGCAGTTGGCCCAGGTGTCTCTGCAGCAGCAGCAACTGGGGCAGCCAAGGGTTGCGGGAGGTCTCTCTCTGTTGTTGCTGCTGCTGCTGCTGTAGCGCAGCAGCATAGACAGTCCAAGGGCCTTTGTCCGCGAGATGCTGCAGCAAGTGCATTCTAGCAGCAGCAACAGCAGCAGCAGCGGCGGAGTTTTGTGGGTCCCCCAAGGCGTCAGGCGGCAGCAGCTGCTTGGCCAGCAGAAGCAAATGGCCGCCCCTTTGGGCCCCCCCTTGAAGGGTCACCTCGACGGGTCCCTGGGGGCCAACGCCCCTTCCGGAGATATCAAGGGTCACCTCACCCCGCAGGGCCTTCCTTATGGGGCCCCTCACGAGCACCACGTCTCCCACATCCAGCAACGGCAGTAGCCCATGCACAGACAGACAGGAGAGGTCCCTCTCAGCTTCTTCTAAGCGAGGGGCCCCCAAGCAAGGGCCCCCGCTGGATGGCGGAGCTCTCGGCGGGAATTGCGACGAAGTGCCCGAGCTGTAGAGACACCCCGGCACTAGGGGAAGCCGCGGGGGGGGCCCCGCATACACCTGAAGTTTGAGGGGCCCATAAGGATTGTTTAAAGGAGACAAATCGAAGAAGGCCCCGCCATTTCTAATGCTGGAAATGCGGCCACAGGCAGCTTGCTGCTCCACCACAGCGATTCCTGCTGCTGATCCTCCTGGTGCTTCTGCTGCTGCTGGTGCTTCTGTTGCTGCTATTGCTGCTGCTGCTGCTGCTGCTGTTGAAACTCCTGGTAGCAAAGTTGCATAACGATGCTGCAAGTTCGATATGCTGCTAATACCGAGACTCTGCTGTTCCTGCTGCTGCTGCTCCTGTTGTTGCTGCAGTTGCTGCTGCAACAGCAGCTGCTCTGTGGTGGGGTAAGGGTTTATCCCTAAGGCCGCTTGCAGCAAAATCCATTTTGAGACGCGGCGCAGAAAGTCCGCATCGCGGAGAGGCACTCTGCTGCTGCAGTTGCTGCTAGCTGTGTTGCTGCTGCTGATCGAGGTGTGCATACAGCTGCGCGTGTTCCTGCTGCAGTAGCTGGCGATACTAGAGAGGTTTCTCCACCGGTGCTGCTGCTGCTGTTGCTCCTGCTGCTGCTGCCAGCCTGCTGCTGCTGCACCCGTACCCACAAGGAAAGCCCCACAGAAATGTCGCTGCCGGCACTGGTGCGCAGCTGCTGACCCGTGTGTCACCGGCCAACATTCTGCTGTTAGCAGCAGCAGCAATCGAAGCAGCAATGTGAGGCGTCCATACACCCCGTGCCCCCTCATAGAACACCGTGAGCGGCAGCAGTAGCAGCAGAAAAACAGTTGCTGGCTTCTGCTGCATGCGTTGTTGTTGTTGCTGCTGCTGCTGTATGAGACACAGGAGCAGCAGTAGTCAGCTGCTGCCTTTGGGCCCGTGAGCCACTACTCAGAAACACAATGTTAAACCCTAAACCCTAAACCCTAAACCCTAAAGGTAAAAGGAGTAGAGGAAGTAAACAACAAAGAGAAAGGGGAAAGACTTTCGATACCTCAGGGGCCCCCGTGGCGCTGAGGTGGGCAGCAGCCTACTACCACTCCGTCCTCGGCAGTAGCAGCGCCAGCAGCAGCAGCAGCAGCAGCAACAGCAACAGCAGCAGCAGAAACTGCACCGGCAGCAAAGAATTTGCGTTTTCTGGCTGTTAGACGCAACTTGTCGATTGTTTTGCGTGGATATGGCAGGTGTACTTCTTGCTGCTTAGGAGAGCGCATACACCTGAGCAGCAGCAGCAGCAGCAGGAGCAGCAGCAGGATTGTTGCTGTGGCCATTTCGCCACCGAAACAGAAGGAAAAATTGGATCTTGTTATTTTCTATTTGAGTCGTTGAGGCAGTCGGCGTTATCAAGCCATCTCTGTAGCAGCAGCAGCAGCAACAGCAGCAGCAATAGCAAGACAAGATGGCCGCAGCACAAGGAGACTTCTTTAACGGCACGGGAGGCGAATTTGATTTAGCTCAGCAGGATGATTTCTTTGTTGATGAAATCGATCAGCAGCAGCAGCTGCAGCAGCGGCAGCAGGATGGTTTCTTTGTTGATAAAGTAGATCACCACCAGCAGCAGCACCAGCAGCAGCAGCTGAACAACGGCACGGATTTCTCTCCATTCGACAACCCCATGGCAGATTTAAAGAGAGAGGAGGTTTCACCGAGGGCCCCCGAGCTGCTGGGGCCTCCGGAGGCGGAGAGGCCCCCCCTTTCTGAGGATCTCTTCGTCCCTTCCCCCGCGTTCGCACCTGCCCTACGGGGGCCCTCGGGGACCCCTCTGGGGGCCCCCCTGGGAAGTCCCGAGGTCTCCCCAGTAGGGCGGTCCCAGGGGGCCCCTGCTGAGCTGACCCCTGAGGAGGAGACCAAGCGTGCGGAGCAGCAGCAGCGGCAGCAGCAGCTGCAGGAGCAGCTACAGCGGGAAATCGATGCTCGTCAGAGAGAAGAAGACGCGCTGAGAAAGGAGCATCGGCAACTAGCCGAGGAGGAGATAAAAACGTTTTACGAGCAGCGAGCAAAACATCTACAGAGAAGAAAAGAACAAATCAGGTACACATTTCCTCTTCCTTCTGCTGCTGCTGTTGTGGGAGTCGCAGATACAGCTTCGCCGCTGGAAGGTGTCAGAGCCTAAACTTTAAGAAAGCCCCAGGGTGTGTGCATGCTGTGTGTCCCTTAGAGCGCATGCAGCAGCAGCGGCTGCAAAGGAAAAGGAGCAATGCGGATCTGGCTGGGCCCGCGTGCTGTGGCTGGCCGAGAATAGCAGCAGCAGCAAGAAGGCTTCAACAACCCCTTCCACCACAACGGCAGTAGCAGATCGCGCAGAACTCAACAAAATGAAAAAGCTGATTGCCGACTTGGCTGCCGACAAGGCGAGGCCATGAGCAGCTAACGGCGATTGCCGAGCGGAGCATTTGCTTTTATCTGCAGGCTTTCTCTGTTAATGTAAATCAACTTAATATAAAATAAATCCGCCGGCTCGTTTATTTCCATCTATCTCTTTTTGTACAGCATGAGTGCGTGCGGAGAAGGCAGTTCGATGCGTCTCTGAGGATACTTGGGGTGTATGGACACTCTGGCCTCACGCAGGCTCATCCTTCAGAAGCAGCGGACGGCGCCATTATTATTATTATTTGGCCTGGTCCTGCCGGGCACTTCAGCCTTTTGAAACAAAAACGGATTTGTGCCGCAGATAGGTTGGGGAAAAATGCCCAAACAAAAATCAAATAAGCAGAATTTCATCTGAAAACTGCCGAGACCGCAGCCAGCCAACTTCTCCCGCCCCCGAGGTGTACAGACGCCCTGGGAGCATGCCAGTTGCAGCTGGCAAAGATGGGGGGCGTCCCGTCTTGTTTCTATCTAAAACCCCCAAACTCAAAAGCTTAGGGTGGCTAACCAGCTAGCCAGCTAGCTAGCTAATTGGTTGAACATGAGATGGCCTGGAGAAGACAGCACTGACATGCATGAGGCAGCTGCTTCGCCTCTCTCTGCGTTATTCTTTTTAGTCGGAGCCAACTAGCCATTTCTCCTTAGTTGCTGTTGCTGGAACAATTGAATTGGTCTGCTCATTGGCCCTGCTGAGGAGGGAGGCGCTGGTGAGGCTGCTGCGACGCCGCATGCATCAGGACATTTCCATCGAGTCTTCCTCTCTGACATCTCCCTGCATCATCTGCTGTATGCGTTCAAACTCTTCTGGGGTCAAGTCTGCATCTGCTGCGGCCTCGTCGCCTTCTGCTTCTTTCTCCTCAACTCCTTCATCAAGTTCAAACGATTTGTAACCAAATCCGGAGATTTCACCAACTCCCCCACTAGCCAACTCCGCCATGTTCGGGTGTACGCGCAGCAGCAACTCACCGTCCTCACCACCAGCCACCGGCTGCCCCTGAGATAAACAAATTTACAACAAAACACAATTTCTAAATAATTAATTTAAAGGAATCATTTTTAAAACCTATTTTTAAAAAACTCGAAAAATCTATTTCCAGGGAAATATTTCTAGAGAATTATTTCTAAGAACAATTACTAATGAATTATTTTTAAAAAACCATTTTATTATTTTTAAAGAACGATTTCATAATTATTTTTAAAGGACCACTTTATAATTATTTCTAATGACCTATTTTAAAAGCATTATTTCAGAGCCTACCAGCAAATATCCCTCTTGCTCGATGAGCCGCTGGAGAATGAGTCGCAGCTTTCGATGCCAGGGGTCGAGATCTTCGGGATCGTCAGGCTGCAACACCTCCTCGATCCACCTAGCCAAACCACAAACCACAAACTCTAAACCACAAACCCTAAACCACAAACCCTAAACCGCAAACCGTAAGCCAATGGGGTTTCCAAAAAATCAAAACCTTAAGAAGAAAGAGGAGACCTCAGAAACCCCCTCCCCTAAACCCTAAACCCTGACCATTCAATGACAGTATTGGAGCTGACGCCCTGGAAGGGTTCATTGTTGCCGGCAGCTTTGTTTTCTTGTTGGGAGATGAAATCGACGACCTGCGAGGCAATGCGTTTGTAGTCTGCATGCGAGATGCGGATATCCTCGTGCTGATGGGGCTGCTCGCTGCTGTCCATATTATCTTCATTTCCGTCTCGCTTGTCTCCACTCTCGGCCGGGGGGTTGGAGGTTAACACAATATCCTCGGTGTGAGCGATGCGGTGCAGGGAGGCTCTGAAAGAGGAGCCAGAGGCAAAGGCCGACAAAATTCAGGTGTATGTACAGCCCGAGGAAGATGTTTCGGGCGACAAGCCAAGCTGCTCTCTCCCTTTCGTGCTGCAGCAGCCAAGGAAATTTCCTTTGGTTTTGCAGCAAACGCACCTAAAGATCCCCGTGGCCTCTTGCACGTGTTCCTCCAACACAAAGTCGCTGAAGCGGAGCCGGGCGACTGCCTCTGAAAGGGAGAAAAAGCAAAACAAACAAAACATTTCAAGGGAGACGAAAACGTAGAGACAGACACGACAGAGACAGATAGAAAACATTCCATGGACACCCGCATGCAAACGTATTTCAAAACGAACTGCAACAAGAAGGCCACTTGTCGTCCGATCAAGTCCTTGCTGAGCTCTTAAAGTAGTAGCAGCGGATGCGTTCAGGTGTACAGGCAGCTTTAGAGGTGTCTAGGCAGCTCTCACCGGAAAGGCGAATCAGCGACTCCAGCTGACGCACAGTTATCCGCATGTTGTGCTGCAGCCCCGGCTGGGCATCCAACAGGCGCAGTGCCACGTACACCTCAACGAGCCTTCTCTTGGCCTCATCTGCATGCAGCAGCAAGAGCCGCAAAAGTTTATTTCGTCTTCATCTCCCACACAGAGCGCCACGCCTAAGCCGCCAGGTCCGTCTGACGCACGAGCCCACCCTTAGGGTTTAGGGTTTAGGGTTACCGGTCATGAGGGGTTTGATCTTTTGCGCGCATTCCACATAAAGCCTCAGCTCGTCTTGTGTGAGGCGATCTGTTGCTGTCTCTCCGACTCCCTCTGCTGCAGCATCTTCCTCGCTCATGTGATAAGCAGCCTGCAAACATACAACTTTTCGTGACTAGCTATTACTCTACAGCCTCGAGATGGACGTGGCTGCTGCTGGCGTGGCGGAGGCGACGCATTGGGGTGTATGTATAGCGCAAAGAGCGGCGCGACTGACCACATGGCTAAAGATAGCTCTGTCCCTGGCTTCGTCTGCCTCATCGATAATGGTGAAGAGAAGATCGAAACGCGACAGAAGAGGGGCTGGGATGTGCACATTGGCAGCAAAACTTTTGCTTCTGTCGTATCTACCAAAGCGTGGGTTGCAAGCAGCTAGCACGCTGGCGCGTGCGTTGAGGGTCGCCTGAAGGGCGCGGCACGGAAAGTCGCAGCAGCTAGCAGAAAGCAACTTGGGATTTGGATTAACAGAAATGACCTAACTACGGCACTCCCAGCCCCAACCTGCTACAGATGAACTGCAATGAGGTGTACAGACACCTGAATTCCGGCTTTGGCAATCGAAATCGTCTGCTGCTCCATCGCCTCGTGAATTGCCACTCTGTCCTTCTCATCCATCTTGTCGAACTCGTCAATGCAGCAAATTCCTGAAAAAAACACACAAACCCCAAACGCTATGCTGTACATACACTCCGCATCAACATGATTTAGGGTTTAGGGTTTAGGCTGATGCTTACCTTGATCGGCATACATGAGAGCTCCTGCCTCGAGCACATATCCTCCCTGGTCTGGATCTCTGCAGAACAAACCCTACACCCTAAACCCTAGACCCTAAACCCTGGAGTTGTAGGTAGGGCTTGCGGGTGTGGCTAGGGTTTGGATTGCACCTGACGACAGCAGCCGTAAGGCCTGCGGCTGTGGAGCCTTTGCCCGAGGTGAAGACAGCGCGGGGCGCAAAGCCCTCAGCCCAAGTCAGCAGCTGGCTTTTGCTCGTCGAAGGATCGCCCACAATGCACATGTTCAGGTCGCCTCTACGCACAACACACACAGAAAACCACAAACCCTAAACCCCAAACCCTAAACCCTAAACCCTAAACCCTAATAGGCCCTAATAAACCCAAATCAACCCAGAAATACCCAAAGAAACCCTACCGAAGCCGTGAGCTGCCGGTTTCCTTAGGGACGCCGCCAGTGATGGTGAGAAGGAGACCTTTTTTTATGTCCTCGTGGCCCCAAACCTGCACATACACCCCAAACCTGTACATACACCTCAAAGTGTACACGCCGTCTCCAGTTGCAACACGCCCAACTCCAGCAGCAATTCCACCAGTAGCGGCGGCGAGTGCAGCAACAAAGGCCACCGAAAGCCACGAGGGCAGCAGCTGCAGCAGTAGCAGCAGCAGTAGCAGCAGGCAGCACCCTGGGAGCAACGCTTCTGACGAGATAAGACAAGCAGTCTGGCCTCGAGGCCACGCTGCGGATCCAATCGAAAGCGCCATGACCTAAGAAGTCTCTCGCTTCAAAAACCTGAAGACAAATCACAAAGCTCTGCCTGCTGTGCCCAAGTGCACTATTCTGAGGGTTTAGGGTTTGTGGGTTGTAGACGGTGTGTGGGTAGAGGCATTTGAGACCAAAGTGCCTGCGAGGGAGGCGCACCTCGCGATCCTCCTCAAAGGGTTGTTCGTGTTTGCCAGTGGCAACAGATTCAATGTTGAGGGCCAAGAGGCAAATGCGGAAATTCAGCTCTCTAACCCCCAAGCCCTTCACACCCCGCAAGGCCTCAGCCGCAGACGAAGACTCCGTGCGGCGCTGCTGCATCTGACGGGTGACAGACCTGAAAGAGAAAGAAACAGACAAATCCACTCAGCAGCTGTCTGGCTAGTCATGCATGCGCCAAGAAAGCCCCAACGGCAACTGCCAAAGAAGGCAAAGGGGAGACAGACAGCAAACAGAACCGCGGAGACACTCGCACACAACAAACCATAAAATACCCAAAGGCCACACGGCCTGAGGTCACAAGGCTTGAGGCCACGAAACGCTCCCGGCCACCAGGAGCGTAGGGAAAGTCTCTAGGGGCGTGAGGGTTTTGGGGCTGCATGCGTTGGCTCACCGCGGGAGTTCGCCAGGCTTGAGGAGAGCCGGCAAATCGGGCACCGCAATCAACGCCCCCGTCACCAACACCACGTCTCCCGCGTACACCGAATCCACCAATGAATGCCTGCAGCAGCAGCAGCAGCACCAGCAGGAATAGAGGTTCTAAGAGAAAGTTTCAAGGCAAGCTAATGCTGGAAAGGACATTTAAGAAAGCAGCAGGCAAATGCCACAGATGTTAGTAAAAAGGTGCCCAGACACTGCAGCAAAAAACAAAAAAGGAGAGACGCACCTGGCGATCACATCAATCGAGCGAGGCAAAGCTGCACTTTGCAGCTCCCCCGAGGGTTCTTGCAGCCGCACTTTTTGCCAGTCTGCGTACTGCGATCTTTCAAAAAGTAAACTCCAGTTGAGGGTGTTGTGGCAGTTGGGGCTTGAGCACTTCACCGGCTGTACAGACATCACAGCAAAAAGCCACAGACGCATGCAAGCCAAGGCGCATGCGCTGGCGAATGGGGCTGCAAGAAAAAAGATACTCTCTGTGGCCTCTGCGAGGATTTCCCAGCAGGTTGGAAGAAAGAGACAAAAAACCAAAACAACGCTTCTGAGTAGAATGCCTTGTTTTCAGCAGGAGACACACTTGTGTGTATTTAAAGGCCTGTGCCACGCCCTCCTCAATGTTGCCACAGTCGCCGCATGCAAACGCCCCTTGCAGCAGCTCAGGCCTCACGTCCGTCGTGCGGGTCACCTGCCCACGAATGCATGTGATGCTTCCCAACATGCTGCAACGCACCGAGCTTATGCTGCACCAACAACCACACCCTAAACCCTAAACTCTAAACCCTAAAACCTGAACCCTAAAACCTGAACCCTAAACCCCAAACCCTCAACTCTCAACTCTAAACCGACAAAAACAAAGAAAAAGAAATGCCAGGAAGTTTTCGACGTCAAGACTGAAGGGACTTGCCTATGGACATAACGCGGGACATCATGCAGCTGTAGATACACCACAAAGCCGCTAGCCGATATCCGCTGCGCTATATCCGAAGCTATCTCCTGGACGCGCTCCTGCAGCAGCGGCTGGATACTGAACGCAAACACTAAACCCTAAACCCTAAACCCTACCCTGTTGTGCCAACACAACGCCGTTGCTGGCTGCGTCTCCGCTTTAAGGGTTTAGGGTTTACCGAATATAGTTTTTCCTGATGTGATGGGCGAGCTTCAGGCCAGCATCTTCCACGGGGGCACCCTGGGGAGACCAACTCTCAATATCCGACAGACGAACTGTGAGGGTTCTGTTTGTCCGATGAACGCGCAACACTCCAGCCAGCTGACGCAAGTAACAAAAATCTAAAACCACCAAGCACAAACCACAAACCCTAAGCCACAAACCCTAAGCCAGACAAGATCCCATCTAGGGACCTAAACAAAAACGCCTAAACCACAAACCGCAAGCCCCATACAAAACAGAGATAAAGCAATCCCCAAAGCTCAAGCCCTAACCCTAAACCCTAAACCCTAAACCCTCCTGCGCACCCGCAATATCTGAGGGAAGGTCTTCGATTCCCTCGGTGGTTTCCGTGTCATCACTGCCAGCTGGGGGGCCTCGGAATACCCTCAAAAAATGTGCAAAAAAAACGGCAAAGTTCGTGTCCTGGGCGCAAAAACCCCAAACCCTCAATCCTAAATCCTAAACCCTAAACCCCGGCCGACTTCCAACCCAAAAGCGAAGGCCCCAACACACACCGCAAACCCTGGTGCCTCAGTAAGCGGGAAAGACAGCAAGAGTCAAAATGCGCTCTTAGAGAGCTTTCGAGATCTGTAGAATGGTTTAGGGTTTTGGGGTGGGCGCCAAGGGTCACCTGAACAGTGGCTGGGTCGTCCCTGCCCGAACTGTTCGGATTGGCAGTCGAGGCAAAGCCTGACGGGCCCAGCATAGACTGTTGAGGGGCCCCTCCAGGGGCCTCTGGGGTTGCAAAGGGGCCCCTGGGGCCTTCTGAAGCTGTGGCAGTTGCCGCCATGATTCTCTTAGTGCAGCTTCGGCTTAGGGTGTACCGCCCTGCCGCTTCTCAAAGACCAAAAAAACGCCCAAAACCCCAGGTAAAAAAGATATGACGTAAAGTTTTATCTTTTGAGATTCGAATTAGGGGTTTTGCTTTTGGGTTTATAGAAGGGAGGTGGGAGCAGCCGCCCCACAGCCGCAGGGTTTCACACCTTCTTTAGGCAGAATTAACTTAAAAGAAGCAACGGAAGCAAAGGAAAATGCAGGAAAATAAAAAAGTTTCAAGGAAAACGCGCAAGTGCCACACCGTAAGCCACTCTAGACTCTAGACCCTCGCTGTACGGGTTGCTAGAGGTGGGGGGAAACAACCACCCCTAGTTATAACCAACCCAGACGCTGTGAAGTGTATTCCCTGGTACCCATATTTAATCCCTAAACAAAGAATTGTTTTTTAATAAATAAACAACTAAAATGTCGAATTTGTTTTACCTTAACTGGTGTAAAATTAGAGGGAAGTATAAACCGACAAGGTTGTTCAAAGAGAGGGAGTGTAATGGTGGTGTTTCGGCACCTACTCAAACGCCATAAGAAGCGCCATCAAAAATAAAAAACTTAAGGAGAATTTGTCTTTAACGAAAACTGTCCTTCCAGGCTTTCCTGTCTGAGGCCATGCCGACCTGATCACAGCCAAGCACCAACGGGATGCAGCCAGACGCCTTAACATGTTTGATCTACCCGCTAGTAAGGCGCATCTCATCATGCATCCATACGCAGAGTCTCAATTGTCTCGCCGTTGCTGTTGCTAATGAGCTTTTTCCGATTTTACTTATGCCTAGAAAATCGTCTTTTTTACTTTGGATTGTTTAACAACTGAAATCCGGTGAACACGGAAGAGGTAGAGGCGTCGGGTTCTTGTTGCTCCTGAGCCTAGGCGGCTGTCAATGGGCTACTGGTCACCTGACTATAATCGGCAAAACGAAGCAGCTCGCGTGTAAGGAAAACGGGTAAGACAGAAGCAGCCACCCAGCATTCACTGCAGGACTTGGCCACTCACCTGCCACACGTTTTCTCACGAGTTGAAGATACCAGGGCTAAAGGTTCTCTTTCTGCAGCTTCCAAAGTCTTACACAAAAATCCCAGCCATTATAGCAACGTTTATCCTTTTGCGCCGTCGACAATGCAATTTCAAATAGAGAGTAAACAATAAAGGAGAATTCATAGACATATTTGAGGACCCAACTAAGTTGAAATATCTTCCTTTGCAGTCTTTGGCTTTCAATCTTCTCAGCAGGGCTCCTCGCCCTGTGCTGCTGCCTGTGTTGGCTGCTGGCTACCCCAGAATGTTGCCAGCATGCTTTTGTGGCCAGCAAAGCGCGATGATGCCCTTGGCCAAGAACGAACTCAGGCAACGGATCTCGGTACTGGCATTTGTCGTTGTGCGTCCAAGCGCAACGTTTCTGCATGCTTCATGCGCTGCCTTGGACCGTTTATCCGCATTTTCAATATTTTTGCCGGATTAAAGCAGAAATGACTTTTTAGGAACAGATCGCTCCGCGAGTGGCGTGGATACCAATGTGTGCATTTGCCTGGCTGCTTAGCAAGAGTATGCAGCGTCCCAGCAATACAAAATCAAAAACGTCTGCCAACGAGCAAGGTTGCGTGTCGTGCTTGGCTGTTCGGCTGATTCATCAGCAGCGCAGGCGCAGGGCCTCATACCGCTCCTTTAGACGGGATGAAAAAATCCACTCCTACTCGAAATGCTGCCATCGCCTTGATGGAATAAAAGAAGATTCAACATATTCTCATTGTTGCACCGAGCTACCTCCAATATCGTTCATCCGCTACAAGAGGTGCGCATTTGTTTTCTCTAAACTCAAAAAGCTGAACAAAGCGCAAAAACCCGAATGCTATCTTTCCGCATCTCAACAGACAGTAGAGAACTTCCATGAGTGTCGTTTTATATTCAATAATATTTCATAATCAAACCCTTTTTGCGGCATCCTTAAGCACAAGGACAGATCATCATGGCTTAGGGCACAAACAGATGCCAAAAGCATGCCTTTTCGCCCAAGCACGTGTAGCAGCACCCTTGTCCTTAAGTGCTTGCCTCTCACCGGCGCATTTCGGCACGCAAACTGCCTTTATGTATCCAATCGCGACGTTCTTTCTTCATGGGGCTGCCTCCTCGCATGCATTTATCAGAAGCGCAAGCGCAGCAACTGATTCCAAACAAAACGCAAGCGTTAAGCAGCAGATCGCTTTACGAGTGGCATGGGAAGCCATACATGTTGGGGTGTCTACCGTATTTCGCATTTGCAGGGACCGAGATACACGAAATTCAGTCATGCCAACTCGGTCAACAAACAAGATTGCGTCTTCTGCTTGGTTGTTCAACTGGTCAGTCTATAACCACAGAATAGCAATTGAAGCGCATCCATTAATGGCACTCAATAGTGCGCAATCGGTTGAAATTTTGTTTCGAATACAGCAATCGTCTTGCTGACATCCAAACATATCCTAATAATCACCACTCTTCCTCCCACCCTAAGCTGCTAATTCATGTCTTACAAGCAGTGCGCAACTGCTCCTCTTCACCGAAAAACTGAGCAGCAGAAAATACCGCAATTGCTGTCTCTACTCATCTCGACAGACAGCAAATAATTTCCCTGAAAGTAACTCTTTAAGAAAACTCTTGCGTCCCCAAACCTACTTGGCAGCATCCCTAGGCTCAATGACAGGGAAAGATTAACGGCACAAAGGAATGCCGCAAGAATGCCGTTTGAGCCAAGTGTTTGGAACGCCATGTCAAGAATGCCGACTGCATGCGGTGCTGGGGACTACCATTTGTTCGCGTTCCTCCAAGCATGACGTTTCTTGCTGCGTGCAGCCCTAACATTTGGGTGTTTAACCTTCAAAAGCGCTGCAAGTGATTCAGCACAGAAGACATGCGCTTCGAAACTGATAATTCAATCAGTGCCATATGATGCATTGCTGTTCCGCTGGGTCACCGTAGGCTTAGTCGGATTTATCAAGCTATTCCAAGTCCAAAGAAAAGACAAACGAAAAAATCGGGTCTCACGCTTGGGTGTCCCGTCAATGGCTCAAGAGCTGCAGGGTAAAGCATAAGTGCCCTTTTTTAAACGAAATGCAATAAAAATAAGTCGGATGGAATCCCACTCCCAAATACAGCAAGTATCATGACAATACGAAAAGGACACAGCAAAAACACTACTGAACTTGTGTGTTAGCCCGAGCGATCCACAGGCTCGTCTCTTACAAGCAGTGCACGATTCCTCCCTTTATACCCGAAAAGGTGAACAACATGCAAAAAGCCAAGTTCTGCCTTTACGTATTTGAAGACATGCCAGAACATTTACCTAAATTTGAATACTTTGCCAATAACCTATTTAAAAATAGTATTTAAAGATATTTTTTAAAAATTAGTTTCCTGTAGATGGTATCTCCAGTAAATTGAGCAACGCCAGCAGAACCATTCAAAGCAATCCCAGCCAGCGCCAGCACAAAACAAAAGTTCAAGGTGAGCTACGGAAGGCTGTTACTGCCTTTAATGCGGCCCTTAAGCTGCCCTAAAAATTCTTGGAGAAAGGACGAAAGGGGAGCCAACAACAGAAAGAAATGAGAACACTTGAATCTCTTAACTGTTCCTTCACCCTCTTGGAGGTAGCTGTCTAGTATCGATGGCAGACTGGTGCTGGTTCCAAACGTACAGAAAGTGTAAGTATAGTAATTAATATATATTTAAATCTGATTTTTTTTGTTTGTAGGCTCAACGTCAAAGAAAGAGAAAGGGGTGTGCCAGGCAACAACGACCTGCGGAGACACTGCAGTAGGAGCGGGGCCTGGAGCTGTTCCAGAATATTACTCATCCACTTCTTCACCCCTTGGTGGTGATTTGTCATTTTCTCCTGTGCAATTTGCAGTTGTTTCAAAATGCGAGTTGCGTATTTTATTTTGTGTTTGACAGCGCATCCACTTTGAGTGCCTCTGTACGCCAGTCTCGTTCCTGATTTTCTGGGAAATAGTGCAATTCTTGTTGTTAAAAGTCTGGCATTCAAAAAATACCAAATTCTTGAGCAGCACTATTTTTTTGTTATCCCGGTTTCCCGGACTAGGCGTTTGATTAGATGCCAGGAAAATGAAGGGCTCTGGACATCTCATGTTCTGCCTCCTGTTGGTGCTCACAGCATTTTATCCTGCCAATGTAAATTCCTTGAAGCCGGACGATGGCCCAAAGAAAGTTCTTATGGAACTATTTGATCAATTTGCCAGCTATGCCGCGCAATCAAAAAAATCTTGGAAGGTGCCTACTGAGTTTTTGAATAGGGAACTTACTACTCTAGAGAAGTTGAAGGCACTCTTGGAAGCTGCAAAGGACCTAGCTGGTGGAGATTTCGATGAATATTTTGGCTCGTATGTGGAAATACTCCACGATTTAAATGCAATAAATAAGTTTGCAAAGAGAAAAAATGGCAATCCTGAAGACATGATTCAACTTGTAAAAAAATACTTGGGTAGATATCTTTCCAAATTCACCCCCAAAAATAAATGCGAGCTAAAGAAAGAGAGTGGAGAGTTCCCCGAAGCCCGTCTGGGTGATTCGCCCATAACACGGTTTGGCTATCCGTATTTCGACACTAAAAGCGGAGGAACAATCCTCGACAGAAAACTGCCTCTGAACCTAGTAAACGGATATCCCATCCCCATCACAGTAGGATCCAGGGATTATGTCGTCCAGGGGAAGGTTCCAAAGGTGTTGTCGTTTTTTGACTGTTTTGGTGCGTATGGGGTGATTGCTGAGACGCTCTTTCCCAACGGCCACTGGAGCAGTAAGCCATTAGATGGCTTGGCACCACTCTCGGTCACGGTGCAAGTTCAAGGCACCATGCGTGGTGGCTCTGTCGGCGAGATTCTTGTCCGAGAAGCATTGGAAAGAGTGGTACGTGCAGTGGATTTCAACCTCGGTAAAGGAGGGACTATATCCCAGCTCGTGAGTGACGCATTAAGTGGGGACACGACCATCGGGGAATACTTGACGCCAGCCAACGCAATAAGCCATCTCAGAAATTATGCCGGCATGACGGAGTCTGAATTTGTGGGTATGCTAAACTCGATGGCAGAGGCGGGTGACTTTAAAGAGAAGCTTGGCGCTCTTTATACATATATTAGTAGGTCTCAACAAAACGCTAAAAACTGGGACAAGCCGGAAAATGTTAGCCACCATCGCAGTATTAGCGTGACCATCACCGCCTATTCAAAACCAAACAACAACAACAAAGCAAGCAGAACTTTGGGAAGCAGCCACGTCACGATGCGTGAAATCGGCGATGCCCTACGGGAAATCAAATGGGAAGCTTTGTAGGCAGTACAAATAATTTCTGTTGTGTTGGCAGCAGGTGCAAGTTGAATTCATGCAAGAATTTGGTTGCAAAAAAAATAATGCTTCTAACTCCATCTTTTACCGGTTTTCGTAAAAACAGCTGCCGCTGCATCTGATGCAGATACGAGCGGCTGGCTTGCATGAATTGCTCCTGCATGTTGATCAGCCTTTCAGCACTTCCTTTGTCAGTAATTCGTCCTCTAGTGCATGCGCTATTCGGGGCTTTGCATTCATCTTTTCTTAGAACTTTTAGCATTTTGCTTATATGTAAAGGCGTTTTCTTTGCATCAGAAAAATTTTCTGTTTTCCGTTGCTAGGCGAGGCACGGATTTCTGCTGGGTATGGGCGGCAAGGGGAAGCCGTGCAGGTGCCTATACACTGCAGTATTGCTAGGGAACTGAACTAGCCAAAATAATGACATGCTGCAACTGCCGACACCTGCGGTTGCAATAATTCAAATAGATTGCAGCCAAGTACAGGCTCAAAAACAACAGACTGCGACGTTTAGTGTTTACTCGCGCCACAGCAGCGGCAACTGGCTGCAGGTGCTGGCAGTACCGAAGTGATTAAAGATAAAGGTTTTAGATGGGCAGCGAGTCGCAGCATCGCGAAAAGTGTTTTTTCGGATTGTTATTCTTTTTTTTCCGTCTCGTTGCCATGCAAAGAAAAAGCAGCAGATTCGGCAGGAGAATGCAGGGAGGGGAAATCGAGCAGCCCCCTAGCGTTACTCCACTTGGGGCGTCCGTCCTCGTAAAATAAGCCAAAGGAGTTTTCAAAAAGATTGCCATGCTCCACCTCAAATTTGCCCATTTCATCAAAAGCTTCAAACAGAAAGATGGGCGTGGGGATGCCCCGAAGCCGGATGTTGTCTTTGGCGGTATCATTTATAGGCTCTCCCCTTGCACGCTTTATGGCATTATTAAAATACCAATACGCATTCTGAGGCGTCGCCTTCGCATGGCCTCCCGTTGGCCAGCCCGTTTCCCCGACCCAAAGGTCGAGGTCACTTGCGTTGTTCTTGCACAAAGCAACGCGCTGCATGTCCACCTGCATATCGAAATTAAAGTAATAAGTGTACTTTCCGTCGGAAGGGAGCGTGGGCCCCGGGTAACCCACGGCAATGTCGGGGCTGATGTGTCCGCCCATAGTGGCGAACCACGAGTACACGTTCACAATGAAGGGGGCAGCCGGCTTCTGCCCCCGTAAAAAATTCCACAGCTGGCGGAGCAGGGGCAGCACTGCTGGGCGAAAATCTGAGACGCACGGCGTCCAAGGGTTTGTGGACATTTCGAGAATTCCTCCATTTAATGCGGTGGTAACTGGCACATCTCCCATGTTTTCTTTTTCCAGAGCCTCTTTTATGTTTCGCATCGCGGGAAGCAGCTTGGCAGGGCTATTTGTTGAGCCACATTCGCCCTTGGATGCCCACTGTTCGGTCCTTATGCAGATAAGAGGCTCGTTTCCCACAATTACCAGCTTTATAATGGATTTAAAGGGCTTGAGCTGCTGCTGCACCAACCGATAGGCGAATCCCTTGTCCGTGGCAACCTCAGTTAGCTTTCTGTTGGGAATTCCCACGTACACGTGAGCCTGCAGCCCGTACACCTCAAAAATGCTTGCAAGACCATCAGGCGAAAACGTCTTGATATGATAAAACCCATTCCTCTTTAAGATCCGAAACGCCTCCTCTCTTGAGATTCTGTACTTGGAGTATTTGTCCGACCAGTTAATGCCAAGAAAGGACCGTTTTGCTGCCTCTGCCCAGTTGCAGCTGGGGGCACAGCAGCAAGCCGGGGGAGGCCCGCAGGCGTGAGGGTCGTCTTTTCCCCATGGGTCTGGGCAGATAAAACCACAGTTCTGTTCGATGGCTTCTTCTGGTGTTTTCAAAAGGTCGTAAGAGCAAAAGGGCTCGCCAATACATTGAAAAAAATTTAAAATAAAAACCAAAAATATCCAGCCACAGAAACACGAGCTTTTGTGGGGCCAATCCCATCGGCACGAACCAAGGTCCCTCATCTGGAGCGGCTGTACGGAAAGGATGGAGAAAGGGAAACGCCAAGGGGTATCGTCTGTAAAAATTGTTTAAAAATAAAATTTTTTGAAAGAGCAAATGGCTGGGATAGTGTTTCTTGCAGAAAGAGGTATGACTGTGAGTAACCGCACAAGGAGCAGAGACAGTGTGCGTCTCCGTACGTGAAATGGCCCGTGGAATTGCCAGCTCCTTCATTAAAATTGCTATTTTAATATTAAATTTTTATTTATTTTACTTTGCATTCATTGGTTTTAACATTTTCTCTTAGGTCGATTTCCGAGATATCGAACTTGGCTTGGGCAGGGAAGGTCACCAGCTCCCAGCGGTGCTCATGCAGTCTCCGGAGCCCACCTATCGCCATATGAAAAAATATAACTGTCTGTCTTTATTTACTTCTTAAAAATAATTATAAAACAATTTTAAATCTGGTCAAACTTTTTCCAGGGAAAAAACTGCTTCCGACAGAGATGGTAGGGCTGCAGAGGCCGCATGTTTGACAGTCTGAGCTGTTGGAAGAGTACGTATAAAAAATTCACAAGGGGAAAAATGCTAAAAAGCTCGTATGCTTGGAGAAAAGCTGAAACAGACAATTCGCGGGTCAAGACAACATCCTCCCCACACTCCTTCCCGACTTCCTTCCAAAGAGAGCTTCCATGTGATTGTAGGTCCCCACACACCTGAAAAGGTAAATTCCAGCATTTCGGCATTTTTCAGGCTTTTGGCCTTGGCCTGAGGCGTAGCGACTTTCCTCAGGCTTGCGAGCTCTCAGGGTGCTTCCTTAGGACTTATGGGCTATATGCAGCATGTAACTTAAGTGTTAGTGATATGCATCTTGTACCTGATTAACTTGTCCATTTCCCCTTAGACAGTTGCATTGTGCACAGTTGGAAAGAGCAGCTCTAGCTAGCCGTAGCTACCTACAGGCTGCTGCATTGAGGGGGTCGCAGCCCAGCAGCATCACCTGCCAACAGCCATAGGCCTGAAGGTACTTCGCAGGCTGAGTTATGGCAGAAAGAAAGATCAATAAAAAGCTCCAAGGCTCGGAAATTCCCATTTAAAGATACTGTAAAGTGGTACTTTTTAGTTTGTTGGTTTCTCCTGCCGCGCGAAACTCAACTTTTTGCATGGAGCAGGTGTTGGTGCGGTATTCTAAACCCAGCTCACGTCCCCTATCGGCGGATGAACAATCCGACACTTTGAGACTTTTGCGTCTCAATGGTAGGAAGAGCCGACATCGAATGATCAAAAAGCAACGTCGCTATGAACGCTTAGCTGCCACAAGCCAGTTATCCCTGTGATAACTTTTCTGACACCTCCAGCTGAAATTTTTACAGACCCAAAGGTTTGATAAGCCATGCTTTCACAGTTTTTATTTGTACTGAAAATCAAAATTAAGCAAGCTTTTCCTCTTTTGGTCAACATGAGATTTCTGTTCTCATTGAACTTGCTTTAGGACACCTGCGCTATTGTTTCACGCATGTGCCGCCCCAGCCAAACTCCCCATCTTACTGTGTCTTCCGCATTGATGATTGCTGCTGCCACAACTGCTGCATTTCTGACTCTGTATATACACAAACCGTTGTTTTGGCTAGTTGCGGGCATTTCAGGGCGCCCAAGTCCTTCCCGTACTTCCGCTGGCCACGATTAGGGTTTAGGCTTTAGGCTTTAGAGTTTAGGGCTAAGTGTTAGGAGTGACTCCATGCATCGAGCGCCTGCCTGGCTGCCCTTGCTGCTGTGTTGCGAGTTGCTGTTGTAGCCGCATACACTACCCAGTGTCTACAAAGAGAGTTTTAAGTAGTTTAGAGCTGCCGCATGTAGCAGCAGCAGCAGCAATATGCAAAAACAGCAGCTGCTGCTAGTGAGCCAACGCAAGGCTAAAGGCTGAGGCTTTTTCTTCTAAAGGAACAAGCAGAGATAAACCCTCCGTCTTTGCTGCTGTTGCTGCATCTGCTGCTGCTGCATCTGCCGCTGCTGCATCTGCTGCTGCTGCATCTGCTGTTGCTGCACCTGCTGCTGCACAGCCACGAGGGAAGACTTCGGAAAGCCCCACTGCATGCACGGCAGGTCCTATGGTGTACGCATTGCCACCTCGCCAGAACTGGCCAAGGGGTGCCTCAGGTGGTGCCGTCGTGAGATAGTTCAGTTTTACACTACTGATGAATTTGATACTACGACAGTAATCCAACTTCGAGGCGTTCAGTCATAATCCAACAGATGGTAGCGTCGTGGCACTAGCTTTTCAGCTAGCCGCATTAACCAACTATCTGAACCAACTGTTTCTCTTGTACTAAGTCAGAATCCATGCTGGCTAAGCAGTGTTTCTCACCGCCTCATTTGTCACTCGCAATTTTTTTTATTGCCTCTCGCACTCCTTGCCACGAACGCCCTCTGCGTCACGCTCTGGGTGCAAATCACAATTTCCTACATCTGAGGCGTTAGATCCATTCCAGACGACTTTGGCGCAACCAGGTATTGTAAGTGTTAGAGTAGGCTTGTTTTACGATCCGTTAAGATTTAGCCTGCGTTGTCCGACGTGATCATTTCTTCTGCTTTATTATTGCTTGCTATGATAAAATGGTTTCGGCGTGCGGCTTTAGCGCACATTGTAGCAGCAGCTCGCCCTTGTTTTGTCCTTGTTGTTCGATGGAGAAGATGCCAAGACATGATGTTTTGGCACATCTTCGGAAGACGCCAAAAGACACACTTCTTCAGAAACAAGCCCAAATGGCACTAAAGCACTTCATAAATTCTGACGTGGAAGTCCATGGATATGCTTGCTAGGGAGGAAGGCTCCTCCAAACGGTCTTGACTACTAGGCCCACCACGATTCCAGCACTTTCTGGAGTGTTGAATCCCCTTTAGTTGACCGTACGTGCGTGCCGTTCATGTATGCTTGCTGGGCTGCCGATATTGCAATGGAGTATGGAAAGGTACAGAATGTAATTTGCTCGAGTGTATAACTGGCTGATGGCATTTAAAATAGCTGTTATGCCTGGTGGTGGACCTAAAATCTTATTCAGACCCAGATATGTCTGGACTGCCAGAGAACCACCTACATACGTAGAAAGAAAGAGCAAACTATGAGGCAGGATTTTGCCGCTGTGCCTTGCATAACACCAACGCAAACGAGAGCATGAGCATCAGCAATAACAACTCCAACTGCAGCACCTCCGCTACAGCTGCGGCTGCAACAGAACTTTGTCTGTTGCAGGAGCACAGTTACAGCTTTGCTGAAGCAGTACACTGTGTGGCTGATGCTGGACAGAGAAAAGCACTGAAGGCCTTGAGGTATTTCTTCTCAGTGCTCGTTTTATAAACGTCCTAAGAGGTTTACTAATGTGACATATTCTTTCGACGCTGTACGCTCCTTGGGATACTCAAGTTATTCACATTAGCCGCTCTCCCCTTCTGCGAATTCTGAATCGCCAGTTAAAACTAGTAGTACATTTTGCGTGTTGCGGGTCCCTATCACCAGAATCACTGACGATTGTAGTGGGAAAAAGATATATATATATATATATGTATATTTCATTCAACTAGGGTATTTAAATGGGGAGTTTCTCTTAAAGAAAGTGGACTAAACGAAAATCATATGCATATAGCATTCTGGCGCTTCTGACAAATCTCTCTGTATCGTTTGGCTTTCGTACAGCATCTGTACACAATGCCACCTAAACCTAATCTTCTAAGAATATCTTCGGGCATCCCTTCCTGTGTGTCTTTACATATGTATATGCAAAGATAGATAGGATGTACACATACAAATATACACATGTAGACATGTGTGCCTGTCCCTAGAATTACATGTAGGTATTTAAGATGTTACATAAAGGGATAGACTTGTGTGTATTACGCCAAAACGTGGATTACACTAAAGGATATACTTATTGTGTTTAATAGGCAAGCAGCAGCAGCTAGCCGCGCAAAGTTGCGCCGCAAATTTCCTTGGGGTTCGCTGCAGCACTCTCAAGCGCGTGTGTGCCGAGGAAAAAAGTCCAGCCAAAACTCCAAGCCCCAAAATGTGCTCCGGTACAGCTGCCGCATGCGGCGTGCTATAGGCCATCTGCCTTCTGGGGCGCAGCTGCAATTGCAGTAGTTACTATTCGGGCTGCTGCTGTTGCTGCTGTTGCTCTGTCTAAACCTCCAGCGGGTTTTCTGCAGTGCCGGCGCAGCAGGCATCAGCAGACGCTTGTGTTGCTGCTGGTGTGGCTGGAATCTTCTTGCCGCATTCCGATTCACTCAGTGACGGTAAATCCAACAGATTTTCTCCTGCTGCTGCTGCTGTGGACTGCAGCAGCAGATGCTCCTGCCGGGTGTCGTCGGCGGAAGCAATAGCAGCACCCCTTTGTGTTGTTGCTGCTTCAAGCGGAAGGTCTGTAGGTGCAGCGGCAGCTCTACCTTCAGCAGAAGCAGCAAAAGCTGCAGCAGGAGCTACAGCAGCAGGAGCTGCAGCGGCAGGAGCTGCAGCAGCAGGAGCTGCAGCAGCAGGAGCTGCAGCAGCAGGAGCTGCAGCAGCAGGAGCTACAGCAGCAGGAGCTACAGCAGCAGGAGCTACAGCAGCAGGAGCTGCAGCAGCAGGAGATGCAGCAGTAGGAGATGCAAGAGCCGGAGGCCCGCAGTAGAAATCTCTTAAAGCAAAAAATATCTGCAGCGAAATCAGTCCGTAAACAAAACGTTTCGATGTGCTACTCTAAAAGGCAGCTAAGAGCCCCAAGCTCTAAGCCCTAAACCCTTTACTTGCCTTTGCAAGCCTCGCATTTCCTTTGAGCTGCGTTGGCCGTCTGTAGGGTCTCGGCGAAGGCGCGGGTGTTCCCTTAATGCTGATTCTGCTGCGCTGCGGAGTTGCTGCTGCAGCAGCACCAACAAATGTTGCTGCTGCTGCAGCAGCACCAGGTGTTGTTGCTGTTGCTGCTCCAGAGCTTTTGCTGCGCTGCAATTTCTGAAGGAAAGCATCGAACAGGGCCTCTGTCTTCGCAATCTGATCTTCATTGCTGCTGCTGTTGTTGCTGATGCTGCAAAAAAAGCGCCTCAGCAGCGCTGGCGTCTTGAAGGCCGCAGCAAGCCGCACGGCCATCGCGCACCCAACGCCTTCTACCTGCATCAGCAGGAGCAACAACAATTGCAGCAGCAGCAATAACAAAAACAGTAGCAGCAGCAGTAAATTGCTGTCAGGTACCGCGCATAGGCATTTGTAGTTTAGGGTTTGTAGTTTAGGGTTTGTACCGCCCTCAGTTGGAGGCAGAAGACTTCCTGCAGATGCCTTTGGCTTTGCCTTTGAATATACTCCACCCACAGAGGCCATAGCAAAAACTGCTGCTGCTGCTGATGTTGCTGCTGCAGCTGCTGCCACTGCGTGTTAAGCTGCTGCTGCAGCCGCCTGTGCAGCAGCGTCAGTAGGGCGGCGCTAAGGGGCAGGCAGACGCATGCAACACTCCTAAACCCTAAACCCTAAACCCTTAACCCTTAACGATCGTGCCAAATCCCTATGGATCTTAAAATCTGGAGCCTCGGTGATAGGGTTTACGGTTTCTGCTTACGAGTGCCTGGTGTTTGCTGCATGAAGTACGTGGAATCCCGACAGCAGCATCGCATGCACTTGGGCTGTACGCACAGCTGCTGCGCTGCGCTGCACCTGTGGAGCTGCAGCAGCAGCTGCTGCTGATGCGCTGGTGCTGCACTCCCCTTCAAAGAGAAAGACGACAGTCTCGATGCCCACGGCCTCCATCAGACGCTGCTGCTGATCTGTGTACCTGCAAACCCCAAACCTTAAACTCTAAACCCTGAAGACGCCTTACGTCTTTGAAAACAAAACTGTAAATATGCAGGCATACCCATACCTTAGACTTTAAGCTTTAAGCTTTAAACCCTAAAGCCTAAAGTCTAAAGCCAAAAGCCTGAACCCTAAACCGTCGCTGACCTGCCATCGAGGATGGAGGCCATGAGGTCGGCGGGTGTTTTCCTTTCGATTAAAATAGGCAGCAAAAACTCAATTTTTTCCGGGAGTTTGGTTGCTGCTGCTTCTGCAGTTGCTGCAGCAGCAGCAGCAGCAGCGCCTCGAGAGTCCGGCAGCCAAACCCACGCAAAATCGCCTATGGGCAAGCAGCGTTGCTGCTGCTGCACGCGGTTGCGATGGAGCAGCCGCTGCAACAACGTTTTCTGCTGCAGGCGTCTGCTGCTGTTGCTGCCTGAGCCTCTCTCTCTGCTGTCGGTTAGCAGCAGCAACTCAGGTGGTTTGCTGCAGGCAGCAAGTGCTGCGGTTGCTGCTGCAGCAGCAGCAGCTAAACCCTCAGCAGCGTTAGTAGCCCAAGCATGGCGGCCACGAGGCGCATCTGCCGCTGTTGCTGCTGCAGTTGCTGTTGCTGCTGCTGCAGTCGCTGTTGGTGTGGCTGCTGCTGCTGCAGCAGAGCAAGCCTGCCTGTGCACCCCTGTAGGCGACGGGCAATCAGCTGGAGCAGCACCAGCAGTTGTTGCTGCTGCTGCCGTTCGCCCAATTCTTGCTAGCAGCGGCTCAAGAAGGGGAGGGCTGCCGCTCTGAGTTGCTCGTACTGAAGACGCGACAAAAGCAGCAGCAGCAGCAGCAGCAGGAAGAGGAGAAGCAGCAGCAGCAGCAGGAAGAGGAGGAGGAGCAGCAGCAGGAGCACGTAAAGGCAAATGTTCGATAGATAAAGGCTCTGCTGCTGCATGCGCTTCTTCTTCATCGTCGCCACTGCAGCTGCTACTGCAGGATGCGGTTTCTGTACAGGGTGGGGATGCCGAAGCCAAAGGGACTGTCACTGCAGCAGCACATTTTGCTGCGACTTTCTCTCCAAGGGGTGTAAGGCCGTATCGTAGCAGCCGCTGCTGCTGCTGCTCCTCCTGCTGCTGCAGGGGCCAGCGCAGTATGGCTGCGACGCTGCCCAGCGGCAAGCTTACAGCTGCTGATCCGGAGCTGCTGCTGCTGCTGCTGTTGCTGGCATTGGTCTTACGTGGGTAGATCTTCAGCAAGCCTTCTGCTTGGAGTTTTGCTGCTGCAGCGCGGAGGCCACTGATAGCGCAGCTGAATCCCTGAGGCCTCACAGTGCAGTGCATGTACACCCCAATGGCTTGCAGCAGCAGCAGCCCACAACACAACACAGCAGCAGGAGCAGCGGAAGGTGATTTCCTTGTAGGCAGGATTCAGAACCTGGCTAGGGTTTAGCGTTTGCGGTCTAGGGTTTGAGGGTTAGGGTTTGTAGTCATGGGTTTTGGGTTTATGGTTTACTTGTCGTTTAAGTTTCGTTGCTGCTGCAGTGAGATGAGTCAAGCGCATACGTCTGTTCTGAAAGAAATGCCCGAAGATGTATAGACAAACCAACAAACTCCACTTGCTGCTGCAACGCGGCGGCACTTTCACTGTACCACTACTGCTGTTATTGCTACTGTTGTTGCTGTTGTTGTTGCTGCTGCTGCTGCTAAGGAGGGGCAGTCTGCTGCGCCTTCTTTCGCCTTCGGCAAATGCCGCTGCTCGCTTCAGCGCAGCTACGCGGTGTCTGTGCAGCTGAAGCAGCAGATCGCTGCTGCAGTCGGGGGCAACTGCAGTAGCAGCAGCAAGGGCTGCTGTTTCCGCTTCAGCAGCAGAAGCAGCAGCAGCAGCTGCTGCGGCAGCCGAGACTGCCTCAAAGACGCTTTCGGGGTTTTTATCGGGAGGCTCGGGAGCTGCAGCAAGCACACTGCAGCAGCAGCAGCAGCAGCAGCAAGCTGTTACAGAAAGCAAGCTCGTACGAAAAAACAGGCTCGCTAGGGTTTGGGGTTCCGCGTAGGGTTGGTTTGGGGTTTGGGGTTTTCTAGAGTTTAAAGTTTACTGTATACAACTGCTGGCTCCCTTTAGAGTTTGTGGTTTACTCCGTGAAGCTGCTAGCTGTCTTTAAAGTTGTGGTTTAAGGTTTGTGGTTTACTGGGTGAAGCTGTTTGCTGTCTTTGCTCCAACGCCATCAAGAAGCGCCGCACGAGCCGCACCAAAGATGGGCAGCGGAAACCGCTGCAACGATCCGATACCCTAAACCACAAACCTCAAACCACAAATCACAAACCTCAAACGCTCGTGTGCAGATGAAGGCGGGAAGGGTGAGTGGCAGCAAACTTCGAGGTTAGGGTTTAGGGTTTAGGTAACCTTTCTGTAAGCGTTGGCTATCCTCAAGTCTTTCCTTAGAGTAGCGGATTTCTTTAGCCGCTGCAGCGCAGCCACAAAGCGAAGATTTAGGGGAGAGACGCGCCGCCCAAATCGTTGGTGCTCGCCTCTTACTGCTGCTGCCCTGCTGCTGCTGTTGTTGTTGTTGCTGCTGCTGTTGCTGGCTGCTGGCTGCACGCGCTTCGGGGACGGGAGGCTGCTGCTCTCATTAGCTCGCTTCCTGCTATTGCTGTTGCTGTTGCTATTGCTGTTGCTGTTGTTGCTAGTGCTGTGAGAAGTGTCGGTTGTTGCTGCACTTGCAGCTGTGGCATCTGATGTGTCTTCTGGAGCAGCTGCAGCAGCAGCAGCTGCTGCTGTTGCCGGTGCTGCTGCAGCATCAGTGCCGTAGGCACAAGCATGCTCCATCGCAGCAGTAGCAGCAGCAGCAACACGTGCAGCTGAGGCAGATAATTGCTACGGTTGCACACAGTGCTGCCTCTCCTGCAGCGGCAGCAGCTGCTGCTTGTTAACCAACTACTGATGCTACTGCAGCAGCAGCTGCTGCACCAGCAGCTGGTCCAGCAGCATCGACAGCTCTCGTTGCAGTTTCTGCAGTTGGTCGCCTGCTGCGAACCTGTTGCAGCAGCTGCAGCTGGTACACCCTGAAAGCTAAGACCTTGTAGTAGTGGCTGCCATTGCTGCTGCAGTTGCTGCTGTTTCTGCTGCTGCTGCTGTTGGTGTGTATAAAGTTGATGTCAGGGGTTGTTGGGTCGCATGCACCAGGCTGCAGCCCCATTTGCTGCTGTTGCTGCTCAAGCTGCTGCTGCCAATGTTTTCCTGTTCTTTATTTTCTATGGGAGATTTATTTACTGCTTTTGTTTGGGCTGCTGCGGCGGCGGGGGCTCTGCAGCAAGAGGAGCAGCAACAGCAGCAGCAACAGCATCAGCAACAAGAATCTTTTGCTGATGACGACCCACACAAGCAGCAGGAGGAGCAGCTGCAACAACAGCAAAGGCAACAAAAGTAGCAGGCAGCAGCAGCAGCAGTAAGGCAGCCTGTGACTTTCAGCAGCAGCAGCAGCAGCAGCAGCCTTTACATTAGCAGTAACGGCATCATGGGGATCCCTTAGTGCGGCAGCTTCAATTCTTATAGAAGCAGCAGCAGCAGCGGCAGCAAAAATTCTTGTGGTAGCAGTAGCAGCAGCAGCGAGATGGGAAAGAGCAGCAGGCGAGCCAGGAGGAAGGAGGTTATTTATGGTTGCTTCGGAGGCAGCAGCAGCAGCGATGAGGCCCAGCCGCAGCGGCAGCAGCTGGGGGCAGGTGGCCTTGCTGCTAACCGCAGCAGTAAGAGACGCAGACGACGCAGCAGCAGCCCCAGCAGCAGCGAGGAGGGCCCCATCAAGTTTGTCAAGGGAGGAGTGCTGCAGCCTGAAAAACCCAACGAAAAACAGACCGGCAGCAGCAGCAGCAGCAAGAACGCCAGCAGTAGCAGCACCAGCAAGACACGGGACGCAGCGCCGCAGCCATTTGCATTCGATCGGAAGCAGCTGAAGCTCTCCATCAAGAAACCCAAGGAGCAGCAGCAGCAGCAACAACAGCAGCAGCAGCAGCTCAGCAGCAAAGACGCACATGTCCTGCAGCAGTTGGGCCTGGATTACTCAGAAAGTGACGACGACGGCAGCAGCAGCAGCCCGCAGCAGCAGCAGCAGGAGCAGCAACAGCAGGAAGCTTTTCTTGCTGGACGTAGTAGTCTCTCTGACGGCGATGAAGCAGAATCAGCAGCAGAAGGAGGAGTAGCAGCAGCAGCTGAACCGGAAGCAGCAGCAAATGACGGTAGTAGTAGCAGCAGCAGCAGCAGCGACAGCAGCAGCCGGAGCAGCCGCAGCAGCAGCAGAAGCCGTAGCAGGAGCAGTTCTCCTGCGTTTGTGTTTAAGCCTGCTCCCGAAGATCAGCAGCAGCAGCAGCAACGGCGGCAGCAGCAGCAGCAGCGTGGTTGGGGGCAGCAGCAGATGCAGCAGACCTACGGCAAGGGGTTTGCCTTGCTGCAGCGAATGGGCTTTAAGGGTGGGGCTCTGGGCAAAGACGGCGAGGGCCTCGTGGCTCCCATTGAGGTCAAAATCAGAAAGAAAAATCGAGCCCTACAGGATGCCGGAGAAAAGCTGTTGCCAGGAGAAAGAGGCGCTGCACCCCAAAAGGTAACTCATCCTGCTGCTGCTGCTACTGCTGCTGTTATTGTTGTCGTAGCTGCTTAGTCTTACTTTGTTGTTGCTGCGGTTGCTGTCTCTCACGTTGTTGTTGCTGCTGTCTTTCTTACTTTGCTGCTGTTGTTGTTGCTACTGCTGTCTCTCTTACTTTGGTGCTGCTGGTGTTGCTGCTGTTTTCTTCTCTTACATTGCTGCTGCTGCTGCTGCTGCTGCTGCTGCTGCTTCTGCAGGCTGTGGCAGAGCCTGTGGCTTCTCAGGTGTTTCGTTGGAAGGCGCCTGCGGAGACAGCAGCAGCAGACGGAGGAGTCGCTCGGCTGGGGGGTATCTCTAAAGAATGGCAACTGGGCAGAAGCAAAACAAAACGCGTCCTAAAAACTGCATCACAGATCGCCGTTGAAGGCCGCATGCTGCAGCAGCATCAGCAGCAGCAGCAGCAGCAGCAACTCAGGGTTATTGATATGACTGGACCTCAGGTGCGCCTCCTCGCTAATGCCACAGAGGTTGGGCAGGCGCTGAAGGAGCAGCAGCAGCAGCAGCAACAGGAAGAGCTCCTGAGGCTGGACAGCAGCAGCAGCAGCAGCACGCAGGAAGGAGACATCCCTTTGCTGTTGCTGCAGCAAGCCCTAAGGCAACAAATCCGACGGGTTGAGCGCAGCTTGCAGCAAACCGCGGGAGAGAAGCAGCAGCAAGAGGAGGAACTTCT
>NPHX01000193.1:109493-126074 GCA_002271815.1 Eimeria falciformis | reverse complement strand
GGGTTTAGGGTTTAGGGTTTAGGGTTTAGGGTTTAGGGTTTGAGGGCTCTCACTGGGGAGCTGAGCTGTGGGAGAATTGATAGGCAATTGGCGCCAACCGCAGCTGCTGTGATGCGCTACAAAAGGAATTTTGGGCTTTTTCCTGTGCTGCCGTTGGGGCTTTTCCTGCTCTTCTTGCTGCTGCTCTTCTCGCTGCTTCTGTTGCTCTTCTTGCTGCTGATGCTGCTTCTGCAGGTTTGTACTAGCAGAAGCACGAGCCTGTTCACCTCCGTCCCTGGAGCGTGCGCTGGTGCTGGGCATCCCTGCCTCTTGCCTTCGTCGCTGCTGCTGCACATCAACGGTCGTTGTTGCTGCTGCCGCTGGTGCTTTTGCTGTTGCTGCTGCTGTTGCTGCTGCAGGAGAAGCCTCTCGGCTGTCTGCAGATTTTGTTGCATTGCTGGGCAGGGTCACCTCGAGGCCCCTCGTAGGATCGCTTTTATCCAGGGGACCCAAGGCCCCCAGAGCCGCCTGCTCTGGAGACAAAAAAGTCATTTTTTGTATTTAGAAAATCACAACCGTAAAGGCCAAACCTTAGAACCCTGCAAACGACCCATCGTAAACCCTAACCCCCTAAGTCCTGCACTCGGCGGGGCAGCCCCGAGGACCAACAAGACGAAAACCTTATCAATTCTGTCCCTAAGCATCTAAAAAAAAGTATTTTAGAAATTATTTTTAAAATGTCTTAATGGGCAATTTCAATTAGTTTCTTTATTGCACTGGGGGTAGGAGGGCTAAAATCGAAAGGCCATAAAGGAGCACGCCTCGTGCTCGTCGATCGAGAAAAGCGCCCGAAATCTAGCAAAAAAATACAGTTCACTTCCTTCTAAAATACAGAAGCTATATATCTCTTTGGGAGCAGTCCGTTGCTTTAAGGCCCAGTGTGTTTGGTTGGTGAGGCCCTGGAATTTAGGGTCTAGGGTTTGAAGCTTAAGCTTTAGGGCTTACGATTTGGAAAGCAGCTGCCTTTGAAAAAACCGAATAGGCTTGTATTCAAGTTTAGTTTTATAAGCCATAAATTTTTTCCCTAAAGCGCTAATTTGTTGTGTGCCTCGTTCCAAATGTAAAGAGGAGAACGCTCCAGATACATAAGCAATTCACATACATATGCGCTGGAGATATCTACCTATCTACACTGTACATAAAGCTATATATATATATATATATCATTTTTCTGAAAACATATATATTGGTATATAGATACCTACTGTACTATTTAAATAGTTAAGAAGATGCGTGCACATCTGTGCACTCAGAAGCAAATTGAAAATTCGTCTTAAGTGTGCATGAGCGTTGTTGAAAAAGGGTTTGGTGCATGACCGTTTAGGGAATTCTTAGGAACAGACTGGAAAGGGTTTGGACCTTATGGAGTTTTACTTCAGTTAGCAAGAGTCTATGGAAATGGGCTTTTTGCCGCATTTATTAAGGTTGCAGGGGCCAGCTGTATGGATTTTCGAAAAGGAACTTCTTTGTAATTGCGTAAAGCAAAAACAAGAAAAGTTATCCTTTGGTAATCTAGATATTTTTAAAGTAAAATGTTAGCTTGATGAATAGGATAGAGTTCTTTTGCATTCTGGGACTGCAGTTGGGCAAATGATTTATCTCCTGTTGCTGAATAAAAAGCACACAGGGTGCTGGGGGCCGCAGTATCTAACTAGCCATATTTTTATTGGGCCTATAATACAAAGTAAACGATTATTTATTTTTCTTTCCAAGATTGTGCTTGCTTGTAGCGTAAAGGAATGTTTTCGGGTGTATCAACTATGCGGCAATGTGCGGCAGAGCTAAAGCTGCTGGGACACACCCTTTTATAAAGCAAGCCAATTGGAAAGTGAGATGTTTTAAGGAACAAACTTTTATTGAGATGAAGGAATGTTTTTTTGGCATTGGAAGGATTTAGACCAAGACACTCAGAAGCAAAACTATTGGTGATGGAATCTTACGGATTGGACGCTTAAAGGCGTACCAAGGCTAAAAAGACCAAAAAAGGACTAGCAGGCACTAAACAAATTTCTTTAGTAATCCTGAAAAAATGAAGATTCTAAAAGGAATTTTATTACCAACAAGAGGGTCACTCGCCAAAATAAATTCAACATACACTACATTTGATTGTTCGGCTTTTTAAACATCATAAAAATTAATTTTGTTTTTGCTTCCTATTTAACCTAAGGCTTGTTTGGGTGGTTTTAGGCCGAATTGGGGAGCACACAAGTAATGCAAACGGCTGCCGAGCTGTCTGCACACAAGGGTAGTTCTCAATAGACGGGACTGTTATGTAATACGGCTTTTCCATGGGATGAAATACAACCAAAACCCTTTTGATATTTAAGCGAAAATTGGAGTACTGGGTAGAAGGTATTCGGAAAAATATCTTTTGAAGACTGGAGCCCACGGATTGTGGGCGGACAAGCGTGCTAAGGCTGTGAAGATTGATTGACAACAATTTAGTTAATAGGATTCGATTATGACCGCTAACGTTCTCAGAGCCCTTGAGATGTCAAAAGGGATTCGGTGTTGAAAGGCTACAAGCTAGCCCAATACAACCGTCGAAGCTGCTACGCAAGGTGCACCTAACCTGCACCTTGGGCATGCATGCATCCAAACACACAATCAGAGGAACTGGACTTCTGCTCCTCATATGCATAAGCCTAACCATTCTTTTCATAGATAACGTAGGGTATTAACTGAGGCATTTATGAGTTATTCAAGCATCCGAACACTACAATACTAAACATGCGCAATCACATAATACACATAAGCCCTGAATTCCGATTGCTATATTACAGTAAGGTCGGCAGCAATTCGTGAATGCTGTTTTCTGGAAGGGTAATTGTCGGTCTTGCCCCAGCGCCCGCACACAACGATAGCTTCAAGGCCATGGTGTGAGTTCCGATGGCCTCAACTCCATAACCAGCCTGCGCGCCCTGCACCCGGTCTTGTGCTCTGTTCTCCTGTCCGTTCGCGGTCAGGCGGTGCAGAAGTATTGCGCACAACTGACTATCCGACCAGTTAAACGGTAGTATACTTTGGTGAGGAGCACTGCCGATGGGAAACCGCTGATCGGCGCCAAGATAATTGGAGTCAGCTGCCTCATTTGGGAACACAAGAAATGGGAGATAGCCAGCACCAATGATTTTGTCCATAGTGGCGTGACTCGCTGTAGCCTAGCGGCTTCTAGGCTCTATTCAACTCCATTAAGATACTCATAGACTTTTCCTTTGGAACTATCCTTTTCCCTATGATTTTTTAAAAAAAAGTGTGCACGTTCCAAGTTGGAAACAGCGTGATATCTTCCTGTCCACTTTACTACATCATCGCTCATTGTTCAGAAAGCAAATGGATAGAATGTGCCGCAGCCTAGTAAGCTTGAGGGGGAATGTCTGGAAATGCACCAAATTAATTGTCTATATAGTGTCATGCTTGCCCCAGAAGACGTAGACAGTGATAGCTTGGATGCCTGCGTGCTGCTTCAGATGGCATGTTACCTCTATTCATGTTGTCGGGAGCCTCGATTACACAGTGGCCATAGGTTGGTGCCCTAACTGAGGGTGATATGTAATCCTCAGGACCACTGCACGTACACTAAAATAAGCTAAAATCAATGTCTTTGGACTAAAGTTTGCCTAAAGCGGAGGTATTTTGGGGAAGTGCGTTTTTATGAAAGTCTTCGTAAGAATGTCCCCACTTCATTGTGGAGATCATTCTATTTCAGGGTAGGCACGGCTTGAAAACCGCCGCCACAGGCAATGCCTGCCAAAGTTAAATAGTCTATCTTATCATCCACCAGCCTTTCCGATATCTTACGAAACCTTTCGCTTGTTCGGGGGAACTACAGCTTATCGTCTTACAAGTAGACTGTCGCTTGGTGGCGTACTATAATGGGGTCTGCCTGCTTTAACGCTAAACTGAACATCACAACCAAACAATTTTCGTTTACTATTATTACAGTTACCGAATGAAAAATACGTGGGATCGCTGTGTGGATGGCTCCCTTTCTCCTTCCCTGGTGGTCTGGGAGGAGGAGCGTCTCCATGCTCGTCGTTCATCTGCTTCATTGCCTGCGCTTCAGGAAAGTTAAAGAGTATATCAACACGTGTAAAGATCTTCTTACTAAACAATATCTGGTGTTTGTTGGGGTGTCCTTCCGGTGTTCACGGAGACTTGTTGAGTCCTCGTGTTTTCGATTGCACTGCTGTCGTGCGATCCAGCGGTCCTGGAGAGCGTCGGGCATTTCGAGTGAGCGCTCCACTGCGTTACATTTGTATTCAAGTCTTGTTAGTCAAAGAACTGGATTTTCCAGATTATCACACATCGTAGTCCTCTCACGGGTTGCGATTCGTTCCATCCTCTTCCTCCTACAAGCATTGTTGTCTGTCCCTGCAACAACTCGAAGAAGTTAGACCACACTGGCGCATATCCCTTTGCTGTAGGCATTATTGTTCCTTTGTTCTATAAAAAGCTCAAAGCAGCAGATGACTGCAGCCGTTTTCCAAGCGCTTTTCGTGGTCCTGAATTCCTGCAGTGTCCCCTGGTTCACGGCTGCCGTCCCCATCCTTGAGGGCACACTTGACTACTGCCTTCCAGCAAATTGATGCACCATCGTGTTTGCTGCTTTATACCAACTTCATCCGAAAAAAAGTCAGTGCCTAAGGGAAGCGAAATGGGTAACGACATGGACGCGCACATGGAGACAGCTTAACATCGGGCGGTGCTGATATGCAAGGCCCCCAAATGCACAGCCAAAAGATGCACTCGGGCTTCTATAGTACGGAATACTCCATACGTTTTTATAACCGCGGTTGCGGAAGGCCTCGGCGACAGAATAACTGCGTTCTTGTGACATATATATGGATTCGTAATGTGACCGACTCTACATCAGCATAGTAAGCGGCAAGCCAGCAGACGTCATACAGCAGCCAGTTTCATTTCATGCATTAAAACCTTTGCAACAAGTAACCACATTGCGTGAACCACAATCCAAGCCTCTCTTGCCTGTGAGCATCTCGCCCATAAAACCAGTAGATGAGCTAAACGGAAAGCTATCTAAAGCATTTAGTAACACAACGTGTGATTAGATTAGTGCACCTGCAATTGTTCCCCACACACTCCAAGCCTCTACTGAGCTTCAAAGTTTGCTGGACGCCTCTTCAGGCTAAACGACGGCGTAGTGAGGCAGCCGAACGGGCCCTCAAGTACTGTGAAGGCATATCATCCCCCTAATGCGCAAGAAAACAAGAAATCTCTTCAGCAAATGCTCAGCCTTGGACCGCAGCAAATGGATGTGCCATGCGGGATGGTGAAATTCTGTATGTCTGGCGGTTGGCTTCCTTTTCCCTCTAATCTGCCGGCGGCTCCTCCGCTGCTGAAGGCGATGCCTCCTGCTCGAAATCTGAGCAAAACTGCATTTTCTGGTGTCTCTGGCTGCACAGACGCGAACCCTAGGGAGTTTCAGCCCAAGGTGCCCCGTGAACGCGCATGCACCCTCAGGCTTCCTGGGAAGAAAGAGGAAGGTCCCGAAACCCACGAAACAGCAAGTCATGAAGGTGCTGCGCACTTAAGTGACAAGGTGGAAAGCAACAGAGATGCAACAAACAGTGCTTTTTGCTCGTCCATCAGGGAGATACGTCTCCAGAAACTTTTAAAAGAATATCGTCTCCGGCGCTCGGCATTCGAAAAAAACTGCTTGCAAAGATATGCATGGTTCTTGGATGCCGCAACACAAAAGCGGCGAGCCAATGACCTTTCGAGAATGGCTGTTGGTGCGCATGACACGGACCAGAAGCAGCGGTACAGGTTGCCACCCGCACAGGCGACTTTGGGGAAGGGGCAAGAGGGAGATGGAGCCGAGCCCATTACTTCTTCTGGTGAGGAATCAATAAGCCGAGGGGCCGGGGAAGCTAGAAGGGCATTACTGGCTTGTGGGGACGGGAATGTACCCTTCAGTGAAAGTAGACTTATGCGACGCGCAAAGGGAACCGGGCAGAGATCTTTTCCCTACAGACAATTTCACGTCCACCACTTTTTGCCCGAGCCTGAAAGCAAAGTAGGCCTCCTGACTCACCCAACACCCGCACAATTCAACAAATATCCAAAGGCCAGAGGTGTATGGTTCGACCCGCATCGCAACCTTGTTCGCACTTGCTGGAAGGAGAACGGCAAGGCGAGAACAATGGGGTTTCCAGTCAACAAGTTTGGTTTGGAGGAAGCGCGCACTTTGGCAGTAGAGTACCACTACTACAAATGCCCTACAGATCCTCTACCCGATGACCTTTTATCACTTGTTCCAAGGAAGCCTCCCCATGCATATGGGTGGTGCTAGCTGCACGTATTAAGGAGTGGCAAGAACCTGCCTTCGTTTGCAGCGGCAGAGCCCGATTGATGGTTGATAGTTCAGTGCTGAAACGCCTCTCCTACATTTTACCCTTTCAGCAATTATTGACGGATATCCCACCGACCTGACGTTCAGAGAAGTATTATCGTCAATCTCTGCAATGATACCTTGGAAGCCCTAGATGCTAGTAACTCTATATTGTCAAAGCAAACCCTAATGTGCATTGAGTCAAGTCACTGAAGCTGGCTGCTGCCGTTCCCTTTCAGAGCCCGGCATTCTTGCAAGTAATGACACTAAAAGCCAACTGGACACTGCGCAGCGTTACGTTGCTCGGTAGCCTCGGAATAGGCTGAATAATTTGTAGTTCCTTGGTAGGTGATCAAGCCTGACGACCCTCCCCACGAGCAAAGCAACACGAGTAATCAGCACTCGAAAGTTCAACGTTATTAAAGCCTCTGGACGTGCTAAGCAACAAGGAATACTGGTGATGACAGAGGGTCCTGCCAAATGGGTAGTTAGCCACTGAAAAAATAATCAACAGTAGCCCTCCACGGATGCCGAAGAATTCCTGGCCAGCTGTGGAACGTGATAAAGAACTAATATCGTTTGCGAAGTATGACCCACTGCCTCAGCACTACCACTAGGAACAACGCCTTTGCGTAAGCAGTGCAGATACTACGACATAGGACAAAGTCATTCAGAAGAGATGAGAGGCGACATTATCCCTCAGGCTGACCTGTGGCAGGCAGAGATATAAAGAGATACATGGACCGGAAATTACTATCTTTGAGAAGCCGTCAAATGGCGTATTGTAATACGTTAAGGCGCCAAAACTGTTTTGCATGAGGCAGGAGTTGGGATGTTAGACAAAAGGAATTTTCACTTCACCAGTTGTGCTTTTACACGCTCTAACAAGCGCTAACACACTGTAAAATTTGACACCCACCTATATATATTGGACACAATTGGAATCTTATGGAGTCAAATCGTTTCAATGTTTATAATGTCCCATCTTGACGAAAACCTCCAATATTAGGGTACTGGTGGCTCAAAATAAATACAATCATCCATACTTTAGTAAATTTAGCTTAAAATCGTACTCAGGGGAAAACGAGATTTCGATGCAACTTCAGCTTATGAGTGCGAGCATGTGCACTAACTGGGAGTGCAGCTCCGTCGAATATCTTAACAAAATATTTTTTGCATGTTCGCATTCCTGAACTATAAAATAAAGATTTCTTTTTGCATATTCAGTTTGTTCCAAATAACTGGAATGCTCGTTTGATACCATGCTTGTCTGAAGGTTCTCTCCTGTCCTTCCACAGAATCCACAGAAAAGTAATCCTTGGATAATTGCTGTTTGAATGTTTTATGATTCATTTCCTAGACAAAATTTTGAATTTAAATGCTTAGCACTAAAGTGTTTGTTTGTTTCAATGACTATTTTGCGTGGTTCGTTTACCTCGCCCCACAAAGATGGCTTTACAACATCGGAAGTATGGACTGATGATTGGGTGGGAAGCTTTTACAGCAAAACAGATGCGTTGGAAAGCACCTTGGACTCACAGACGGATACCGCTATTTCTTCATCTGGCGGATCTAAAGAATGGCAGAAGGTTAAATGGAGTCTCGTCTTTCCTCTAGTTATATTGGTTGGGATAGTACTGCTAGGTGCTCTGCTAATAAAAAATAAGACGTTTCTTTGGTCGCCTTCCCTGTTCTTTATAGATCAGCAAGTTATTTTTCTGTCAGAACCCGCGAAGGCGGATGTGGAGCAGCCAGGTGAGGGGGGCTCGCCTAAAGCTGAAGATGGGCTCGACGTGGAGCCATCCGACGACTGGGGCCTGCCCACAGTTGAGCAAGCTGAGACAAGGCTCCCCTACTCAGCGCTTCGAGGGAAACAGTTCCTGGCAGCAGCCGTAGTCGCACAAAGGGAAACAAGCTACATTCCGCCTGATTGTGAACAGACCGCTGCTGTGGCCGATGTTTTAACAAGAAGGTCGAAGAAAAGTCTTATTGGAGAGTACCTTCATTTGGAAAACGTGACTTCACTCGACGGTTCTGACTCAGATAATGCAACTCTATGTACAGTCAAGGTTACCAAGCTGCTAGGAAAAGGGGCATCAAAAGTGGTACTAGAGGTGCTGGACGAAGCAACGCAGATGAAATTCGCCCTCCTCATCTATACACTTGAAAAACTCAGCATACCACCAGAAACTGTCGCTGCACTGGAGCGAGAGGCTTTGCTGATGGAAAAAAAAAGCATAAGGAAAGCTTGCGAGGGAATCCCTGCAGCTTTCGCCGCCTCCCACAGAGGATATGCTGTCCCCTCTTACACCGCACGTCTAGAGAGTTTTCCGGAATTGACATTATCCGGCAAGTTCTACGTTTTCAACGAAGTGCTGCTCATGCAGAGACTCAATGGAGATTTAGAGAGGGTAATTGCACAGATGCGGCACATTCCTCTAGAAGTAAAAGAGTACATTGCCCATCGTTTGCTGTTACAGGTGCTGCACCTGCAGAAGGCAGGGGTGAGTCACAACGACCTTCGATTGGATAACTGCTTGATGTGTGACGACGGATCTTTTTTCTTGACTGATTTCAGCTTTAGCACCCCGTTTGGACAGAATATGATCGAGCTTGCAAAGATATCTCCAGCCTACGCGGATCCAACACTTCTTATCGAGTTCAACAATTTTTTACATTCAGACGCTTCAGTGCGACCTGAACCAGCCGTCGACATTTGGGCCCTTGGGGCTATCTTGTACGAGTTGTTTACGGATGGCCAGCTCCCCTACGGTGTTACTGATATTCACAATGACTTACAAAAAATGTGCTCGCGCGCGCAAGAGCTACTTCGTGGTAAAGTGTCCACAAGCGATTTAGTTTCTGAAATGCAGAACGCAGGCGTACCTCCGAAATGGCAAGAGTTGATTGTTGTGTTGCTGGAACCACTACGGGAGAGAAGAATTACAGCACGTGAAATCGCCAGAAAATTTCCTGACCTCGTTGGGTCGTCCTAGCTAGGCTAGCTATCTGAGATCGCTTGACTGAGCACGAGCGAGAAGCTGAAGCCGTTGTGGCTCCCAGGTATATGCTCATACATAAGGTATCATTCCTCATTGTTCAAGCCATTTTTCTCTTGCCTATGCATGTGTTTGAATATATATTTTGCATTGTCCCATTTCTTCACCGTTGCCCTTTTCCATATAAACAGTAGTTGCCAGGGAATCGGCACGCGGAACAGAAGTCATTCTACAGCGCGATTCCCTTGAATCAAACGCAGTAGCTACACTCCACCCACAACGGGAATGAGCGCAGCAAAGGGAGGGCTTTTGTGTGTCCCTAGAGCTATTGGCGGGTCTGGAGATACACTCGTGGAACAGGATCAACGTGGAAAAGGAAGAAATGAACACAAGTGACATTTCTGCTGTCCTTTTGTCTTAAATGCAATTCCATGTCTACTTCCTATACGGCTCTCCGTGCATCACTATACCTGCACATGCAGGTTCCCAGAGGAAGCCCCCATGGTGAAGGGGCAGCAGGGGAAGAAGTAAACAAGGTACAGCAGAATGCGAAAACTTGTTGAGGAGATAGGTGATGCGGAAATGCCACTTGCGTCCATCTTCTCCGTCTTTTGATGACCTTTTTCCATTCAATGTATTTCCAGTCGCTCCAACAGCTTTCGGGGATACTCGTAAGCCGACTTCTTTTGATAGTGAGGCAGCCCATTTCCGTGTCCTTTGAGGAGATATAACAAACTGTTTGCAGCGCCTCCATGGAATGGTTTTGATCCTTTTATGCCAATACGTAACAAACTGCTTGCAGCGCCTCCACGGATATTTTTGATCTTCTTTTGCCAATACGCAGCAAACTGCTTGCAGCGTCTTCATGGAGTATTTTGAGAACCCCGTTTGCTCTTTTTGCCAGTACGTAACAAACTGCCTGCAGCGCCTCCATGACATATTTTTGATCCCCTTTTGCCAATACGCAGCAAACTGCTTGCAGCGTCTGTGTGGAGTATTTGAAAACCCCGTTTGCTCTTTTTGCCAGTACGTAACAAACTGCTTGCTTGCAGCGCCTCCATGGATTACTTTTAAACCCTTTTTGTCAATACGGCCTGGGATGCTTCCTAGCACCTCGGACACCACATCAGTTGTGTCAGCCCGAATACGGACTGCGACTCTCCTCGCTGTGAGAGCAACAGCAACACCAGAAGCAGCAAGACGAAACACCGCAACAGATAAGGAAAAATAGTTCAACAGGGAAAGAGAAGCGCTGGTTTAGTTCACGACAGACTAAACGGGTCAAAAGAGTGTAGCGCTGAGAAAGGCCTTTTCTGGATATCATAATCAGCCTCTCTTTGCTATATACAGGTATTTTAACTGTGTAGTACCCCACGCGCTGTTTACCTGTAGTAACTCAGCCCTCTGCCTCCATAGCATGGGCCGTGATCTGAGCGGAATCTATGGAGGCAAGGGGAAATCCAGTGTCACTAGCCGTGCCTCAACGCGCATTGCAACGTAAGGACTTCATAGGGTCACCGCATCCGCTCTGTACAGTTTGGTCAACTGTCTGACACCATGTTACAGTATCCATCCCTCATACCCCGCCACCCTGTGGTTTCTGTTGGATCTCGTTGCCATGCGTGGCTGTTACACTAGCGGAATTGTGAATCTATGGGCAAAAAGCATCAAGCTGAGGTGGTTTAAGAGTTGAGACCAGCCATCAGTAGGGAAAATCCATACTCCTGCCAGGCGTAGGCCTACAAACCGCTACCCACCAGATCTGTGCATACATAAGTAAAAGTACGCACAACCAAGACATTTGTTTTTGGGAAATGTGCCTTCCTACTCCCCAGACCTGGCATGCATATGTGGAAAAGACACCTTTAAAGGGTGGGGGAAAATGGCGGCTGTTGCCATCTAGTAATGCTAGGATCAAATAATGGTATAATTCCGACATTTTGAACTAAAAGCAGAATTTATGAAAACGTAATCCCTTACAGGTGTGGCGGCTCCTTTGGACGCTAGTGGCTGCCCAGAGTTTCTGGGAGCCAGCTCAGTTTAGCAGAAACTCCGTCCATTTGTTTTCACCGGGTAATGTGATTTGCACTTTGAGGAGGGGAAATTCATTGACTCTTAAGCCTGTCGCCGTGGCAAATGCAGTTGATACTGCGGGCTGAGTAACCAACTGGCGTAGCCTTTGCTGTTCATACACTGGAGACCGTCACGGTGGCCTCTCCCCTTACCGGCTTTCGTCATTTATTTTCTTCTCGCTGATTCTACGGAATTATTGAAAATGCATCCACACAACTCCCAGGGATATGTTAGAGCCCAAGCATGCGGACCCTTCGCATGGAAGGGCCCCCACCAGGGGGGCAAATACGGAGAGTTTAGAGGCGCTACTAGGCCCCCGACTGTTCCTCCTACTTCATTATCATTATCGCCAGGAAACTATCAGGACTCTCGCGCTCAGGCGAATCCTCCGGCGTCTCAGTGGGGCGCAAGGCAGCGGCAGGCACCTCCGCGGGTACCCCAGGGACCGCCTCCCTCTGGAGCCTCCTGTGTATGGGGTCCTCCCCATGATCGCCAGACCGGCGTGCAGGGGCCCCCTATGCCCCCTATGTCCTCGCACTTCAGCTCAAATGCCGCAGGCCATGGAGAACCGAGGGTTGAGGGCCCCGTGCATCCATTCGCTGGGTCCATGCAGTCCAAATGGGAGCTCCCCACTAACGGCACTGATCATCGGCAGTCTCATTTTCGACAGGTGCGCCCAATAGGCGCCAGAGGAGAGGGAGCACCAGGGGTTCGAGCACCGGGGGGTCGAGGGCCTGCCCCCCAGCAGCCTCCTCCTCCGTCGGGTCGCGGGGAGTCCTGGGCCCCCGGTTCCGGGGGCCCCCGTTTTCGAGGTCCCTTTCCTCAACGTGCACCTCTTATGTGGTCGTCTCCTCTTGCGTATGACAGTGCGCAGCAGCAGCGAGGTGTCTGCGCTGCCGAGGAAGGCCGTCCCCCCCCTGCCGCACCACCATCCTCTCCTGGGGGACCCCCTAAGTCCCAATACACGGCCTCACACTTTGGCCGCTTAGTTCACGAGGGAGGGCCTCGAGGATCTTTCTTAGAGAGTGGTTTTGAGGCTCCCATACCGCCTCAGAGACAGGGGTCTGGCCCATCGCCGCAAACGCAAGCTTTCCCTCCGCCGTACAGTGGGCAGCCGGAGGAAAGGGGAGATGGCAGTAGTAACTGGGGCCCCACATCTGGGGGGCCCTCTCCTGCCTCTTTTTCTGGCACAGTCAGGAACAACTTTTTGATGGGGGCCCCCAAACCCTCAATGTGGGCTCCTGAAAGTACAGTTGGTGGCAAGGCTCCCCCCAACCGCCCGCCTGGCCCTTCCCCTGCATTCGCATCTTGGGGCAGGAGGACAGCAGCAGAGGCAGCAGCAGCAGAAGCAGCTGCAGCTGCAGTCAGCCGCTGCATAGCCAGTGGGACGGTTCCTAAGCAGAAGTCCGTTGCTCCTCCCATAAGGGCTTCCAATTCAGCAGAGGGACTCCTCAGCATGGTGCCTGGCCTCAGGGAGGGCCCCCACGTATCCCATTGGGTTGACCGTTCTGGGGGACCCCAGGGGTTCCCTGTGCGGAAGGGGGAAACAGGCGGGTTCTTACAGTCCTCAGGCCCTTCTCGGGGCCCCATACCCTCCCAGCGAGGGGGGCCTCGAGGGGCAGCTGCTGAAGAGGCGGCCTCGCAGGGATCCCCAGGCAACCCGCTTAGCCGCCCATTTGCCCCTTTCCTTTTTGAGGCCTTGCCTCAGAGCCACAGTGCCTCCTTTCCTTCTTCACCGCCACAGCAGCAGCAACAGCAGCAGCAACAGCAGCAAAGACCTTCGCGCATAGGGGAAGCCGATGAGAACCCTTTCAGTTGCTTCCTCACCACGGAAGCAGCCATGCAGTTGCTGTTGCTAGCAGCACCTCAGCAGCCACCTGCTGGGGTGTCTCCTCCTGGAAGTGGCGGCGTCTTACCGTCTGCTGCTGCTGTTGCAGCGGCTGCTACTGCGCAACCGCCGGAACAGCAGCGTGCGGTGTCGGAGGCCTTGCTGCGAGGGCTTGCTATGGGAGCCCAGCTGCAGCTCCAGCAGCAACAAAGCGGGAGCAGTGCGGCTGCAAACTCTCTTCGTGTGCTGGGGGGCCCCCAGCAGCAACTCATGCTACTGGAATCCCTGCGCTCTGCAGCAGCAACTGCTGCTGCTACTGCATCTCTTCGTTCCCGGCCTGAGGCGCCCGCCAACGACACTCCTTCTCACTTGACGCACGCTTCTTTGGTGCAGCTGCAGCAGCAGCTGCAACAGCTGCAGGAGCAGCAGCACAACCCCGCAGTGCTGTCTGCCCTTCTGTCGTTGCAGCAAACAGTCCAGGCTGCTGCTGCTGCTGTTGCTGCTGCTGGGCAGCAGCAACAGCCAGAGCAGCGGCAACCGGAGCAGCAGCAACCTCACCAGCAGCAGCAGCAGACCCAAGGCCCCACTATTCTGCAGCAGCAGCACTTAGCAGCAGCATTGCAGCTGCAGCAGCAGCAGCAGCAGACAGAGAAATCATCCCCAGAAGTAGAGCAATCGCCAAGTGAACGTACATCCCGATATTCGAGGCAGCAGGATCAACACGGGCAGCAGCAGCAGCAGCAGCATGGCTCTGGCAGCAGCAGAAACTCAGTGAGTGTTGAACTGCTTCCAGGGAGAAAAGATGGTTTTGTCGTTTTTAGTGAATATTGCTTATATATCTTTGCAGTCAACATTAATTTAAAGACAGCGTTTGTTTTATAGTCAGAGTTATCCTTGTGTCTCCTTTTATTCATGTTTGTTTGTGCGCATTTTCAGTTGCTCTCTGAGCTGTCGGGTGTGCCCGAGCGTCTGCTGGACCCCCAAGAAAATGAGGCCGCACACACTTGGTGTTATCTCGATGCGTTTAATAAGGCAAGTTTTTTCATGGTGACATGTGCATTTCCTCTTTCTGTTTGTTTTTGGTGTTGTTTATTCGCGTTTTATATTTGTGTTGGCTCTCGTTGTGTTTGTGGGTTCGTGCAGTGCCAGGGGCCGTTCTCTACCCTAGCAATGCTGAGATGGTTAGAAGCGGGTTACTTCGATGCCACGAGGCCCCTGAGAAGAGACGACGAAAAGGGATTCACTCCGTTGCATGACGGCTCCCGAATCAAGAGAGCCGCGCGAGATATCGTGCTGTCTGCACGCAGCCACCGTCACGTGAGTGGGGTGAAGCGAACTGAGGGAGGAATGTTTCTAGCTGGGTATAGATGGCGTCTGTTCATGGGGAAGGGCTTTCACCCCTTAAGGCTGTTCTATGTACATATCCAGAACAAGGGAACGGATGCTTTGTTATGTTTCAGAGATCTTCAACTGATTCATTAGATCATTCCAGATCTACGTGAGGCCCCATACAAACCAACAACTGCGGCTTCAAGCTGTATTTGATGCTTTTGCCTCTCCCACCCCCAGCCTCTCATATCAGATGCACACGTGCGTGTGCGGCGTCTCGCTTTACGTTACGTTGCAGGCTTTCTTTAGAAGCGAAAGTGCAGTCAGCTCAAGCCGCTTTGGCCCCTCTTTTTGTTCTCGCAAAGAAGGTACATACACCCGAAGATACCAGGGCGGGCAATGCACTACCTTGCTCGCTTTGTGGGGAGGTGAAGCACAGCCGTTCTGTCGCCATTTGGGGCCGTGCATTGCAGGAAAGAGGGAGGCCGGCAACGCCTTCAACTCGTTTGGAGAAAAAGAGAAAAACTTGATTGATTCGAAGATATGGCCTTGATCTGCACAAAGTAATATTTCCGAAGGGTTACTGGCTACACCAATGCACAGGTGCATTGCAGGAAAGGAGGCTTCGGAAGCCTTCAACTCGCCACCAGGAACAGATTTTATTGATCCGATGATGTGGTCCGGATCTGCCCAGAGCGAACCGTCCGAAGAGTTACTGGCTACACCTCTCAGTGGTGCTGGAAACCACGTGCTCTCCCGAAGTATACTTTTTGCTGGCTTGGTTATTTGTTTGCCTGGGTGTGACTTTGCTGTGCTGGACGGCAGTTTGGTTTCGTTCTGCAAGGCACGTCAGTCCCAGCGTTCCGGTCTTCGGGAGTCTGTAGGAATACTCATTTCGGATAACGGCAGGCCACTGATGTGCATTATGCCCAGCTGCATGCAGCTGACAAACGAGACGATATGAATATATTCTTCCCTGGAATATTTGCCGTTAGAATATACAGGGCATACCATACCTCATATGGGGTTGGCCGCCGCACTGTCCCTTATTCTACCCCATTTAGTCAATGATTCCGAAACGGGCAGTCTTTATGTAAAGCCCCTTCAAACGACGGATATATTACGGAACACGATTGAAATTGCTGAGTCACGCTTTCCTGCCTTTCTTTGAGTATTTTTGTCCTAATTCTTCTAGAAAACGATTCGAAGCAGCTTCCCTCTTGCTCATGTTCCCCTGCAAAGGAAGAAACACGTAACCTCATACCGGCTGCACCTACAGAATGCAGACATTATGCTTTGGATTTTGGAAGGCCACATGTGCATATATACCGCATTTTACGGGTAGATGCTGAAGCGTTTAAGCACCCACAAGTATCGCGAGAGTCAGTGAAGAAGCGTCGTCGTCTGTCTTGCCAGGTTTCCGTTTGTTCCCGGTTTTCCTGAAAAGAATTGTTCATCGGGAACCACATCCGATATCAAGATATCTTGAGCTTCTTTGGCTCTTTAGGTCCATGTGGGAAGAGCTCAGCTGGCTTGTAGGCTGTGCAAACTTATCGTAGTGTTCTATTTATTCCGGTGATCGCTGTCTGTTTGTGCTTGTGTAGATTGGGCTTTTACTTCTCCTTGTCAAATCGCTTTTTATACTTGGCGGCAATGCTTTCGAAATCGTGGAATGTTTTCGTGTATGTCGCGGTTTCATTAATTCTCTGGCAGGTTGAAAAGGGCGCAACGGGGCAGTGGTGGCAATGAGGATTCGAATTGTTGCTTTTCTTTTCCATGGATAATGAGATTACGTTGAAAGGCGCTATTTGCAACGCTGGGGGCATTTACCTTTTCTTTTACGAGGCGCGAAAGCACTTCCATGTACCTCTTCGCATCGGAAGGGTCGCTGAGTGGAATGAATTCGAAGAAGGTAGTCAGATCGCCTTTGAACCTGCTCCCGCATATGTACATAATTG
>NPHX01000193.1:66833-109318 GCA_002271815.1 Eimeria falciformis | reverse complement strand
TATATATATATATATATATATATATATATGTCTATATATAATGTATCATGTATTTGTGGGCGAACTTTCCATATTGTATTTGACGGGAAAGAAGCTTTGCGTACTCACTTGCTAACAAAATCCTGAATGTCTTCTTTCTCTTCTTCACTGCCAATATAGCGCACTTTGAACTGGTCAATTGCTTCTTCTGTTACCTCTGGAAACTTCTCCCTATAAAATGCATAGGCTTCTTCGTATGATTTCCCCTCGAGTCCGGCGTCGCCGGTTTCGCCTGGAGGAGTACAATAGTTCAGCGTGTTAATAATCTTTTAATCATTTGAAGTCTACAGTACGTCTTTCATGCAAAATTTTCCCGTCTAGAAAACATCCATTTCCTTATGCTGTCTACAAAGCTGAAATTGACTGGAGGGATGTGTTTCTTCCGACTCGCCTGTCCGGTCGTAACGCTCTCTCTTTTTCGGGTCGTGCAGAATGTCATAGGCGGCCTGCAGTTGCTGGAAATGTTTCGTTGCTTCCTCGAGTGAAATTAAAGCATCATCTCTATCACCTTTTGATGATTCATTTTCATTGTTCTGCCTCTGCCGGATTTTGTCTGGGTGGCAAATCAGAGCTCTGCGCCTGTAAGCCGCAGTAATCTCCCTCGGGGAGGCGTCCTGAGCCACCCCTAGCAAATCGTATAGCGAATGGGCAAGAGCGGTGGATTTGTGTGAGGCAGATGATGCAGGCTTGGTGGAACTAGCACTTCCAGACGTGTGGCCAGCTGGTTTCCTGAATTTGTGGGCTTCGGCATTCTCTCCCCTGTCAGAGTTTTGCCGTGTGGACTTCCGCACCATCGTCAGGTGTTACACCCAAAAGTATTGGAAATGCATGTAATTAGTTCGGAGGGAATGCGAAGGAGAATGGGGAGGAGTTGTTTGTCTTGAATCTCCTCAGCCCAAAGCTGAGCTACGATCTTCGGCCGTTTGTGGAAGACCACTTCAGCAGGTAATGCTTGCCTTGTCACTCTAAGCAATAAAACTTGTTAATAAGGAAAATTCAAAAGAATAAAGCGCCATTTGTCATCGCAGCTCTCTCCCGATGCCAGCATCTCAGCCCGACCCCACCACGCAACACAGTAGTGGTGTGTGTCGGCTGTGCACTCCATAGCAATACGTTTAGAACAAACCAAACTTTGTCGTTTTAACGTAGAAATTTTCACGACCTTCCGACGCAAACTGAAGCCCTGAAGGGACGCTCCCTCGACTCTCAACCATCCAAGAGCAGGCCCTCATAAGACACGATATACCTCTGTTTTCCCTCGTTACCTCTTCTCTAATTTCTTCACATGAATCCGAATGAGGGGAAAGCGGAAGCTTCACATGAGATTTGGCTACGCGGGTTGAATGGAGCATTGCTTCCCCATCTCTACCAGCGATTTTCAGCGATTACAATACTCTCCTGAATGCCTTCACATGCGTATGAAGTGGCTAGTTGTTTGCCCTCCAAAACTGATGACAGCCGGCCTATCGCCTGCAGATGTCGCTTGAGGTTCTGTAGTATTGCTTAGGGAGCAGTGGGCGTTGCTGCCTCCTTTTTTCTTTCCCTTCACTTCAGCTAATGGAATTCGGTCTCGCAGATGAACGCCTCCTCACGGCGATTCGCCTGAGCAATGAGGCAGCAGCAAAGGACTCAGCAGGACACCTGGAGGAGGCTTTCGAGCTGTACAAACGTGCCCTAGAAAACTGGAGAGTCGTATGCAAATGTGAGTTATCACCAGACCACATCATTCTACACTTCCCTTGGTCGTGACCCCTTTTAAAGAGACGCCGCCTCACAGAAACAAAAACAACAATTTGGAATCCCTTCCATGAAAGTTGTGCGGTGTAGAAAATCGTGCAACGTTACCTTGTCGGCTCAGATGCAAATGCGTTTACCTGATGTAGTTCAGCACAACGCCACGCTCCGAGAGCGGCTCTACAGGCGTATGGAAGATTACATAAGTCGTGCTGAGCAGTTAAAGCAGCTCCTTCTGCGTGAAGAGCGCCACCCTCATTTGCAGCAACGCCTGCTCGTGTGCGCGGCTTCCCCTGCCACATCCGCTTCTCCACCTACCACCGTTCGACGTCCTAGGAAACAAGCCAATGGAACTCCGCTTTCACGATCGCCCGCCTGTCGTTCCCCCAACGGCACGCCAGCTGATGCAGGAGGAGAGCTAGGGAGCAACACCGCCAGATCTGATGGCGATGCGGAGGGAGAGAGAATCAAACAGAAACTAGCGCGTGAGACCACAACGCTTATTAGCAGCAGATTGTTAGTTTATCGCTCAGATACGCAGTTATAGATCACGTTTCTTGGTGTGGATTGCAGACGCGATCATAACCGAAAAACCCAACTTCAAGTGGTCAGACGTGGCTGGTAAGCAAAAAAGATGACGAAAAAAGGTGCATTAGCTAATCAAGGGATTATTAACCGTTTACGATTCTACTGAAAGCTTAGAAGAAGCAGCATAGAGCTGTGTCTTGCCATGTGCTGTGGAGATCAGGCCTCGAGTCAGCGAAAGAGGCTCTGCAAGAAGCCATCATCCTCCCCTCGCGCTTCCCCAGTTTATTTACCGGTGAGCTGAAACCGCGCGTTTCCGAGGTGGACAAGAACTGCTCTATGCTTAAAGGTAACAAGGCGTGGGACTGTTCCTTTTCGCAGGCGAACGGCGGCCCTGGCGCGGAATTTTGCTTTACGGCGTGAGCGCCATTCTTAGCTATTCAGAAACTGCTAGGCGCATCCACCCCATAATCCCTACTCGCGAATTTTGTGGAGTTTCATCATTTTACTTGTTGCTTGCTGTTGTATGGCTTTACATCGGATTCATTTCAATCATTCTCAGCCGCCGGGGACAGGGAAGACGTTTTTGGCAAAGGCTCTTGCGGCTGAGGCAGACGCTACAATCTTATCAGGTAACAATGGCCATTTTGTGCATGCACTGCTATTCAGGCTGAGGGATGTCGAGTGCCATTACTTTGGCTTGCTGATGGTGTGGAATTGCTGTTTGCAGTTTCAGCGGCAGATCTTGTGAGCAAGTGGCAGGGGGAAAGTGAGAAGTGCGTCTGGGTTTCCATGTACTGGAATGCCACTCTCCATTTCTTTTTAATTGCAGTGGTTTCCCGTGAGGCAAGCAAGAGTGGGATCGCTAATTCCACCCTTGGTTACCCACACAAAAGGAAGACGCCTCAGGGGGAATGCATCAAACAATGGGAAGGAGGAGCAAGTTGAGGTAGCGAAAAGTGCACGATTCGATTGTGACTGTATAGAATCGTGTTTGTATATGAGGCTTGCGCGCGGTTTGTTGTAGGCTGGTTCGCTCCCTTTTTGAGGTGGCAAGGGAGCGGCGCCCTTCCATAATATTTATTGACGAAATAGACTCGATGTGCGGAGGTAAGGATTTACTGCTCGGCTAGGCCGATGCTGTTTGCATTTGATCCTTTCAGTAATGGGGATTGAATGAGAACGCTTGAATTTTGCGGCTTTTTGCCCTCTAGCTCGCTCGGAGAGCGACAGTGAATCATCAAGGCGCATGAAGACGGAGTTTCTCATTCAAATGCAAGGCATCAACTTCGACTTAAGTGAAGTTCTGGTGCTAGGAGCAACGGTAAGTCTGCACAGCTGCGCCTTGTTCGTAGTCGTGCTCTTGAATTTTTATCACCAACAAAAGCCCTTATTAGCAAATGCAGCAAAATCGGGCATTGTGGCTCTGCATAGACAGGAAATATACTCATTCACCCCCTGGTTTACCTCCGGCATGTCGCACCCCTGCCGTTTCCCCAACCTGAGAGCCACGCCAAAACTGTCTTAACCCTACATGATCTCTTTCATGCGCGAGTACAGAATACGCCTTGGGCTCTGGACGCAGCAATTCGGCGACGGTGAGTTGCGGCTTTCTTCCGACGGGCACCTGAGAATCTCATAAGCAGTCAGTTCAACAGTCACTATTTATTTTCTTGATGCTTTTTGCGTTTGATGATGTAGATTTGAAAGGCGCATTTTCATTCCCCTCCCCAAAGTCGATGCCAGGGAGCAGCTGCTCAGATTCGGCCTGGGCGACACCCCCCACCATCTCACAGACGCTGACTTCCGCTATCTTGCAAGGGAATTAGAGGGGTAACTGTACTTTGGCATTTGACGAGCTGCTTCGCGATGCTTTGACTTTAAACAAGAAATACGAAAAGCTGCCGTGTTACGGAATCTAAAAGCACGCAAAGCACATTATGACTTGCCATAATAAGCAGTTGAAATAGTATTAAAAATTGCGCCTCCCTGTGAAAACTGTGATTCTTCCAGGTTCAGCGGATCAGATATTTCTGTACTTGTGCGGGATGCGCTTTTCGAGCCCATTAGGAGGTGCCGGACTGCGACGGCTTTTAAACAAGTGGTGATTGAGGGTTCTGCTTTCTACGTCCCATGCCAACCGAGTGGGAACGGTAGCCCCTTCTAAACAAGGGTTGCGTTAATAAGAACTTATCTGCTAGGAGTAGTCTTACTCATGTACACCAGCTGATCCAAACGAGTCCTATTATTATCGTTTTGTACGGGCTTCATGCGTTCTTTGGCCTTGTTTCATTCTATGTGCCCCCTCGGTTGCTGATGTTTCTGCATCAGACGACGCCGATCCTACAGTTCGCAAGATGTCGATAATGTCTGTTCCGAGTGATAGGCTCCTCCCTCCTGAGGTAACGATGGTACGCAACTTCGGCCTTATTGACCTTCTGGCCTAACGAGATGTTAGTGGGAAAGGTTATTATGACATCTCTTTTAGCCATTATTATTGCAGCATCTTTGCGCTATTGTTCCTTGTGGTGGGATTAATGCTGCAGAGAGACTTCCAGACTGCACTGCGTCACGCGCGCCCGTCGGTTAGTGTTGAGGTGAGAGGGTTATCACGGTTTGTTCAGTTGCCTCCTCAATAAGCGGGGAACTGCAATTGGCTATCTTTTGCTTATTAATCCCCAATACGGAAATCAATCGTTTCTTGTGTTCAGGATCAGTGCATGCACATCAGCTGGACGGAGCAATTCGGCCAAGAAGGCAGCTGAGCGTTTTGCAGCGATTCCATCACTTTGCAGCAACATTGTTCCTTTGAATGCTGCGGCTTCAGCTAAATTAGAAGGGGTTGCAACACCGTAAATTGCTGCTTTTCCCCTTAATTTTTTTCAAGACTATCTTGGTTTTTACTTATGGCAATATGGATTAGGGCTGTGCTCAAGTTAACGCATTGGCGAGGGGACTCCCTGGCTTACAGCAAGTTTAATCGTTTTATTCCACGCCTGTGCAGCTGATCCAGTTCACTGACTTGACAGGTTTTCTTCTTAGCAGAAAAGACAGCGATTAGGCACCTCCGTATCTGCATTGGCCTGTAGTCTGGAATGAGCTAGCTACCTGGCGTAGTAGGCTAAGAAGAGTTTATTTTTGAGTTTCATAGCACACTTCTTTGCTAAATAGCGCTCGAAAGCATCTTGACTCTGTGAAGACAGAAAAGGAATTACTCTTCACTGGACAGCTGGCACTCATAGACAAGTATCGCACCAGGTAGTCAAGAAAACCGAAATATCCTGCTCTCACCTCTCAGTGTTACTACGACGCAGTGGACGTGATAATATGGCGCGGAGACCCGGAACGAGGACATCCCAAGTAACACGGCACTCCATCCTCCAAATTCCAGAAAAGAATGTTGAATGCAAAAAAGTATTCATCTGTATAAGGTTTTTATAACACGTGATAAAAGACATGCGCCCGAAGACTGGTTCTTCAGTGATCGATGTGGGGCCATAACAGCCACCACTTTTGTGGGCATAGTTTAGCCCATCGATATAGCTTTTCATTAGAACGACAAGGAAATAGAATTGTTTTAATTACACAATTTTTTCCGGGTTCGTTGCGCCTAGATGCAATTTGTAACGAAAACGATTACCTGATTGCGACACTATTGTTTTTCCGTTTTTGTCTTTATGGTTAGGTAAATTGCTTAGGGTTGAATGGACTGAGATTACTTCGTGGCCCCTGTGTTTTTTGGGTGTTGAATGCCGAGATGCACCCAAAGAGACCTCTTGCTGTTGAGTGATCTGATCACCACCTGCCCTGTGCGCAGTGTCTAAACACTTGCATAAACCACAACGATAATGGGAATGAAAGCAGTGGGCCTTTTGAGTGGTGGCAAAGACAGCGTTTTTGCCATGCATTGTGCTCATGATTTGGGGCATGTTATCTGCGCTGTCGCCACTCTGTTGCCCCGAGATGGTTTTGTAGAAACAGACAGCTATATGTACCAGTCTGTGGGTACAGCAATGGCAGCAGCAATCGCGGAGTGTCTTGACGTGCCGTGTTTTAGTGCGAACGTGAAAGGCCAGCCGATAGCTACAGAGACCCTTAATTACGAAACCACAGCCGGAGACGAAGTAGAGGATCTTCATGCTCTACTTTTGCAAGTCAAGGTAGGAAGGTGGCCTAGAGTCTTACAGTGGTAGTGGATTCCTCTTGATTTTTTTTAAGTTGGCCTTAATTTATATCCAGCAAGAGCTACTAGGTAGAAGTTTCCTCCGCTATAGGCGGTTTGTGTACAGGAAGCGATTCCCGGACTGCAGGCTGTGACCTGTGGGGCAATTCTATCGGAATTTCAGCGTCGGCGACTGGAGCAAGTGTGAGCCCGTTGTTAATTGAAATGTGGAGTTTCTTTTCACTCTACATCCCGTTGTTTTCCTTTACAAGCTAACTGTAATGTTCCCCTTTGTTTTCTGGAGTTCGCTTTTCTTCTGCTCTTCAGCTGTCAGCGACTAGGATTAATCCCCATTTGTTTACTGTGGAACCGACAGCAAGAGGCCTTGCTCCACGAGATGATCAACTGGGGTTTGCATGCGGTATTGGTCAAGACTGCCTCGATGGGGCTAACTCAAAAACACGTTGGGCGCTCTATTTCAGAGTTAATGCCTCATTTCCTCTACCTCAACAAGAATTACGATTTTCATGTTTGTGGAGAAGGTATACCGCGTGTCATTTCACGTATTCCATAGCTAATATATTTCTATCCAGCTTGAATCTACTGCTGCTCGTCGAGTCTCTCTCGATGTAGCTTTTTCTGTGTCGTTGCTGCAGGAGGGGAGTACGAAACTTTGACACTGGACTGCCCTTTGTTTGAAAAGGGTTTAATTGTTGTTTCTGAGTGGCAAGAAATCTGTAGGAGCGAAGACCCGTTCGCTCCAGTATGGCTTTTATCCCCAGCAAAATGGACCGTACAGCCAAAAAAAAGATCCAACGATGCAGGTGCTCTGGCAGATACTGCAAAATTTCATGCTATTGAGCTTCGACGCTTTCAACCCTATGAAGAGCTTATTCGCAATGCCGTCGAAAAATGGAGCTCAGAGTGCAAGGCCGTAGATATTTCACCTGAAACTTTGAGTGCCGGCAAATACTTGCCTGAGGATTCCGGCGATTGGAACAAGGGACGCAAATGGAACGTGGAAGTTCATAGCACATCTACTGGATGTTTCCGTACAGCAGACGTGTCGGTATGCAGTGCGGACACAGAGGAAGGCGGCTGCTACTATTGCTGGCCACCCACAGAAGATGAACCGAACGACCTTGCGTTAGAACTGCAGGAACCGATACTGAACAAAGCTGGACAATGGCTTGACATGCAGCTGCACGGTAACCCCTCAGGAGAGCGCGAAGGCAAATCTGCAACCCCAGTTCAAACAATCTGCCAAGTGTGCCATCTCGGAATGGTTCCAGTGGTTGAAGAGCTCTTCACTTCAAGAAGCGTTGGGCCGCACCCCATTACCTTCATTGTCACGACGCTGCCTCGGGCGATTGTAATACGCTTCAGGATGGTTGTTAGCTATTCAAGCAATTTCAGCGTGCCCACCGGCTGTGTCTGGAAAAGCCCTCCAGATCAGTTTATTCTTCATGTCCATAGCCTGAACTGGTGGGTCCCGCCATGCCCTTGGGGGAATGTTCACGGAGAGCTCAACGGCTTTAGAAGCAAATGCCGCAACTGCCAGGCCATTCGCTGCGAATCGATTCCTGATGGCTCTACCTCTCTGGCAAACGTTTTCCTCCGTGGCTGCGATGGACGCTTCCCTCATTCCGGGCTATTGCCTGACTCTGCAAGGAATGAATTCTTACAAGGCCTCGCGGGAAAGTCGCACAAGGATACATCAAGCCACCAGGCGTTGGATGTGGTTCTACAATCTATCGGAGCATTTCTGAATGTGCAGCAGGTGCTGCGCCTCAGTCAAGCTGGTGCACCAAGCCGGGGCTTTTCCGATGTCGCTTACGAATATCATGCTGAACCAGAAAACCCAACGCAAGGATTTGCTGGCCCTGAAGGTCACTTTCCTCGCCTTCCCCTTTGCATTTTAGCCTTAGTAAAGCTCGGCGATGGCAACACCAACGTACTTATGAGTGCTAAGGAAAAGGTCGATTATTTTCCTAAACTGACAGCTGTCAACAAATTAGTCGAAGACATCATTGTTCACTTTTGCGCGCGTACTACCTCTCTAACTCGTGAACAGCAGACAGAGGTCCCTTGTATTGTCATTGCGGCGGAGGTATCAACTCTGCTTGGCGATGCGAAGATACTGATGCTGCCTTTATGGGCAATAACCGACCAGCAGGTGACTATGGCTAATGCAGCCTTCGCCTTTTCGTCTACTAAGCATATAGAATCGCAAGGATTCGGGTGGAAGGAAACAGTCACTACACTGACACGTCGCCAAGGCAGCCTGCCAAATTCTCAAAGCCGCCCACTTGAAGAAAACCCCCGCAGTGGCTCAGTACTGGTGCACATTTCTTTCGGAAACCCCGACTGCAATACCAAGCAAACTTCTTCACGCTTCTTAGAACAATTTAGGCGGGCGGTCGCTCGCGAGATCGAAAAACATTTTGTGCAAGAAGCAGCCGTTCACATGGAACACTGCCACGGAACCGGCGGTATGGCTAGCACGCAAGTTAAAAAGCAGGTACTTGAGGTTTTTGTGTTATATTCTTGCGCCAGATTGCTTATGGTGGATGAACAGATGTTTGAAGCATTGTGCTTGGAGTGCTTCCTTCAAGCATATCGTGAAAAGACGTTTTCAGAGTTGCCGGTCGTCACATTTTTCCCCGTAAGAACCCTCTCAAGGGGATTTGTGGAGGTTCTCATTTGTTCCGTAGCTTAAGTTCTAGCATGCAACCGGATTTCATGCAGCCGTGACTCGCTCGATCTGAAAGAGCCTGTATGGAACACCTGTTCAATTAAACTGAGCTAAAAGGTTATTGCGGTACCTGTAGGCAAAAAAGAGTTGTTTTGTAGCCTCGCGGATGCAATGTCATTACATGCCGAAACGGAGGGGGATGCTACTACTCATTTTAAAACATTGGCTAAACCAAAGCGTCGCTGCGGTCACTCGCACTACCGACCGCTTCAGTCAGCAATATCCCGTAGTTGCATCTGAGGTTACGAGGTAACTGCTCGCAAAACGTTAGGATGGTTTACATCTCTAGTCCGTGAACTCAACGGCTACTGCCAAGTGAGAGGGCTGCCAACAGGAAGCGTGGGCCACCGCTGAAACAAACTGTCAATGACTCCCGAAAACGTTTCCCGAAAGATATTCTCAATTTCAAAGTCCACGTCGTAGCCGGCTATATGATTGATAATCCGCCACAATTCTAGTAGGCTCCGATCTGCAACGAATAGGGAGGAAGGCCGAGTGATACGATACCATGAGGTCTACTCCACTGTACTGTTCTCATTGCTATCAGTTGCTCGCAGCATCGCAGGTGCAGTGTTCAACGCATGGAGCTTTCTCAACGCCCCCCTTACCATTTTTGGAACGGTACGCAACCTTCTGTAAAACAAGTTGAATGATATTGTCAAAAAGTTTACGCACCATGGGTACATACACCTGACAGAGAGCGCACCGTAGTGAGCAACCCAAATGTAATCGCCAGTATTGCGGATGCTTCTTGAAGTTGTCAGAAACTTAAACACATCGAATGCATAATTCTAGCAGTGATTGCTTCCTACCTTCAATATCACATCAAACAAGCGATGTAGATACTTAATTAAGTCTGGAGGGTTTGCCACTGCAATATCCATGACAGGATTATTGTTTTGTTCCTCCTCATACGGTTCCCGTGGAACAAGGAAATCGCCTTTAAATAGCAGCAGAACAGATACCCTTGGTGTGTTCACAAATGCGATAGCAATGGAGAATTCGCTGGGAAGTTAAAACTATTGAGGCGGAGCGTATGCGCCGATGTCGTAGCTCACCATTTTCACTAGGAAGCACTCCGTCTAGAAGCTTGACTAGGAGTAAGTACAAATAGACACCAAGATCCTTCACGGGTGTCATCAAAACTTTGAAAAGGCTAGAGGAGGAGCTGCCGAGCAGGCAGGGAGATAACAGGGCGCAACACATATGACAACTGACATGTACCACACGGAATGCTTGAATGCCTTTCTGTGCTGAAATGCGCCTACTCACACAACCGCCTTCAACGCCAAGTTTGGTCTCTCACCTGGTGGCATACTTTATCTGTGACCATATCGTGTATAAGTTACTTGGATCGAATAGTGACAGTCGGGCGTCGTCTAAGGACTGCTTGATAAATACTAACAACGGAAGCTCCCTCCACCAATTGTGACTCAGGTTCTGTCCTTCCTGTATTCCTTTGAGAAGTTTGCCTAAAATATCACATTGCAACTTCAAACTTTCGAACCACGGCTGTATTCCTGAAATCCAAATAGAATCCTGCACCTGAGAAGAAGATGCAGCCGCAGTAAAGGCTGGGTCTGAATCCACAGTCACTCGCGCGAGCTATAGCTAAAGCCATCTAATTGGCTTTGTGCATCGCTAAACCACCCATACTTGGCCATCCCCATAGGCCTGAAACGCCTGGTTAAGAATGCATTACGGTAGTGGCTGCCTAAGACGTCCCACCAACTTAATGTACTGCTTTGCATCCGGCCCGACGAAGATCGACAAAGCTGCCTTGATACCAATTTCCAGTGCGCCTCGCACTATTGGTGTCCAAAAGATATGTGGAATGTGTCGCAGGTGATGGGCAAAAGTAACGTTAAAGGAATGTAACACGTATAACGCCGCACTACTAGTGCCAAGCGCCCCCTTCATCAGGAAACGTCCGACACTACGCTTGATGGTCCCCATAGGCTTTTGTGGAGGAGTAGTGTCATCCAGCGTTTCGTTCTCTATCACAAATTCTAGAGACTCTATATCTGTGTCTGCATAGACAAACCGAGTCAGAAGCCCTAAAATGCTGCATATTCAGTACCTGTACTTTTCTCCTTGAACGCTTGTAGAGACTGTAAAAATGTGAAAAGCAAGTCTATAAATATGTTCTAGAAAAGGTAAGTGTGCTTGTGTCCAGCTCAGCTTGCTTGCCTGTTGGGGGCTCTTCAGCAACTGTCTTGTCGAGAAATTCTGCCATTTTGTTGAAGCCAAAGAGAAAATGTCTTATTCTTCGTTTAGGCTTCAAGAAAAAACGTGCGGCTTTCTTGACCAGTCCTAAAGCGCGATCAACCACTGGAGTCACCAGGGATGCAAGCGCTTTCTCCAATGCGCCAATCATGTCAAGAACGCCATCAGTGTTAATGAGCTCATCAGAAACGAGCTGGTCGACGTACTTCTGAGTAAGTTGAGAATACTGATGACGGATCTGTTTCTCTGCGCAATCGCTCACCAAAAGATCAAACAACCCGTTGTCCCCACCAGCGCAAAATGACACCTGAAGCCCAGATCTGCTAAGCAACATCCATTCAAATTGCCGTGTTTGAGATGATCCAATGCGCTCACCAAGTTGCTTTACATCATGCTCCTCTACTTCCAACAATGAAAGCACGTTGAGAAGCACATCTCCTCTTGGCACCCTCCCTGGATTTTGAATCTGGTAGGTTTTGGATATTTCGGTGGCTAAGTATTCCGAAAGATTTCCAAATAGCCTTTCTATATCTGCAAGCAACAAGAGAAACAGATAAGATCCTGTGAAGAATTGTTATCGTACACATGAGGAGAAAGGAAGAGCTGGCTTCTCCTGCTCACCGCTCTTATTGTCGAAAGACAAGCCACTAACTTCCACTAGCTCTTGGAGAATAACTGGTTTTAGTGCGCTTTCAATTGCTGATGAAGACACTTTGGTTCCGAGACTGTCTTTCATTATCGAGCCAATTGTTTCCGATACTCGCAACAAGACGGCGTCTGCCCAGGAAGATACAGGGCTGCTTTGAGGAAAAGCAGAATCCTTTTTGCGTAGTTTTTCGCAAATGTTTTGCACTGTAAACAAAGCAAAGCTTTCAACACATTTTTATGCACACTTGCATAGTTCAGATTTCAGGGCAGGCTAACGAATAAAGCATGTATTTTGGTTCTCTGTAAAAGACGGACTGGCTTTTTGTTGACTTGCGAAGTCTTTCAATCGGTCCTCAACTGCCGTGCAGTAGTCGTCCCACAACTTCAATGTTTCTTCTAAAAAACGGAACAAGCCAGCTTGGCACAAAGCCCCTGAATCCAACAATTGTGGTCCCCAACTTGCTGGGTTTCCTGGTTCCATTTCATTGGGAACACCCGCGTACCAATATTTGTGTTTCCAACTTACCTTTCTTAGTTGAACTTAACAACTTTTTTAGATCGTCTGCAAACGCAGAAGCCCGATTCAGTTGTTGAATTTACAGCCAACATACATACTGTCTTTATATGCTGGTTTAACCTCATGATACGGACTTCAAGTGGTTCCCTGGAATTCAAAGTGGATCGGCCACTTTATTGGTGCGCAACCAACTTGAGGCGTACCCTTTGGAGTGACGCTTTCAGCAACAAAGTTTACAAATAAACAAAGGTGCGCATCCCGTTGATCTGAAGCTTTGGGCATTGCCTGACAGAGTGAGGGCAGCGACGATGGGTTGCGAGAAGCAGAAGTGTGCTGCACTATGATGTCTCGTCCTTTCTTCTTTACTCTTTCCATATTGAAGCTTTTATCTGCAAAAAAAGTCAATCCCAGCCTGTAAACACAAAGTGACTTTACTGCAATTTACTAGGAGCTGAAAACCCTAATTGCGCGCACAGTTTCACGCACAGATCCCTTATAAAGAACCCGGCAGTCCACTCCAGAAACGAACAGCCAAAAGAATATTTTTAAGGTGCACAGGACCGCGCGTACCCTTCATCGCCTTTGTAAGGTCTGGAATCTGAGGCACGTTGGATACTTCTGTAAAAAACTGGTTCAGTCCTTCCCTATGAATCTTGTGAAGCGTTCGCCATAGGTGCCTGGTCCTCCACATTGCTTCCAGTGCCGCAACGGTCGCATTGCCCCAAACAAACAACCATTGTTTTTCTTCAGCTGTAATGAGAACATACAACAGGAAAGGTAGCAAGCAGGACCCAGCCGTGTTATACAAGCAAACGTACACCGTTTCTTGGGAAGGCTACGAAAGCACAAGCTTGAATATTTACCTGCAGAACAATTGGATATAAGCGTTTTACGGAGTGCAGACAGTAAGCGGCTTGCCAGCTGTTTTACGCTTAGCACTGTCTTGTCAAACTCGTCTTTCTTTTCACGTTTATCAAACGTATGCTGTAGAGCCTTCGCTTGGTCGTCTGTAAGTAAGTTGTGACTTATGAGCAGTCTCAACACCTTCCTAAAGTCGGACAAACTGATCCGGGACTCCTTAGTTCTAGAAAACTCTCTCAGGAAAACGATCAGGTTCATGTGCAGCTCTTTTGGCGGGTACACGTTTGCAAGTTCGCCTGGGAAAGCAATAATGTCAAATGGGATGGTACCTTGTGCGGCTACAGTTCCTCTAGAACTTAGTTTTGCCTGCGTGGCTTTGAATACCCTCTTTAGAAAACCTAAAACGTCCACTTACTTTGCGTTGTTCCAAGGTCATCGTGATAAATTGGGGCTGCAATCGGGAAAACACAGCCACAACTTGAAAGTATTTTACATGCACGACGTGGTTTGCCAAGCTAATGTTTTTAAGCAGTAATTGAGCAAGGACAAAGAAAAGCTCGATTTATAAACCCCAGCCTACTTACCCCATAGAGGCAGTAGATCTTCGGTCGTCCACTCAACAAGGCCAGTGACAAAGTTCTTGAGTTTGTAGTAGTGCCCGCACGTACCCAAATATTGATAAACCTCAATACTAAGTGCTTTCCTGACAAGCTCCCCCATTTCAAAACCTGTGAGTGCAGTGGCACAGCGGGAGATGCAAAGGAGATTACTTGCCGGAAACGCCGCCTTAACTCAGCTCTCTTCATACTAGGCGCATCCTGACGCAATAGAGAAATTGTAAGTTGCTGAGCTACTTGTGATTACTACGGGCCTCTCGTGAAGTGGTTCAATTCTTGCACTAACCATGCACTCTGATGAGAGGTTCACGCCAAAGAATAATTTCTCCAGAGTCCAACCGGCGTAACTTTGAAACACAACCTGTTCTACTTATTGGCGCAAGGTAGAGTAGTACGTACTTGACGCGATTGCCGCTCACAGCGACCTGGACTTCATCCCCCACGTGGAGCTTTTTCGCTGAACCGTTGACACACTCAAAGAATATAATACAAAAATAATACTTTTACACCTCGGAGCCTTGTCTTTTCTGTTCCTTTCCCTGCTCCTCTGCTTAACAAAGAGCCTGGCGACCCATCTGCCCACTAGCCAGCTCACTTACAGTGGAAAAGTGTGTCTGTCGTCGCTACTTGCTTAGCTTTTGTCCCCAAGGGTCCAGCAGGTCTTACATAGCTGACGCCATCTCGTATTCTGTCCAATACTACCAGACTTGAGCCATTCCATACAGTGGCTCCTTCATGTAGGGGCGTGTCTGTATTACAGCACACCGGCTACCTGCTTTTGAAGACCTCGAAATTTAGTGTGCTCTCAGTCCTTCAGTGCTGGTAGGTGGCAGCCAGTACTTACTGTGGGACATGGCCTTTAACAATTCTTCAACTAATATATCCTTTTGATCCTCACAAAGCGCGTCGAATTTATTTTGCTTTATGACATCATCAACATATTTCTTTGCCCTGGCAAACCATGGATCTGAATTGCTCTGCGGGAAGTATCCAGATTTTAAGCTATTCCAGATTGTTCTCCACAAGTATCGGAGAAACTTAACACTCTGCTGTGATCCTGGGTTGCATCCTGAAAGACGCGAATGATAGATCACACGAGGCCGTTTCATCGGGGGAATGGCCTGTAGATCGGCATCCTTGTTTTCCAATGCCACAGCTTCTATGCCCTGTGTCAGCAGCTCACCTCGTGGGTCTTCAAATTTAAAAGTTTGTTTAGAAACAGGATCCTCAAGTAATAGGCTGCCGTTGCCTTTTTTCAGCGTGACTAAAGTACGATTGTCCTGCGATCCTGCAGAAGGTGTGCTTGGAAATTCTGGAATGTTCCCAAACAAAGCATCTCCACTTGGCGTCACGAGAATAGAATATAAAAGCATTGTAGACTGGATATGAAGGAATCCCAGAGGAACTGATCACAGATTCAAACCAAGAAAACAGAAAACCTCACACAACTTGGGCTTGCAGAGTTCCCTGTCATTATCTTCAGACTGCTATTCCCGCGGTTGAACTCAACATAAATCTAGCCTCTAGACTTACATGCCACAGAATCTACAGCCTCGACTGGTGGGGGCAGGAACGAGGCTACTTCTGAGAAATTGGCATCATTCAGCATGGTTTGGAGAACCTGAGAGGATCACTCATACATAGATGCAACCCTCATGCCAGATTGCTCGGTTGCTTTCGCATCAAAACAAAACAATTATTTAAAGCAGTTACGTACCTGTTGTACAGGTTGCACGGTAACAGCCTCGTTTCCCAGCCCAAGTTTCCTTAAACCCCAACGAAGACTTTCCAGAGCATTACATTGCAGGCTGCTAATAACCGAGGGTTCACTTGATATTAAGATGCTTTGGTGTTGTAGGAAATCAAGGAGCGGCCACGTTGTGTGCTGAGAAGCAAGAAGTGTATTTCATGTACGGCGAAATCAATATGGATGCCATGTTGATATACACAAAAATGAAAGCAATCATACGCCTGGAAAACAAAATTATCATATGGTTTCCCACCTTAAGGGCCACTTCGAAAGCCTGCTCATTCAAAATAAATTTGACCAAAGAACTGGCAAAATCATCCCCTCTTGCCGCGACTTGCAATAAAAAAAGACCAGTAAAAAGCAAGATGGTCTGTTCTTTCCTTTGTGCAGCACGATTCTCTAAAATAACTTTCTCGGCATCTGAAGACGCAAGGCACAAGAACTATCACACGCTTAACAACGGCTAGCTATTACAAGATAATCTTCCGCTTTCAAAAACAGTACAAACATGCGGATAGACAAAGCAGACAATGACGGGTGGCTTGCCTTTGTAGCCGAACGGCAAAAAGCCCTGAATCAACTCGATAGTACTTCCCGATACCAACTCCTTTCTGTGTTGAGTCTGTTTGGGGGGCCTGAACGGGCACTGAAGCCGCATGTTGATTTCGAGGAATTCTTCGCGCTGTCTGTTTCGGAATGTGCCCTGCCAGACTTCAAATGGATGAAGCAACGAAGCATATAAGTCAGCAATTTCTTCGTCTGTCTCTCTGAACTTAGTTGCCTGATTGCGATACTCATGTTCATTGTTGGAAATGAAACCTGGGGACAGTCTCGAATAGAGAACCGGCGTGAACATTGTACGAAGCAACTGGATCACGTCGTCTATCTGAATAAAAGACAGAATATGGAAGATATCAACTTGATGCTGACTGGCCTCTTAGAAGCAACGGCCTCTGTCGCTGCATTGCATCCGGATTTCCATTCCCCACGTCGGCACGCGGTTCTTACCTGTATGTGGACAGCATCTATCAGCGACTTCATGTGCATGAAGGTATTCATCGTAGCGGCACGCTTTTGGCACTCCTTGTCAGTAGCAGCTGTACCGGCTGCGCGAGGCTGTGAACTGCCGGGTTCCCTTGGCACGCCAGGGCTGCATGGGACAGGAACTTTATTTAGTTCGAGAAAGCTGAGCAGCTTGTTGATATGATGCACGCGCTTTTTTCCCGCAGCTATGGAGCGCCGTCGAATCAGGAGAGTAATTTCGCTCATTGCTGTGGCCAAGATTACAAGGGCGGACACCTTAGAGCAAGGTACCAAACCCTGCAGTTCCTCTGGGAGACGTAGGCGGGTAAAGAGCTGCCGGAAGTTCTGCTCGAGTGCACAGATGCGAGTTATCCAATATCGCGAAAGCGGCGTGCTAGAAAATGACTTAATACGAACCAACCACTCTTCCTGATGAGCCATTCGCTTGTGTCCTGTTTCAGAGAGGCGCCTCACCATACCTTTGAGCTCCCTTGCCTTGAGCCACCACGAAGCGCATGAGAGCGGACCACCACACACACGCTGTCTGAAGTGCTGTTTTAGAGCAAGCATCGCAGATTCCGCCATATCCTTACGAAGCATGTACGCGGCTGAAGACATGCACGAAACCATCCGTTTCGTTTGCTCGCCAAAGATTCTCTCTGGTGAGCGGCCTGGTCGAGTCTCGAGGTGTGTTGGTGCACCCTAAGAGCGAAAGCGCAGTGATGTCAGGTTTGTTCACATTAGTTTTAAGTAATACGTTTTTGAGGGAAAGAAGTTGGGGGTATGAGTCATCCTGGCTAAACACTCTACCAAGGAAGGCGTTTGGTAGTGGTTCTACTCAGTGAAATGTTTAAGGGAGTACCTAAAGAATGTATAAGCCTTACCGGGAAGTACTGGCTCGGGTTATTAGTAGTTACCGCGCATCTGTTTGGTATGGGCTTTTGCTTTCGACCACATCGCGTAAACAGGCGTGATAGAAAGCCTGGAGCGGTGGCTGTCAAGCAGTTGCGGTTAAGTGAAAGACTTGCCTCCGCATCGAGGTCCCAGCAGGATTGGCCAAGTTCGTCAACTGTTCGCTGTATCCAGAAACCATCTTCACGAGATCTTACGAGCTGTACACTTGAGAGGATGCTGAGGTACTCGGAATGCAGACCGTTAAGAAATAACCAAAGCCAAGAACCTGCCCAGGCGTAGATATGCTCGTCTGAATATCAGCATAACAAAACAGAAAGGCCACCAGACTCAGCTAAGCTTTTTCAAGAAGCACCAGGATGAGACATTGAAGCGCCGTGAGCAATGTGCAACTGATACCGTCATCATCCATGTTACACGCCTGAAATACTCTTTAATGATTTGCAAACGCACCAGCCATAGCATAGTGAATTTTCACTGGCAGATTTCGCTCATTTCGAACGACGCAGGTGAGGCCTGAATAACAGTCTTGTATAATCTTCTGCTCAACGTCAAACTCTACAACAAAATTGGGCGTCACACCCAGTAGGGTATTGTAGGCCAGTCGTGAGCTAGCTAAAACCAAGTTGCCGCTCCGGAGCCTTTTGCTCTGGTGGGAAAAGCGGCCAACTGTAAGTTGCGTAGTCTGAGCAGGTTCCAGCTTGAACTCGTATCCGGTGTCATCCTTGATTGTGCACACGCCAGTCTCTGCATTCTTATGGATGAAGTTGAATCTCAAACGTTTGTTGGAGCGATGGGAAATCTGATCTCCGTCCTCAAACCCTGCAGGACCTCGCGCATCCTCAGGCAAGGCTCCATGTCTTTAGTTGGCATCACATACGCATTCGACCATCAGGCGAATTAGGAGGTTTAGAATGCTCGGAGGGGCGGCCGCTTGTGTTCAGGCACTTACTGCGAACTACATGTAGAGTGGCATCAGTGATCACTTGAAGACCATTTGCATCTTCAAGGAGAAACGTGCAGCGGTCGACGCGCTGAATCATCCTATACAAACCACTGTGGTTCATGTCGTCTTCAGGACGGATGCGCACCAAACTACCCTTTGGCAAGCCTGGGTCAAAGGAACACAGTGGCAAAAATCACAAGGATAATCAACTCGCGTTTTAAAAGCTCGCCACTAGGAAATCCATTGGAAAAAGCAGAAACTGTTAGTGTAAATTTACACTCGTCTAGTATTCAAACGGACCTCCTGTCAGGAGAAAAAGCTTGATTTCTCGAACGTCAGGAACAGACGCAGCAAGGTCCTTCTTAGCGTAGTAATTTACTAGGGACTCATATTGAGCGTATGCCTTCCCGTAAAACGACCCAGGACCGCAAGTTTTGTTTTGTGTATGGCCGTGGAGCCGCCGTAATAGCCAGGTCTCGAAAACCGATAGAGTCTGCTGAGAACCCTTTGTAAGCAGATGCTGCAGGAAGGTTCCTGGGCTTTCGATGAAGAGCGTTTGCATGTCTGCAAAACAAGCGAACCATGCCAGCTGCTTGGTGATACCGCAGGCTCTCTAGTTATGACTGATACTACTTCGAACATTTTTATGCCTGTTACTAACAGGCTGTTCCCAACGAGGAATTAGGCTGGCAGATAAAAGAACGGTTCCAACTATATCCGTAGATTACTGTTAAGCCATAGATTGGCGTGAAAGGACTTACGTGCGTAGTCAAACAAACTGCTTTGCATTCTTTTTAATACGTGGTCGGTACCTGCAACCAACTTCAGCTCCGCCTCCGCTGCAGACGCAAGTACTGCAAGTGTCCCAAAATCCGCTTCATACCTCTTAACCACCAAATTGTTTTCTGTAACAGTATCGAGCTCGATCACTTCCCACCAATAGTTTGCTTTATCCTCGGAGCTGTTCAGAATAACGGTCCAGGAATCCCCTGATACACCAAGCAGCACCACAGTCCAGTGCGATGCTCAACGCTGCATTCGCTTTGATGATTACACCGGGAAAGCTAATGGCCTGGCGTATCTTACTAAAATGCTTCCCGTCGACGCCATCTGCAAACACGCAATTACAGAGAAAATCTTTTGTATGCAGCCTTTGTGTCGACGGCAAAACGCTGCCTTTATATGGCAGCCATTGTACGAATCAACTAACGCTTAAAAACAGCACAACGCAATACGGCAACAGGAACAGGAAATTTCATAACTGCTCACTCCGTCTCAGCTGATTTTCAAACATCTGACGGGCATAATCATACCACTCGGAAATGTGCTGCGTAATCTTCATTTCCGAAATCTGTTTGTAACGTGAACTAAAAAGCTTTTTGGCACGATACCACTTTTTGAGACACTCAATGATTTCATCCATATCATTTAGTCTCCACACGTGGGTTTCGAGTCCTTTAATGAAGCGGTTGAGAGCGCGGTGAGCAACATCCACTGGAAATAGGAGCGGGAGGACATGGAGAAGAATATTTTGCGTGTGTGAATTAAGTTTGCCTTTCGGAAAAAATATTTGAACGCGATTTGCTGGTAAAGTTAATGTGGAAGCACCTCGGAGGCGTTGTAATTCTTTTCCTTGATTAAAGTAATTCAAGTGAAAAGGTGTCCAGTCCCTTAACCTACACCTGACTGGGTCAATGCTCTGCAGCATGTGCAGAGGCCTCGCCTCTAGCTTCACCGTTTTCCCCTTGTGTTTCAACTCGAGAGTAAGAAAGTTTGGGTCCCTATAGTAATAGGCTACTTTCATGGTTAGTTGGGAACCATGGGATTTCTGCTCACACGTGTGCCAAACAAAGAGCGTCCGAAGGCAGCGTGAGTCAATAAGCTGGGGTGATGGTGCAAATGTAGCCAGAATTCAGGAGTACGTCTCAGAACAGAACCCTCTTATCTACACTCCTCTGAGAGGTACCTGGAGATGCCGGAGGAACTGCTGCCAGGTTTGCTGAGCTAGTTGAGCAAGCTTCAGGAAGGGGGACAGAAGTTGCTGAGGACGTACACACGCTTATAAAATGTTGGAAATAGCTTTAAAACAGCGAGGTTCACCAGGCCAGCCAGTGCGTCTGTAATACACTCAAGCCGGCACATGAATCTCGGTATAACTTTGCTTGGCTGACAGAAAGTGCAGCTTGGGCCCAGCAGTAAGGCTTCAACTCACTTTCGCCCGTACGATTAATTGCCTTCGAATTCGTCCAAAGAAGCCCGCCTTTGGATAGGCAGCAAAGAGTTCCTCTTCCGCATACCCAAAGGGCGTTCGACGTGGGCGTTCACCCTTTGGAAAAGATTCAAGAATCTTGATATCTTTTGCGGTTGGCTGGATACGAAGCTCGAACTCAACAGGCACAGCCTCGTCTGAGACTGACAAAACCAACTTCGTCCCTGCGGATGCCAGCGGAAAGCTGCATACATATACCCTTGCCTAAATGACTGTTTTCGCGAAACAATTGTAAGCCGTGATATAGTGAGAATGAATTTTCTACCATAGTACATTTCGTAGGACCTTCACTTGCTGATCTCTGCATGTGATAATTACCGTTTACTGAAGAAAAGTACACTGGAAGCTTGTTGCATTTTTCGACTTCGGCAGTGGCAAAACAGTCATTCACTAATTCCCATGTCAAGAAGAAGCGTGGAAGCTGAATGCGGTCAAGAGCAGCCTGAAGCCGCGGGCTGCCTGCTGCCTGCAGACATGACATCAATTTAATAACGATCAAGCCAATAATTAAAGTTGAAACCATCAGTACTTGAAGCACTTAGCTTTGCCAGGTTAAGGAGAAGTATGAACAGGAGTTGCCTGTTAAGAACTGGTTGCTAATATGGCTGCCGCAAGAGTTGGACCTTGAGATGGGCGACGAACTGGCTCATACAACTGGCCTTCTCTGTTCTGATGACCGGGTGTGGTGAGTCGTTCGGAAAGAAGGATGCTCGCTGGGCTTGTTGGACAAAGAGAAGGTACATCTGCTTCATGCGTGAGGCAGTTCTCCAGTGCAACCCATGTTTCGTATACGTCTCGTCTGAGGCGTAACAGAGAGTTAAGCAATTCTGTAGCCATGAACCTACAAAGCGATGATAGCTTGTTGCTGAATATTCGAAACATAAAACTGGTAGTTAAAAATATAGCCTTTGCCAGAAATAGCCAAGTCACCTTTAGCCTCCCAGTTGCTCAGAGCCCCGACCAGAGGGTCCCAGTTAGTTGCAAGGAGGGCTCTGTAGTCCACATTTCTGTTCGACCACTCGAGGAGATTTGGCAGCTTGAAAGCGTAGCGTTCCAATACGGATATTGTAAGCTCCTGGAAATATATCAATGTACACCCGAAAATTCAAGTAAGCCGACGCCAATTGGGTTTTTGTGGAGTTGCATTGCACAATGGCATGCATCACCAAACGCAGTGGAAGTTCTCCCCAGAAGTCATAGAGCAGTTTGCTACTAAACAGGCCTAAAAATGATTTGGAGTTTTCCCGGCATTGAAAGTGGCATGCCCACCTGAGCTTTAACGCTCACAGTCTCCATAAGCGGATACACGTAGTAATTGGCCAGTGTGTCCCAACGCTTCATCAATTCGTCCACTAGAATCGGAAGAGCAACGGACCGTACCTTCTCGGCTAAAGTCCAATAAGTCGTGTTAGGCTTTCTAAGCTCTATTGCCGCAATGCAGTCACAATACAGAACAGCGAAGTGTGCACAAAAACGCTATGTAACTAGAGGATCCCGCCATTTAATAGCTGATTCAGCAACCTGGAGGCTTACCAGCTGTAAACAAATGCACAGGGCTTTCGTTGTGACTCCGGAAGTAGGTAAAAGGAAAACTTTTCTTAAATTTGCCCACATCGACGTCGCCAGTTGAGTAGTTGATCAGTGGAGAAGTCGAAGGTTTCATTGGCCCAAGAGCAATATTTATTATATCTGCTAGCGCTGACGGGGGTAAAACATCTCTCACGACTAACTCCACCTGCAAAAAACTCAGCGACAAAGGCAGCATGAGCAACAAAAAGTTTGGAACTTTTAAAAAACAATGCGTGGGGCATTCAGCTGCTTGTCTTCAGCAAAGCTGACCAGGTTGCAGGTGCAGGCCATTGGTTTACTGCGTCGCTCAGCTCTGAGGTGCACGCACTAATTCGGGTGTTCATTTCGCATTCTTTCATAAGCTTACCGCGTTTCTGACTGAAGAAAGAACAGGCGAATGGGTGTAACTATTTGGGTTGTAATAATCATGTCTAACAAACCCACCGAGGCTGCTCGCCACGGTTACCGAAAGGCGCAGGTTCGAAATAAGCCCAGCATACAAGTTATGCTTCCGTCTATTCAGAAAGAGGCTCGTTAGTGTTGTGACGAGGATGCCCGCAATACCTTACCACAACATGCACACACTAAACACCAGGAATGTTCTGAAGCCGCGGGAATCGCATGCACTACTGCCAGAAGCATTACTGCGTATAAGTCAGAGCTGAGCGATGCAGTAAGGCATTGGCACGCACCCGCAACCTGGTCAGCCCTGCTGAAGAGAAATCCGAGACCATATGCAACGGCGCAAGTTCGGGAAAGGGAAATTTTGTAGTACGACGAAAGCACTAGGAATATATTTCTTTGTGTGTTTTTGTTTATAAAAGTCCGCGCAGTCGTCAAGAAGAGTCCCAGGGCACGGATGTCGTCTCTCTTAAAGCCTTTCTTTTGAACTTCGAGCGGAATTTCAGCTTTTCATATAATGACAGCAACCGGAAATATGCATTGTGGTGATATCACATTCGGATATCTAGACAATGACGACAAACTAGGCAATAGAGTAGATACTTTTAGTCAGCAGGCGCACATGGACATCGCTCGGTTTTCATGAACGAAATGTATGCATGATGCCTACCATTTAACAAAAGTGTGTCCATTTTCTCTTGTTCTGCTTGCATAGGTAGGGCTGAACCAAAACCAAACAAACACTCTCTGCTCCTGCATGGTCGACTGCACTTCAGCAAGTCCTAGAGTAAGCAACTTAGGTCAACAAAAAAAAACTAATCAGCAAATGGCGTGATTGTGCTAGTAGCGAAGGACTTAGAACAGCAAAGCATTCAACTTCGATGCACAGCATTAGACAGCAGCCCGCGCGGAGGCATGTGCATAGCGTACCACTGTTTTCATCATCGAAAAATGATGGAGCACGACTCAGGCTGCCTACAGCAATCAGATGTTGCCGGAGAACATTAGTGGGTCTGAGTTCGGCGGGCGCTGTGTCCCACTTAAGCGGTTTCCCTTGGCTTCCTCTGGTTGACAGGACCCCATTCCTCGAGACCCATAAGGTTAGAAAAATCAAGGCCATCCACTCAAGCCGAGCGTATCTGTTATGAAATAATCCATCCATCGTTGACTGCAGTCAATACTCAGCTGCAATTGGGAGTCCAGTCCGTGGCATTAACCGCTGTACTCTTAATTCTGGTGGGTGGTAATGCCTCTTTATCTAGGCTGAAACTCTTCATGTCATCATAACGGCTAAAAAACGCTTTAACATAAAAGATGTGCAATATAAGAAACAAATAATATATTGAAACCATTTATTTCACTTCCTGACCACCATCATTTGCCTGCTCTCTTGATCTTGTCTTGTGCTAGCCCGAAGCCTAATTGCCCTTCAGATCACGCATTTAAAAAAATATATTAAACTTGTGTATTTTGAACTCTAGAAAAGATTCTGCTATGCGACACGTTCAATCGGAGCATGATGATCACTGGCGAGAGCTTACAGGATGGCGCGAGTTGTGTGGAGTTGGTAAGCGATCTGTTGCTATGGACACAGTCAATGCTTTAACTCTAGAAAAACATTTTTAGAGTTTTAATTATTTGAAGGACCGTGACCGAGCACGAAGGGCTCTGAGCAACCAAATGCAATGACGAATAGACAACTTTCTCCCACTAATATCGGAGGTGTTCTATATGCAGCATCCCCGAAGGTCACTTCCCACACAAAATAGTCACTATTTAGCTTTTAAATTCTTGCAGTGTGCGTTGGGGTCTGATTGCCACGTCACTGCGCGGTGGATTCTACTCCATATAACATAGCAGCAGTGAGACAGACTCCGACACAGCAGTCGATTCAATGAAAACTTCAATTTTGAATTGCCCCCTTGCTTGCTAAAGGCGTAGTTACACAATTCCTGTAGCTTATTGCTTTTTAAAGTCGCGAAACAAGCAGAACTCCAGGGTGCTCTAATTAGAGTCTGGTATTAACATGAAAAGCCATCAACGCTATGCACACGGCAGGCTTACATAAAAAAGAATCACTGCATTTGTGTGTAGCAAATAAAAACTAGTTTTGGTAATAGATGAAAGTACAGGAAACTGTTCAAAGGCGGTATCTTTGAAGAATGTGATTGCGGAGAAACGTTGACAGGCGTCCTCCATCCTTCTCTGGCACTTTCGTATGGTGTCAGAAAAGTAAAAAAACATTGTACATAGGGCAAGATCGTCGCTCTAGGAGAGGAGTTACAAGGCTGTCCATTAGATTAATAAAAGTGTTATACTGAGAAATCGTCGCAGAGTACTATCACAGGGACCTGCTTGATTTCCATAAAAATTCTATTATTGACTCCAAGCACTAGGCAAAAAAAAATATCTCCCTAAGATCATAGGCTTCCGGGGCAATTACTGTACAGAGTGTGCACCATCAATCTCATTCCCAACAATCCTTTCGTATCTTAGTGACCTAGGCAGTATGGCCACGGCCTGTACATACAGTTCCGCTCATAAAGAGCAGACCACGTTGAAAAAACAAAACTTTTAGTTGCCTTATTCGTCACCACCTCAGCCGATAATGTATGCGTGTACATTGTTCCCCATTGTGGTTTTCTGTGGGTTCCATCAGACACGGCACATACTCCTTGCAGAAGGAATACGCGTTTCGAGCTCTGCCAAGCTCGGAGCAGATGTGCAGTTTCCTGCTGTCACCGTTCAGCCGCGGTGGAGCTTGTTTCAACGCTCTTCCCCTCACCTTGTAGCTGGAATGATTCGATTTGACCGTCTAGGGAGAGGTGGGCTCGGCCCTAGTTGGGGAAAGCCTACATGCTTTCACATTCACGGACAAACAATCCCTTAGGTCCTATTTCCCTATACCAGGAAGGCCAATCTTTCATCATTTCTGGAACGAAAGCGCGCCTCATTTCGGCTGATGATGAACGAAGCCACGTCTCCTTGGGCCCAACCAATTTGGAGGGCTCTTTGTTGTTAGACGGCCCTGCCTCATCAAACGGAAATAGCGAATGGTGTGCCAATAGTTAGACCTTTTCAAGGTATTCAGACAATAAAAATAAAGGGTCTTTCTAGGTATCTGGCCCGTTTGAACACTTTTCAAGATGACGGATCATCCGACGGTACCTGGTCATACATCGTAAGATAGCAGCGATTGGCCGATCCCTGATGTAAAAAGCTTACTACTATACAACAGACTACAAGCTCCTGTGAAGGCTCGCCCGACATATTCTTAGGCGGCCACTGGTACGGCTTTCGCATGGCGTTCCTGCACGATTGGGCGTGCACTTTGTCTCAGCAAACTGGCAGGGAAAAGTATCCGAGCCGCCTTCCTTGATTTGCCATTCCACAGCAAGTTGAAAGTCAAGACCAGAGTGCACTTCTTCGATAAATGGGAAGGTATATACGCTCACGTGTGCACATCGCACTGCCAAGCTGACGAATGCCGCCAACACCTCAGGAGAAAGCGTCTACATCAAAATAAACGGCAAAATAATGTGGACCAGTGAGAATTCAAATGAAGCGTAGACAACTGTACAACTTTTATATCCAATCCTCGAGAAGAATCCTGGAACTGGTGTCCACAGGTGAGGCTCCCCGCAAACGAATCTGAATCTAAATCTGTCTCAAAACTTCTAAAATATGTAGAGAGCTGGCCAAGTGCGATTGTACAAGAAGCTCAAAATTCCTGTTTTCTTTAACACCCAATATTTATCAGGAGTGCGCCAAACGCGGAGTGGACAGCTGCGGGCATTCCTATCCCGACAGGCTTTCCGTGCGTCTGTACACGCCTGCCTGGCACGTCGGCAGCACAATGATGACCGCTAAGTCACCTCATTTCAGGTACCGGCTGAGGTGGAATTGCCGCACACAGGCCCTGCCGTTCTACTGGCTTTTGCAAGGTCAGGCAACGCGTCAGCATGTCCTCGCTGTTCACTCATGGCGCTGCTGCAGCACGATATCTAAAGATGCAAATCCGTGCACCGCGTCGTGGGGAATAGACGACGTGGCAATTCATCTTCTTTGAAGAAAAAACACATGCGTCGCTCAGCAATAACCAAAAACCGCTCAGGCTCGACATGACTAGGTGTAAATATGCTAAGAAACGGCCTGCACATTCACCGAGTAGTCGGCTCCATTTGCTATGCGAGCACGGAGCCCATGAGGGCCAACCAACAATTGGGGAAAAGGCAGGAACGTGTTCAGATTGCGGCGTTCACTGTGAATAACTCCGGACCGAAATCCAGGTGGAATCATGGCCTACAAGCACCGCTTTGCTCTAGCAGTTCGGCGCAGCTGTGCCCTTCACTGTTCTTTATTGACGTGTCGGCTCCGGCCTTCAAAAGCAGGGAAATTATTTCTGCCTGGTCTGCTGCTATTGCAACATGCAGCGGAGTTTCCCCGCAGTCATCGGTGTGGTTCACGTGGGCGCCTGGAGGCAGTTCAGCATTGATCGAGACAAAGGAGCCGCTAGAGCAACTATTCATTCCAGTACACTGTAAATACACCGCAACTACCGCGAGAAAAAAGGAGCAGACGTGCACGCCACGAGCCACGCAGGAACAAGAGGAAGGATACCTAGCGGCTACAAGCAAAAGGCAGTGCGATGCCAATCGGTGAACAAGAATGTACAAGATAAAGAAATGGCGAGCTTACCGTAGTCAATAAGCAGCCTAACGATATCAGCATAGCCTCTGCAGTCACACACACCTGAGTTCTGACGAGCTCTCAGAGCATTCTTTACAGGCAGTCAAACAAGGCAAGGCATTTCGCTAACGATCGGCTTCCGAATCGACAGCAAGCCAAAATCGCCGTTGTTGCTGTATGCATACTGGAGAATCCTTGCGGTACCTGTCAGCTGCAAAATGTAGAGCTGTCATCCCACCCTCGCCAGTCACATTTACAAGGGAGGTGTCTTCTGCAAAGCAGAGAACATGGCACACAGAATGAGTGTCGACGGTTTCGGTTACAGTTGCTTGAACAGTAGAATAATAATGTGGCAGTCTTAGCCTATATGTGTTTCTATTTGTTGTATCTCGCCTGATAGAGCTCCCTTGACTAATTCAAATTTTCCCTCGGCAGCAAGGCAGCAAAGCTGGTCCCCCTTCGATCTGCGCAAGGCGTAGGGACAGCATTTTTCGTTGCTTGCATCTCCTTCAACGTGCTGCTCTCTTCCTAAATTGGCATCTTATATGCAGAGGGCAACATGCCGGATAATTCAAAAGTGCTATGGGGTCGGCAGTGTCTTAAACAGAATATTTATACAAAGACATTTGAACGGCTGCAGCTGAAAGAAAGGCAATCGTACGTTTTGCTGTTATCTTCCTTCTGAGGCATTAGTGGCCTGCTGTGTACTGGCCCAAACTTCACAAGAAAATAATCCACAACTCATAGGCCAGGGGTTAACTATTTTGTTTGGTACGCGAAAGCCGATTCTAGCGACGGATGTGAACGGAGCAACCCTGCCTGGAAATTCAAAATGTTTTGTAATTAATTGATTTAGAGCTATTTTAAGTAGAATACGATTGGAAATTTTAGGGTTGTGCCATTAAGTTTCCAAGAACAACATGAGGAATGCACCATCCGATAGATGAAGCCTACCTCACTGCGGGCTGCCGAAGATTCCTTTGTGGTCGGCCGCAAAATGCCGAGTTGTATGGCCAGCTTTTCGTACGCAGCCCTGGCCTTATCGGGAGCTATTCCCTTTTTCGCCTGCCATGCCGACCTAGAAGCAACGGACGCAGTACAAACGCTTCCAGCCACATAACGATAAAACATTTTTTTAAAAATAAAGAAATACCCACAATAATCAATGACCGCAAAGGACCCACAGTCAGCACACCGACACGCACACTTCAACAGTATCATTCCTGAGCCAGCAGACCCGTACCATTTCGCATGGGCAGTAGGATTGAAGGAAGAAGGTTCTTTATCCTTGCAATCCCCGTGTGTTGCCTGTTTGAACAGCCCTGAGCCAAGCACGGACCCGCATCACCATAAGAAGGTAAGCTACTCCGCTGTGCACGGCAGTACTCCCCTCCAGCAAGAAGACGGAATGTTCGGCCATTCCATAAACAATATTAATAAAAAGCCACACAAGGCTTCGTGAAGTAGAGCCTGAGGATATGGGAAATGGCTAACCATAAAACTCGAGGCGTGAAGCGTTCGGCAAGGCGTTAATTGCGGATTCTACTGCTGCACACGCTTCTTCAAATCTGTCTGTACACTCGGATTCAGAAATCGACCTTGTGTCCTAAATCACAGAATCATATGCGAAGGCTAAGAGCCATCTGACGAGCAAGTAACGATTCTAAAGGGCAGCTTTTCCTGCTCTGTTCTAGTTTGGCGCTGGACGAGAGTTGTTGATGTGCTCCTTATACATAAATTTGCTAGCTATCTCCATTCTCTTTCTCGCCACCAGTTTTCGCCTACGGCTCTCCTGCCTCCCTGTAGCTACAGATTATCACCAGGCCAGAAGCGGGGGAGAGAGAATGGTGTGTATGGGCAGCTCGCTCTGTCTGTCTTTCCCTGGAGCCCCTGGAAGGCCGCCACGCCTTTCGCAAAAGGAGTGTTAAAATGAAAGCCGATGTAATGGCAAGCCCCGCAAAGAAGATAGGGGTAGTTGAGGAGGGAAATCTCGCCATTGAATTCAACAAGAGGCGCTACCGATTTCGCATGATTTAATAGGGAAAGCCTCCTTTGAAAAAACTATATTATAAATGTAAATACAGATGTTGCTTAGCAGTAAAAAAAGTATTCCAAAAAGTAGAAAACACGAATCAGAGAGTGAGACCCTGAAGATGCATGCAACCTAAACTTCAGCCACTGTCTTGTTCTGTGGAAGAAAGCAACGAAGCAAACTCGCATCATAAACTATTTCCGATTGTTTATTCTCATTTGTATGTTGTGCTGAAAGAGAAGAAAATTCTTTTTTTCCATGTTTGCGTCTTCATTTCTTGCTAAGCGCCATGCAAGCTTATTATGGCCATTCTGCTTCGCAGGATTGCATCCGACTTTTCCCCGTTTGGAAATGTAGGATGAATTCAGCAGCTTGCCTCAAAGAATTTTAAGTTAAAAGCAGTCAACGAGTCTTCTGAAACCACCCCCGTCGCTCTGGCATGGCTACCGCAACTCTACAGTGGCGAAACAGATGGCAATATCAACAGGACCTTCAATTATGAGGCACGCCTGCCTCGCTCTGTCTGGTCTCGTGTTTCTCTGGCATTTGTACGTAGGCCGGTATGGTTCGGCATGGGCGGTACCCTTCATCGGCACGGGAGTGCTCCCAGGTGTCGCGATAACTTCCTCTTCCTTAGCTGCCGTGGAAGTGGAGGGCATCATATCTCAGCAACATGCGGAAGTTTCCTCAATTGAAGGTGGACATGGCCAATCTGTTTTTCATCCGATTTCTTATTCGGACTGCAGAACTCCACTTGTCGTCGACGGGAAAATTGTTAGCTGCAAAGGAGGACAAGATGGCAACAGATCTGCTTCCCACCGAATAGCCGGCTCGAGCTCTGGAACCGGCATGGGTCCCGTTTTGAATCAATCTTTTTCCGTGGAAATATCAACGGATTTCTTTTTCCGCCGCACCATAGCCTGTCACCAACACGCAAAGAAAGCGACAGAAGCTGCACCAGAGGCTGAAACTCCCTCTGTGAATGCTGAGATAGAAAAGGGTAACGTAGCATCAACTAAATACACAAACAGCCAAGGCAACAAAAACTTGTCGGATGATCCACACTTTATCCGCATATTCGGCCGGTGGGTCCCGAACTCCTCAGGGCTGCAGCTGTTGTTAGATCCAGATGTAAATAATTCTCCTCTGCGTCGGCTTGACGCAACGGCAGCAAATACTGAGGAGGTTCAGCAGCTCCGCCCTTCTGAAGTATCATTACAGCCCAAAGAGGGGCTCTCTGCACCAGAAGGTGGTGATGCTTCAAATCCATTTAAAGGCCGTTATCCTTTTCTGTACTGGCGGCAAGCTATGCCCTCTCTCTCCATCCAACACGCGTGCATTGCTCTAATCAAGCTGCCAGCCGAAGAAGGAAACCGTTCTTTTTCTTCCACTGAAACCTCTACTGCTCACATCCCTGAATCGTGCGAGGAGGCTCAGCGGCTGCTCTCTCAGGAGCCCCCATCTGAGCCATTTTGGGTGTCTTGTGGACCAGAGTTGGAGCTAAGCAAGCTGAGCCGTTTTATTACCTTTCCCGTCTCGCAAGAAAAAATGTATACAGTCCTTGCTGCCTTGGAGTACAGCGTGGAAATATGGAAAGAACCACGCGAAGTTGAATTACCGACCAGCTCAGACGATAACCCACAAGAGGCGAACAAAGAAGATCAAGGGGCTTTTAAAGGAGAAGCACCCAGCGAGACCACGCAATACGAAAAACTGTCAGCCTCTTCAGAGGCACTGTCGACGCCTGCCCCACGCGATGTGGAGGCACGCCGACTGTCTGCACAGCAGCAGGGTGAGCCTCTGCGTCTTTCTTGTAGCAACTGTTTGTGCTCCCGAAATGTATCCATATGCACATATGTATGGGCTGTTACACGTCTCTACACAACGAATAGACAAGTGACGTGTACTTATATGCGGAGGTTTACTCTGCTGGCTTTTGTCTGCAGAAGATCCTCTTGCTCAGCCACCCAAGTGGCGCGTTGGTGTCTGCCTCTTGAGCGGGCCTCAGGGGGCAGCAAAGGACCAGCCTACTGAGCGTACCGCGGGAGTGGCAAAGGTGCAGGCTGGAGCACAAAATGGGGTGGCCACCTCAGCACAGGAAGGGGGTACAGCTGGCAAAGAAGATACCAACAAGCATTTTTCTGGCAATGCTCAAGAGGAGCAGAAAGCGGAAGCGAAACAAGTAGAAGATGCACATGATCAGTTCACCTTCAGTGATGCAACACTCGTAGGAGAAGTAAAATTTCATGTTCCTCCAGTGGTCACGTCGCATCCGAAGGATGATGACAAAAATGAATTGCCGGACACTATTCAAATCCGACATTTTATTGATGCTGGATGGATGTACATCCGAGAAGTCCGTAGGTTTCCACTACGCGAACTTGCCCTTGAAATTTTTTGTCATGACCCATTATGTCCGTATTTCTCTGTTTTGGAACCAAAAGTAGTCTTGTTTATATGTTTTTCCGATTGATCTTGAGTCTGTTTTGCCTATTTAATCTATTTAATGCGGCCTGGGTTTCAGTAGCTGGCGATTTAAGACTGCTGTAAAAGTAGGTTGTTTCTCGATGACTTTGTGCGCTTAAGATTTTGGTTTCTGCTGCAGAGGGAGTAAATTTGACGCGATTCAATCGTCTAGCTCTAAAAGAGTCGCCAAGCGGGCCTGGGCGGCCGTGCGTAGGTGCGTCGCTTTCAAGTTCTTTGTATATTTCGTCCGCTGGAACAGCTCTGTATTCCTGATTTTCTTAAAGCTGTTCTATTCTCGGTTGTGGTGTCTTCTTTAGGTTTTAGAGAGGCGTGTTTCTTTAAATGCTCTTTTTTGCGTTTTTCAGGTTTCTGGGAAGAGCACAGTGTGCTTAGCGTGGCACCCGAAGCGCACGAATGGAACAAGGCAGATCAGGAAACACTGAAGTTTGTGTGCGTCCTTACAGTTTCATACATCCGAATTATCTTTATGGCATCGGTGGAGTGCCAGCATCTGTACACACGGGTCATCGATGCATCCTTGGTAGCTAAAAACATGTACTGGGAATTTGCACGAGGAGAGCAATCCAGCGATCTGCATGCGAATGCACTTGAATCTCTAAGGTTTGAACAACAGAATGGAATGTGCGTATTTCGTTTTTGCATTCTGCAGGTTCAGCAGCTCATTGAAAGACTCCGTGCAGAACAAGGAGGCTTTCTATCATTCTGTGCGTGAAGGCCATGCCACATCGAAGATATACGTTTGTTTTTACTCGAATGATGAGCAGCCCTACGGTTTATTCCTGGGGGAAGTTCAGTTTGTTATTGGTAAGATATTGGTTTAAATCGTATTTTGTCACGGCTGTTTTTTCTCTTCGCCGCAAGCTTCCTGCTTTTTATATACGGGGTGTTCTTGAATCAGTTCCATTGCGCAAGCGTGTTTATTTGCGTGCTCAGATTCAGCAGATGCGAGGCTGCTGGTGTTTTTGATTCTTTTTGTATTCTTGGCGATTCCAATTACCTGCGCTGTCGCTATTTCGTTTCACGTCTACAAGCATCGGCAGTGCGTGTTATTTTTCCTCGTCGTAATTTGTTTTTTTGTTTGATCATATCTCCTTGCGCACGTGTATTTAGTTATTGTTTCTGTCAACTCTATGGAATTGGCTTCATTGTGATTTATTATAATTGTGGCTATCCATGTGTGGCGCAGTCTGCGGGAACGGCTGCAGAGGCTTGTGCTTGTTCAACAGCGCGACGCCGTAAGTAAATTCAAAAAGAGGGTTTTGTTTCACCTAGAGTTTTTTAGACCACGAGGTTCCACAGAACATTGCAAAAGAACCATCTGGTGCCACAACTGAAATGCGTTCTGCGTTTCAATTTCGTGCGCAGGTGGAACAGCTATTGATGCGAGAGTTAGGTCTTACCGCGGAGGGTCCGGATGATCCAGATGATGATGATGACGAGGAAGAAGCTCATGTTTGAACACCATGAGATCAGCGCTGTTTGCTCGCTTTCGACTGAGAAACCGCCGCGTTGGCGTGCATAGTACGGGTGTATCTCATTCACGCAATCCATTGAGTATTAAATATCTCTGGGTTGTTGGCCGTACTGCTTTTAGAATTGGGATGCATGTATACATAGGCGAGAGCGCTGCTCTGGCCAACAATGCTGCCCTATAGCCTGATTGAATTTTGGTTGAAAACCGTGTTTTCTGCTGAGCAGTTTGTAGAACGCGTAAGAGTATCGAAGTGCCAGCATTTGTAAATCCAAGACACCGACGCATCCTTGGTAGCTAAAACCGTCCTAGTAATTTGCACCGGACATCCTAAAGGTGTGTGGTTTAGTGCCGATGTGAGGCGGCTGGGTTCTGTAGAAAACTCGCGGTGAGTCAGGTGGCCAGATCATTTTTCTAGAAAATGCGTTTTTGGCCTCGTCCAATGTGCACCATCGCAGTTCGTTAGTGGCTGGATTCCGCCTGTATAGTCTAGAAGTAGACCGAGGCATTTTTTTGCCCGATGTGACGCGCAACGCTCAACCGGATTTTGCCGCAGGCGCACTGTGCAGACATTCACTGAAAACTTTGAATCGGGATGAAGCCGTTAGACGGTTGATAATTTCGCTGCTTGTTTTCTTTGCGAGCTTGACCAGCTCTACGGCAAGGGTGGATTGGCTGGCTGCGCTGTTGAGGATGGCGTTCATCTTCATCAAAGCAAATCAGAAAGTCCAAAGAGAGCTTCTGGCATGCAGTAAAATAATTTTATGCTAGCAAGGAAAGTTCAGGATTGACGTTTGTGCGTTGATCAAACATGACAGAGTAGCAAGCGAATTAGTGGACAGCTAATGTGGACACACATAAAGCAATCTTTTTGACATGCTTGTGTATCGTCATGACGATTGCTGTATTAACGGTGGGATTTCACCCGAGTCCATTTTGTCGCATTCTGCTTCAAGAGGGTAGCATTCGCCTTGCATTCTTCAGTTTGTACTTGCAGCAGCAAACACTAGGGAAATCTGTTGTCCGGTGAACTGAAGAAATTGAATATCCTCATTATTTTCACTTTTTTTAAAAGCTCTCATACAATCGTAAAAGGCATGGTATAAGAAATGACTGTTCGTCCGATATTTCAATATCAAGGACATGCACTCTCAGAGCCTGACAAGCTTCCCTTTACTTGCTTTGCTAGCGTTGCTAATGGGCTAATTTAAAGCAGGCTGCGCTGTTCAGTTTCTCCATGTGCCAAAGCCATAGTGCCCACTCAAATCCTTCACTCTCTGAGTGTCAAAGGCGAGGAGGGCCAAATGCAGCTCTCGAAGCAGAGACCCCCAAAAAGCGCAGATGAGGGAGAGGAAGGAGCTTTATGCTATTTTCGTGCTTCTTTTTGTCATGACGATCCTAACGCTTTCCCTTCCCCAGAGGTTGATGCAGGAAACAGAGCACAGGAGCAGAGTGTTCAGGGGTGGACCAGCCAAACTGAACAATCCTCATTGTTATGCGAACCAGAGCAAAAAAAAAGATTACTCTACAGACAGTCTCTCTATATAGTATACTTATTTATACATGTGTACACATAGGGTTATATAGAGTGTACGTATTTATACATATGCACATATAAGGTTATATCTAGTATACGTATTTGTAAATATGCACATACAAAATCAAAATATGCCTCTTGAGTCGTTTCTTAGTGTGTAATGAAGGGTACAAGCACATAAAAATACAAATAAGGCCGAGGCAAAAAGTGCAGGAGCGGAGGAAAAAAGATTCTCACCTCATTCAAGTTTTTCTAAAGTAGTTGGAATAGCGCGAGTAACACCATGGCGCATCGCGCAACTTTGAAGTAAATTTCAGCATACTGCATTGTTTTGTGAAGACAAAAGAAATGAAACAAACGAACGTCCAATTAATAGCAATCCTTTGTAGGCTGAATTGTTTCTGCAACTCGGTTTTTGATTAGCAGCTCCAATGATGCATTAGTCCTCATGTCAACGAAACGTTAAATGAAGGATTTGCAGAGAATGCTCTTGCCATTAATGCCGCGCCAAATCAAACGGCTAATATCCCCAATCAATTCAGGTGGCTCAATAACAAGACAGATCAAAGATGGCAACTATTATTAGGCAGCGCTGGGACCTTGCTGTTCAAATGCGACGTTTGCATTCTCCATTAGAAGAGTATTGAAAAAAATATTTTAAGTGTAGCAAACACCAGTTGGATTGTAGAGAATTAAAAAATTTTAACAGGGTTCGTTTGGATTTCGGCAAATCGGGCATCCTTCCCTCGTCTCGAGATACGGGGCAACACACAGAGACCAACACTGTCAAAGTCACTTGCAACCACTTGTATTATCCGTATAAACCAGGGGAAGAATTGCGTAAAAAAGAAACTTCTCACATTCAGCAAAGTCAGTTAATTTGTTGAACAGACACATTAACTGCCTATGAATGAAAGCACAATAAGGTGGAACCAACGTTAATAAAACGACGGAGGCAAAATGTCAGAATATGGGCGTTGGATAGCGTTCTGTGATCGATGTGTGCCGCACATGCGCACTGTACATACACCAGAGTTTGCCTCGTCTTTTAAATGTAGCGGCCTCTACTTTAGCCTCTTTAAGAGCTAATTCCCTGGGAGTGTTATGCTTGTAATCAGTCTTCGTAGGGCACGCCGTAGCCCAGTGTCCAATTCCCCCGCACCTCCGGCACCTCTGCCCCTCCTTCTTGGCAGACATAATGGCGTTGGGGCACTTTCTAGCCTTGTGCCCTTCCCCACCACAAGCATAGCACTTGATCACGTCTTGCCTGTCGCTCTGCATTCGCCTCTCAGAGACTGGGTCCCTTCTAGTGCCGTATTCTTGGCGTGGTACTCCACGATTGCCTCCTAAGTCCCTGTAGGCCTGTTGCTCCTGCATAAACCCACGAAAAGATACCCATCCAGCTTTATTATGTTCGAAATAGTCTGTTGCCTCCCTGCGGAGCTCATCACTCGCCAGCAAATACCACCGCAGTGCGTTCTCCTCCGCTTTTCCCACCTTTCTTCTTAGTAATTTCCTTGCCTGTATCCAATTAGCCGGCTCTGCCTCAATCACCTCTGCCACCAAACGATGCGGAAAGATACTCAAGAACAGGTCTTTCAACATCTCTGGGGATGGAGACTCTCCTTCAGCCAGCACCTCAGCGAATTGCTTTGCTACCTCCTCCACGTCCCCCTTGTACTTTATCTGCTGTAAGCGCCTAATGGTAGCACCTACTGTCCAGCCGCTGCAACAATCCAACATAAATGCCTTGAACCCTTCCCAGTCTACTGGTAGGGACGGAAGCTCGCTATTCTCCACCGAGCACCAGTAGGTCAAGTCCTTCCCCTCCAATTTGATAATAGCGTCGAAAAGTTTTTCTTTTTCTGTATATTCCATGAAGTCATAATAACGCTCCGCGCTGTCTAGCCAGTGCCTCGGGTGTCTGCCATCGAACTTCGGAGGCGCATGTATGTAGAGTTTCCTGGTGGCCCTTCCGGGTTGCTCCCGCAGCAACTCGAGCTTCATGTCGCTCCTGTCGTCCGTGCCCAAATTTATTTGATACACCGCTGGCCGTTTTGGACATTCTAGCTTTATAGTAGCATCTGGGGCAGGTGTTTTCGGCGTAACCTCCCCTCCAAAGTCGCGTCGCCCCTCTGCTGGCTCCTGAGGCGGCGACGTTCGTGTGCCGTCCGTTCTGTTCAACTCCGGCAAGATTTCGCCTGTCTGCTGAGGGGTTGAGACCTTTTCAGGTAGCCTTGTAGTCCCGGTGTCATTAGTGTCCATTGTTGCTTCCCGCTCCTTGCTCATCCTTCTGTGTGCGGTCTGCTGACGCCTTCGCTTTCAGTCTCAGAATTTTTCACGTTTGAGCCTTTCACAGTACCTTCGTGCCCTATTACAGTCTGTGCATGCACCTCAAACCACCGTTTACCGGATTCGTCCGCAGGAACTTCTTTTCAGGGTTCCTCGCAACCCCTTGAACTTGATCCAGCCACTTTCCCTGTTAGCTTCCTCGAATAAAAAGCTCAAACGGCTAGAACTCCTTGTTTCACAGATTCATACAGACGCACCTGCCTGGCCTTCAGGCTTATGACTAACTGGCCCACAACGTTCGATTTCCTTTAAATTAAAGCGCCTCTTTTTCTTTCTTTGCCCCCGCTTACACAAATAATAATAATAGTTTCAAAAATTCAAGCCCAAGTTACCAAAAACGCGTTCTTCACCTCGACTTGGGAAATTTCTTTGCTCTTTACAGCCCCTATATCTGTGCTATACCTCGACCTTGAAACTCGTTCAAGTGACCCTTGTCGTCTACCAAGATTGTAAAAGCCCTCCCTAATTCCCCTAATTAGGGACAGGCGGCTCCTCAGGGACCCAAAAGGAGCACAGGGAAACGCGACGGCGGTTAACCAGTCAAACTCTGTCAGACTGTCCTAGACTCCCAATGACGATTTATACAGCCTGCCAACTAAATATATCTTTGCCTATAATTTAACTTTCACCATTTCATCTTACCCAATGGGATTTAAAAGCATTCCGACAGTTGCCGGCAGCGCTGCAACTTCCCCTGGAACCAGTGGGCCTAAAAGCTCCAGAGATCAAAATATAAGTGTAAGAACATCTTTGTGATTTTCAGCCCTGATACAATAAATGATAGTAAACAAATCATTGAAAAACCAAGAAGTTCTTCTGTTATATTTCTCTTCTGCCCCCCGTTTCTATTTTGGTGCCGAACCAATTCCTTTAACCCACAGTGCTCTCACATCTGTGGGGCTTGGGTTGTGAACTTAATTTCTCACGCAACATCAACATTTAAGACTTAGAATCATATAAACTTCAACATGTGAAACCTTGTTTCTGGCACAACACCAAAATGCATAAACAAAGCCCTCATAATCCCTCAATAATAACACCACCAACTATAGCAAAACTTCTTAACTTAATGTTACTTATTTATAATTGACGGATACGTGCATACGTCCACCGAAACAAGAGCACGGCGTAGACGTGCTTAAGACAAGCACTTTTGAGCCGTGATTGTAGTGAAGTTCACAACCCTGCACATACACCAGAGTTTGCCTCGTCTTTCTGAGGTCACTTCTTTCCTTTTGTCGTAGCCACCTCTGACCGGTCACCCTAGGCTTGTCGAGGGTGTACTGGCATTTGTATGAAAAGAATTTCAGCTTATATTCAAATCAAAATTAGCATGCATTCATGAACTACTAATTTTGGTGGACGTGCATGCTCAGACACCAGCTCCGCTGCTTCAGGCTGCCGATTTCGCATGTAAATAACATTTTCAAAATCACATAAATTTAAGAAAGTTTACGAAAACACTTCCCCACAGCAACTTGACTGAAAATTCATGAGCGATTAGGGGGGCGCGTGCATCGCTGGTCCGCCTCAGTGGGTATTGAACATCCTTCTCACTTTGCTTTCTTTTTTGAATAAGATTATTAAATTATTGCCATTTAGTTTGATTTTGCATGGATCGCCACCCCTTTTTCCCATTTTGTCCTTGCTGTCAACTGTCACCGTCCATCATGAACCACATCTCTAACATGCCCGTCTTCGGGGCAGCCCACGAACTTATTGAAAAATTAGCCGCTGCATTTCTACAAAAGACGTTACCGTTGCCTTTCTGATTTTTCGCACTCTTGATGGTTTAACACGCAAGTGGTTCAACACGAGCGGCTGCTGAAAGGAAATGCGTCTTTTTCTTCCTTCTGTCTTGTTTCTCCACAGCACGAACCCTCAAGTTTCTGGCTGGTTGAACGCCAATCCCTTTAGCATAACTTTAAAAACTCTACGGTATCCCATCCTGTTGGGTCCCTCGAACTGCAGTTGTGTGTTGGGGGGCCCCTTAGGGGCCCCTTCCCCGTGCATGAGATCGAGGAAGACAAAAGGGGTTTATGGTAGTTTTCAGCTGCAAAACTCATACGTAGAGACAAGCTGCCGCTGCACAGATGCCGTCGAGTTGTTATACGAAGACGATGAGCTGGTCGTATTAAACAAACCAGCAAGAATTCCTGTTGCTCCTCCCTCCGCTTCAGGTTAGGGAAATGCCACCGTTTTCTGATGTTACCTTGGGTGCATGTTGGACTGCCACATGGCAATATACATCAATATATATATAATATATATATATATCTATCTATCTATTAAATATATACTCTATAACACATAAAGTATAGATGGCCTTTGCGTGTTTGCATGCATCAGGTGTCAGTGCCAAACCCAAGTCTGTCACAGAGCGGCTCTTTCTCCATTACAAATCTTTGAGAGGGCCTCAGGAAATTCCCGAAACCTTCCGGGGTTTCCCCGAGGTTATGGGGGGGGCCCCTTCAGATGGGGCCAATGCAAGGGGTGGGGGCCCCCAGCTCCCACCCCTTGTGCACAGGCTGGACGAGGGAACTTCTGGGGTTTTGCTGATGGCAAAAACGGCTGCTGCAGGGGCTGCCCTGAGGCAGCAGTTTAAAGAGAGACGCGTAAAGAAAGTGTATATTGCTGTTACACACCAAGGGGTGAAGGTCCCCCTGACGGTCACTTCTGGCATAGGAAGACACTGTAGAAACAATCGAAAAATGCAGGCTGCCCTGCAGGTATCGGGTGTATCTACAGCTCCCACCCTCCCCACGACGGGCAAGATAAGGGGCGCAATCACTTTCTTTAAACCCCTTCTTTTCAATGGAAAATGGGGGGTCGTGTTAGCCTCCCCAGTAACAGGAAGAACACACCAAATAAGGCTTCATTTGCAAATGCTTAAAACCCCTATTATTGGAGACGTGCTGTACGGCGACCCAGCAGTAAACGCTCGCTTTCTCGCCTGCATGCGGGCGCGGAGGGGCTCTTCTCGGCGGGCCCAGGCCCCCAAACCGCTTGAAGGCCGGGGGCCCCCAAGAAGGCTCCAAGAGGAGGAGGGGCCCCAAGAGGGGCCCCTCCTCCTCCGCCCGTTGCTGCATGCAGCTCGGGTTTGTTTCGTACACCCCAAAACAGGAGAAACTTCGGGTGTCTCTGCACCTCTCCCTAGCGACATGCGGGAGGCGGTGAGTGCCGTGGAGCCTCTGTGGGAAACCGTGCCCGAACTAAACCCTTTTGCAGGGGCCTGAAGGGTGCTGTTAAAGGGGGGCCCCCCTAAGTGTTGCATCGTTTCGCGGCCGTTTGATTCGTAGAAAGAAAAGAAGAAAATACATAAATAGTTTCATTAGTCTGCGGAAAAGGGTTAAATCAATTCAAAAAAATTCAGCTCTCTCTAGGGCCTTGCATGCATCCACTCGCCTCCCTCCTCCCCCTTGCGTCTCTGAATGTTATGAAAGTTGCTGCTGGCTCTGCTGCTGCTGCCCGGGCTTTTCATTCGAGGGTTAGAGTAGCACATGGGGCTTAGCAGGCCGCAGACACCCCAGGGGCCCCCCCGGGGGGCCTCGGGAGTCGTCTCCCCCATAGTCATGGAAACGGTGGACAGACGGGAGGCCCTTGCGTTGACAGGGGAAATGAAGCAGTACTGAACGGGGCTGCATGCGTTTGGAGGCGAGGGGCCGTACACCCTGTGTGTTGCTGCTGCTGCTGCTGCTGCCGACGGAGAGGTTGGCAAGAAGGCAAAGCCTGAGAGCTGCCCATTCTGCTGCTGCTGCTGCTGCTGCTGCCGCTGCTGCTGCTGCTGCAGAAGGGAGTGGTTGAGCTGCACCACAGCGGCCATGGGTCCCGAGGCGATGAGAGGGTCACTGAATCCTTGCATGCAAAGCCCCGAAGAGGAGGCAGCGAATTGCCTAGCAGATTGAGATGCACTTTGTTTTCCAGGTGGAGCGACAAGGCGGGTGTTGCTGCGAGGCCACAAACCTCCTCTGTATGACGGGGTTCCCCAGGAACCTCCCATGGTGTCTCCCCAGTTCCTTTGCGGGTTCCCTGCGGGCGAAAGGTCTCTCGGGGGTGTTGGGGCTGCATGCGCTGCATAAGGCTCTTGGGGCCTCCCGAAGGACCAGGGCAGTGGGGCCCTCCAGTCTTCCACGGCAGGGAGGGGGGGCCCCCTAGGGGCCTCTTTGGGGGGCCTCGGGTCTTCCCCCGCAGCGCTTACCTTGGACTCTAGAGACAGTAGATCCGTAGAGCGGCTTTTCTGGGGGGGCCCCCCGTTAACAGAGGAGCCCCTAGAAACGTCCAAAGAGGGGCCCCTGTCTTTAGCAGGAGAGCAGCCTCGCCTTGTGCGACTAAAGACTTTGCCGGTGCTGTTGTTTCTGCTGGCAGAGGAATCCCAACGTCCTCCATCTCCGGTGGGGGAGACGCTGCGCTGCTGCAGGCCTAAGGGGCCCCCTAAGGGGCCCCCAAGGGGGCCCCCAGGAGGGTGCGAATACACCCCGTATGGCAGCGCACCGCATACTGGGGAAGACTGGCCAGGGGGCCCCCCAAAACGCCCCAGGGGTCGCCCCACAACTGAAAGGTCCACGGCAGACGCAGAACCCATCAGCTGCTTAGATGAGGCAGCAGCAGCAGCAGCAGCAGGTGCTGCTGCTGCTGCTGCTGCTCCTGCTGCTGCTGCTGGCTTAAGTGCTGGCAGCAACGCCGTAGCAGAGGCACATGTCTTGAGGCCCCTGCCTCCAGTCTCGAACTGCGAAGAAGACGGGAGGCCAGAGGGGCCCCTCCTCCGGGCGCAGGGGCCCCCCCTGCTGGACTGCCGCTGCCGCTGCCTCAGCGGGGGCAACACAACCCCAGGCTTGGGCGTCGGCTGAGGGGCCCCCACTTGAAGGCCTTCACAGCACAAATCATACGGGGGCCCCCCAGAAGACAAACAGTACCCCAGAACACCCCTAGTGCCTGGGCTTTGCCTTAACCGCTGTTGCTGCT
>NPHX01000193.1:41714-60578 GCA_002271815.1 Eimeria falciformis | reverse complement strand
CCGCTGCTGCTGCTGCCGCTGCTGCTGCTGCCGCTGCTGCTGCTGCAGGCATTTGATCCCCTTTGCCGATCATCGCTCCATGCAAATGATTGTCACGTGTGTCGGTACGCCTCCCCCCATAGAGTTTAGGGTCCAGCTCTTGTGGTTTAGGGTTTGTGGTTTAGGGTTTGTGGTTTAGGGTTTGGGCTTGTACTGGCAGCAATCCTAGGCGTTGATTTTTTGACATTTCCGCGAAGATATTGCAAGAGCGTCAACTCGGGAGTGACCCTGGTGAGGGTTTAGGGTTTAGGGTTTAGGGTTTAGGGTTTGTTTCGAATTTAGAGCTTGTGGATTGTTGTTTAAGGTTTAGGGTTTAGGGTTTGCGTCGTGATTGTCAGATGGATTTGGGGGTAGGAGGCATCATTTTCACTTCTGGGATGGTTTCAAGGCATGCAAAGGGTGAGCAAGCCAAAGGTGCTAAACCACAAACCCTAACAGTCACTTATGAGACAAACGCTTCAAACCACAAACCCTAACCTGTTAGGGTTTAGGGTTTAGGGTTTAGGGTTTGCGATAACGGTTTTCTCGCCTCCTTCTCAATCATCTAACACCGACCCAGCTAGCACTTGTGTGAAGCATTTCGCGTTCGATTTACGTCTGTATATTTATTTATTGATGTATTTGTTTGTATATTTAATTTGTCTATTTAATTTGTTTTATTTATCTTCAGGGAGCCAAAAAGAAAGAGAACCGTTCTTTAAGGCGCTGCGGAAAGCTGCACTGCAGAGTGGCCCGCTCGGCGTCTTCGGGCTGGTGCGGCTAGTTTTCATGTCTTTAACAAATTTGCATGTAAGTTGAACATCATTAGAATCATATGTGCTAGTAATTACATTATATTATTTATTTATTTATTTACTTTATTTGTTTATTTATTTGTTTATTCTTTTTGTTTAGGTTTCAGTGACGGAGTATGGGATGCATTGGAATTTCTACATGACTTTGATGGTTGTGTTCATTTGTGAGCAGCAAACAAACCTTGAAATTCTCAGGCTTTTTGCGTGGAGTTTTTAACTGTGTAATTTAATTCAATTGGTTTGATATGTTTGTATTTTATTTCACTTTTATATTTTTTCTGGTGTACGTACAGTGGGAGAGTTGGTCTGCACGTTTTGCGTGCATCCTTATGCTGCGGGCACCGTCGGTCTGGTGTTGCTTGGAGGTGTGTTGCTGTATATTAGCATTTAAGTGTAGAAATAAACATAAAAATACATTAATAAATGATCATATTTGTATTATTTGCACAGATTTCGCTTTATATTAAAACTCTTGAAATTAGTTTCATTAGAGCCCCTTGGAGTTTCAGGTGTATGGACAGCTGAGGTGTGTACCGTTTTTGCGAGTACATGTGCACAGCGTATCAATGCGTCATTTCTGTCACGGATCTCGATGAATGGATGATCGATGGGCCCCGCACAAGTAAAATTCCATTTCTCATTTTCCTTCCCTCTGCCTCGGATATTTCAAATCTAAGGATGAACAATTTATGTTTTAGGGCTTTGAGGGTTTTGCATGTTGCATGCAGACTTTTTTTCTGCTAATAGAGAGGGAATCTTGGGCTGCATTGGTCTGTTTGCTTTCCATTTCCTTCATAATTGAAATAATAAATTTACACTTTTTTCAACAATAGCAACAGAACAAATACATTAAGTATAGACGTAAGAATTGTTCTCTTTCCTCTGTCAACTTTTGTTTATTTCAATTATTTTATTATTCTTTGTCTTCTCTCTTTAGCTATTTCTATTTATAAACAGTTTATTCATTTTGTCTGTCTGTTACACCCATGGAGGCATGCCTGTCTCGGTTTTTTGTGTGCAGGGTTTTTGTGCTTGTTTTTGTTGGCGGTTGCTGTGGGTCACTTCTTTCTTACGCGCTCTCCTTCAAATGATGCAGACAAACAGTAAAACATTTTTTCTTTCTATTTTCAAGCCCCTCTCTCACTGTTTTTCTGTCTGCCTCTCTCTCGTGATGTTTAGAGATCTCTACAATTTTTCTTGGATTTGAAGATGCGTGTTAAACGCATGCACGGGGCTTTTGTGGAGAACAGGAGAAACGGAGTTTCTTTCGGTCTTGTGTTTTCTGTCTTCAGCCAAGGGCCGCGAAGACTGTCGCTCCTCTCTCTCGTCTTTTGCACGTATTTGTGAGTTTTCATTTTCTGCATTTGTCTGCTGGATTTATCTTTGTGTTTGTTTTATTTATTCTTTTTAATGTTTCCATTTATTGCAATGATGGATGTGTTTTAGAAACACATCTCTGTGCACACATATTCAGGTGTCTGTACACCTGCGCGCATGCAGGCTGACGTTCCTCTTCATTTCTTTGGGGCTGCTGCTCCACAACCTCGGCCTGCCGGCTCGCCGCCGCTTTGTGAATCTTCCGTGGGTTGCATTTGTCGGGGGCATTGAACTTTTCGCGGTGGGCACTGCCGCCTTTACAGACGCATTGGCAAGTGAGTTTATCAAAAGAGAGATAGCTGTACATACACCCGAATTTTCTTGTCCAGCGACATGAGCCATTTCCTTTTGAACGCCTTTAGCGCCATCACAAACAAAACGAATAGATATGTTTTTATTAAATATACCTTTTGTTGTTTGTGTGCAAGTTTTCATTTATTTCTCTCTTCTCATTCAGCCTGGTGTACGCATGGCTTCGGGTGTATCCGCAGGTCGCGTATGCAAGCAGTGGTCGTTGCTTGGTACGAACGACAACCAGTTAATAATATTTCTTGTTGCCAACATGTGTGTGGGATCTGTGAACCTCTCCGTGCGCTCGCTGCTGCAGCCAGCAGTTGTTGTGTTGCTGGTGATGACTTCTTACATGACATTTCTTTTTTTCGTGGGCCACCGCCTGGGTCGCTCGGGCAGGCGCATTAAGCTGCTTTAAAAGACGTACTTTCTTCTCCGCTGCTCACTTCCAGGGCATGCAGATATATTGCATTGTCTCTACTTTCCTTACACTTGGTTTCGGGTGTCTGTACACCGAGCTGCGCTTGCCACCTTCCCTTGGTCTCCGTGCAAACAGCAGCATATCCTTGACTCAACAGGTTAAGGGTTTATTGGGATATGGGGTTTTCTGCTTCTCATCTGCCTTGCCGAATTTGTGGTAAGGCTTAAAACAGATTATCAATATTTGAATGCCCTAGAGTCTCTCTGGCGGCTCCTCAGCCATTTGTCGCTGCATGCGTTTCATGCTGAAAGGCTGCAACTCGATCAGCAGAGCGGAGGGCAAAACAGCCGCCGATTGCCTTTTGAAATCAAACATTTTTTTACTTAGTTGGTGTCTGTACACCTGAAGGGACTATGCTATTATCCGTTTGCTGTTTGTTTTGTAGTGTATCTTCAGTTGCTGTGCATCCACACGTAGCGCTGGAAAGAGCAGATTAGCCCAGTGAGGCCCAGGCAGGGTCAAAAAGATTCGGCAGCTGGCGAAACACGAGGTGTACGTACACCACAATTTCCATTCCCTCGCCGCTCCTTTGCCCGTTGAGAAGAAATTCAATAATTCACATAGCAGGCCGCCTTGTAATTTGCACGCGGGCTGGAGAGCGCCACTTTTTTTTTGGGAGGCGCTGCTTGTGGGTGGGGCTTTCAAAAGTATGTAAGAAGATGGCGTCAGAGGGTTAGGGGAAGAAGAACGGAGAAAAAACACAAGACGAATTTTCTTCTAAGGATTGTTTGCCCCTCGGCTTTCCTGGCGTGCAAAGCACCATTTACTTGCGGTGCCCTCGCAAGGCGACCAGCTTCATTTAAATTTTTTAAAAATAAAACCTTTTTTTGGCTGGCTTGAGGCTCTCTTTATTCTTGCTGCCTGTGCACCGCAGTGCAGTGGCTAGCTGCTCTAGAAGTTCTATGGCTAGCTGCGCCGTGAGGACAAAGCTAGCTACGCTTTCTTGTTCATGCAGTCGTGCAGAGTGCGGTGTACATACACTCCAAGTGCGGCATGTTAAAGATCCTCGGCCTGCCGAATAGCGATAAAAGATGTTGGCACGAAAACGATTGGAATTTTTCAAAAATAACCTTTTCTGCTCCCTCAAAGAAATTCAATTTACTTTTAATTTCTTTATTTTCCACGTCATGCTTAGCCATAACATTTTCATATTTTTAATGTTTGTTTGTTTAAATACACATTCCTGTTTGAGAATTTGGTTTCCCTTCTTCTCGTTTTGATTTTGATTTTTAAGATATTTTTCTTGTTTTTGCATTTGTTCGTCTGGAGGACGCACAGCAGAAAAATAAATGCCATTAAAACTCCAGGTTTTTTAAATCGACATCTTTGAAGATAGTGTTCCAATATTAATAATTATTATTAATAAAAATTTAAACAAAAACCACACAAGTTTAATTTATTAAATAATTGAATGTTTTATTTCCGGTAGTTTTCGTAAAAAGTGCATGCTGCAGAAACGCATGCAGTTTTGGGGCTTGGTTTTCTTTGGAGAGGCGAAAGGCTGAACTCTTTAAAATGCCGTGATGGCGGCTAAAATAGTTTATTTGTATTCTTTCTATGTATATAAAACATACCAGGCAGAAGTCGGGTGTTATTGGGGTGTACATACACATGTGTTTCCACCGCGACTCTTTTTCCGCCTTGTTTGGCGCAGGCTCCCACAAACCACAAACCCTAAACCCTAAACCCTAAACCCTAAAGAATGTTTTTTCTTTCTTCGTTTCTTCTAAGGAGCCACAGCAAACGCATCCTAGTGCAATTAAAAAGTGCTGCCCTTTCCAACTTTTATTACATGACCCACAAGTCTCCAAGCAAGAAGAGCACCAGGATCGCTCTGCGCAAGCACGACCCCAGAGTCGGCAAGCACGTGTAAGAATTCAAGTTTATATTTTGCTGCTTAAAAATAAAACATATTTATCTACCAGCACAGCACACAACGTAAAAGCCCTAAATGCAATTCTAGCTGAATATTCAACACTTGAATTATTCTTCTGGCTTTCCGCCAGTAGCCCGAACGCCTCTCAGCAACCCAGCGAGCAGTGTACATACACCTCACGCCCTGTGGCGGTCAAGGCTATCCAACGCTGCATAAACCCTTTTAAAAACCGTAGTCATTTGTTTACACGATAAACATAAAGTGTGTATTATATATAATCTTGTATTTCATTTATTAAGAAGCATTTTTCTGCCATCTGAAATCGGAAGAGTGGCGCGTTGCTTTTGCCTCAAAATGTGCACATCGCATTTCATGAAAAGGTTTCTTTAAATTTTGAATTTGTGTTTATTTGTATCCACTTATAAACAAATAAAAATGCATCCACTTGTACTTAACTTGCCGAATTAAGGAACGCATCAAGTGTGTCGTTTAGTTGCACGTTCAGCGTTGCTCTGTCTGCAGCAGGCCAGTGTCTATACAGCTCAAAGGGGTTAGCTGCTGAAATGTTGCCCGTAAGCAGAGGGGCAGACAGACTTGAAAAGTTGTGCTATTTTCGTCTCCATTTTGTTTTATTGTTGTTCTGTTGCAGAATGTTTTATGAAACCCGCATGCCTGCGGAAAGCAACAAAAAGCGTCTGTCTCTCCACCTGCAGAAGTACATACACTGGACAGGAAAGAGCATGAAGCTGATGGTTAAAAGAGTAGAGCGGGCCTGGGAGTATGGCGCATTTCAAAAATACTTTGATGAAAAGTATCCACAGTTTACAGACAGCAGAGGAAGGTGCGTTTTGCCAATCTTTATAATTTTTTGTTTTGTTTTAGGGGGTTGCCACTAGCCACCAGCCTCAACTCGTTCTTCTCTTCACTTTTGCTTCGCTGCACTGCAGGAGTCTGCCGCGAATGAAATAAACCAAGTTAAGGTTTCTGCTGCTGCCCGAGCAGCAGAAATCTTTGATTCTTCAGTTGGATGTGGAGTGCTACTTTTCCTTGAATAGAACCTCATTTGAATAGAAATATTTTAAATGAATCTGTTCAAACTTTTGTTTATGTGAGGAGAGGCTGCGGCAGATTCCGCTCTGGAAAGGCTGAATAGCAACGCTGCTGTCTGTACACCCGGAACGTCCCAGCATAGCACCGGATTTCTGCACTTTCCCCACACTGCGGAATAGTTCTATTTCCTTGTGAATCCCCTGGCGCATTTATTAAAACCAGAAATTCAGTTTAATTTAGTGTATTTTAAGCCGCAGAGTTCAGAGAAATAGTGGCTGAATAATCTCATTTTCATCTCTTGGGTGCAACGGAGTGTATCGACACCGCCGTAAAGCGCAAGTCAGTTGGCAACTCATTGAAAATAAAAATAAAATTTTAAAACAAAAAGACGAAACAGATCAGCAATTAAATGATTAAATCCTTCATACTTTTTTAAGACCTGGCAAGCAGCGCCAAATCCACTCAAAAGCGCTTAGAGGGGAAAGCAGGCAGGGTTTGCATAAAGAGTTAAATGCCCTGCGTGGGGTGTATGTACACCTGCACGCATGGGAAGCTGCACGACACAGCTCTAGCCACTGAGCTGTGGGACTGAAGCAGCACACAAAATTGAAACTCTGGTTGTGATGGTGCTGAGAAACAGCAGAGAAAGCAGCAGGGAAATGAGAAACTTCATTCATGCAAAGAAAGAGCAGCAAGCAAAAACAAAAAATGATAAACATTGGGATAACGCACCTTTCTCTGCTGTCTGTACACTGTGGATACTTTTCATCAAAGTATTTTTGAAATGCACCATACCCAGAGGCCCATTTTATTCTTTAAACTATCAGCTTCATGCTCTTTCTTCTCGTTCACTAAATGCATTTTTCAGGTGTACAGACAGCCGCTTCTCAGCTGCCAACACAGAAAATGCGTTTTTGCACATATTTCTCTTGTGCGAAAGAGAACAAGCATGAAAATAACAATGTAGTACAATAAAAACATTCACCATTTCAACTTACAAATGCGCAGCTTGCATAAGGCAATTCATTTCCATCAAGATGAAAAACTTCCGTGGCACCCAGCGAGCTCAAAATCCACTTTTTTCGCTTTTTCACCGCCAACTGGCTGCATGCGCATTTGTTTAAATTGCTTGAAATGAGTTGGGGCTTGAGAAGACAAATCAGAAAAGAAATTCTTTAAGAAAGTTTTCTGGTTCAAGAGGCTCTGCCACTGACGCTTGAGAAACTCGCCATGGGGATGTTTATTTCTGCATGAAGTTTGAATTGAATAATTAATTTAATTATTTAATTTTTTATTTAAGTTATCTTTCTAGCATATCAAAGAAGAAGATCGTTTCAACAATAACAAAAGAAACTTTGGCGCGGAGTGCAAGAAATCCGACAAAAGAAATGCGGCAAAGGATGCCGATTGGTCTGCAGTAGAAATGGGATAATGAGATGCGCCTCTGCTTTTTGTTTTTTGAAATTCCATTTTAGCTTGAGAGAGATACTTCATGGTGGAGCGTTGCTAAATCTACAGGAAATAGAGTCTTAAAAAACGTATTCGTATTCATTATTTTTAAAAATTGTCATTTTGGTATTAGAATATAATGAAATGTTTCGTCGCTCATGCAGGCAGAGCAACCCATACTACCTTGCAGACTGTCTAGACACCTGAATCGCAAGCAGTTTTGACTTTCAATCTGCATTCCCAAAAGTAAAAAACACATAAAATTACATTTAAATGAAATTTATTTGTGATTCTTTGGATGGTTCAACTGGCAATACAGCAGAAGGGAGCTTCGGCGTCGCCTGCAACACAGAATTTAGGGTTTAGGGTTTAGGGTTTAGGGTTTAGACGGGTCCAGGGGCAGATCGCTCATGTTGTTTGAGCAGCCCCACACCCAAAGCACAGCGATCATTCAAAAAATTAAAAATAAACAAAAATAAAAGGTTTATTAATAAATTATATCTAATCTTCTTTGGCGGCATTGGCTGATTATGAATTTAAGGAGAAAAAGAGATGGGGGAGAGGGATGCAGACACTGCAAGTTGACGATGAACCAGGTGTCTGTACACCTCGAATTTCTTTTTGCTTTTTTGTGTTTTATTTTATTTATTGTTTTAATTTTGTTTTATTCTTGTTAATGGCATTCACATTAGCTACAGCTAACAGCAGAATGCTACAAATTTCCTTCAAGTTTGTGAAAATTCATTAACCTGACCATTTCGTCTCTCAAAGTTCATTTGTTATTTTTTCTTTTTTTTTTGTAAAATTTAGAAAAGCTGTACGGGCCAGCAAATTTCACTTTTCCTTGGCTTTGCTGCGCGTCTTGCGGCCTTTGTGTTTCGGTGTGTTGCACTTGAAAGTTTATGTTTGATATTTCTTTGCTTGTTCCATTGCTTTGTTGCATAGAAATTGGTTTAATAAATGTCTCAAGTTCACCGTAAGTAAAAGGCATAAACTTGTGCTTGTGAGGAGCAGATTCCCGGGTCCTCAGACTGTTTATTTATTCATTTATTTATTTATTTGTCTGTTGGATGCCTGCCCAAGGAATATTTTATCTGCAGCTTTGCCGCATTCCCTTGCCGCTCGGTTGTATACGAGTCTGGAGGTTTTTAGAGAGGCACGCATAAGGAGACAAACTCCGTTGAAATGAATTAAAGTTAATTTAATTTCATTGTTTTGTGTTTGGGGTATATAATTTAAATTAAAATTTAATTGAGGGTTTGATTCCAGCTGGAAATGGAGCGGCTGATCTCCCTCTTTCTTTGCAGTTTCTGCTGTTTTAAATTTAATCTCTTCTTTTTGCTTTTTCATTTTTTATTTTATTCTCCGCACCTTACATCTCCAGCTCGGATTGCTCGCTGGCCTCTAGCTCGCTTTTATTTATTTATTTATTTATTTATTAATTTATTTATCTATTTATTTGGTTTAATTTTAATCGTCCCTTTGTTCATTTTGAGTAGAAAAGTGTTGCCCGTTGATTTCTCAGTTTGCTTGGAGCGGCAGCCCTCGAGGTTTCGTGCGAATAAACATAAATTAAATAAAAGAAAACAAAATAAAATTTAAATTAAATTAAATTAAATTAAATTAAATTAAATTAAAAGTTGATGCAAACCTCGGAAACTTGTTGGAGAAGTTCCAGTTGACTAGCTCAAGAAGAGGTGGCCTCTCGCTTGCCTTAGCTGTCTCTTTTGTGTCTCTCTGTGTCTCTCTGTCTCTGTCTCTTTGTTTCTGTGTCTCTCCCCCTGCTTTTTGGCTTTAATTAAACTGCTTATTTTTGCCGCATGTTGTAGAAAAGCGTTTTGAAGAGTGGCTCTGCTGCCACTGGTATCAGCATTGAAACTCAAGGCAGGCCAGTGTCTCTGTCTGTGCTTTCCGCGTTTCTTCTGTTGACCGATTTCCTTGGATTTCTTCATTGTAATTATGCTTTAATACCACCAAATTTTTGTTTTTTGCATCTGCATGCTGTCTGAAAAGTGTCTCCGTTCCGCGCCTTTCCCCCAGCCTTCTCTACGCCCGAGACCTAACAAGCTGCTCAAGACCCTTTCAATTTTTTAAATAACACCCGCTTTTTGTTTTTCTGTCTCTCTCTCTTTATTCTATTCTATAAAACCACTTTATTTGCCTAATTACGCTCAATGAAAAGCGCGGAATATTCGTCTCGAGCCTTCTGGTAGCTAGCTAAGCGTTCAGTGTCTGTCAATGGTCTGCGAGTCTGGTGCAATTAATACGACCTGCAAACTGCCAAGTGCAGCGCCTTTTGTTTGTTTAATTTCTTTTTTACAAGTCACTGTTCTTTGCTGAAGCCCCAGAGATGATTCTTGGTTTCATTAGAATCTTCTCTCTAGCTGTTCAAAAATAAATATTTATCTTCTAGGAGCGTCAAACGCGCGCTGGTGCACGCGACACGCCACGGCCTGCTTGGTGCAGCTCCGCTCTGAGTTATCCCGCAACGAAAATTAAATTTAAATAATAGTCCAGCAGATATTAACAGTACTATGGTAGGCGTGGTATAACAGCTTAGAAAATCCGAGATGCATATCCTAAATTGACTCAAGAGCCTTCTGAGTTGAATTAAATACTCAATGATAATTTAATTAATTAAATTAAACACTCAACGGTGAAAAGGCAGCCCTCATTCTCTCTTCCGAAACCCAATCGATCAATAGTGCTGAAGTGACAGCTTGAACCCCCCCTAACGCAGGCGACTAGGAGCGGTTTAAGTAGGTGTTTTGCATTTTTAAGGAAAATCTAGGAAATGAAAAGACTTAAACTTACTCACAAAACAATAAATAAACGCGTAAAGGGCTTCAAAATCCCAAAGAATTACAGGCGCTCGTGGGGCTAGGGAGTGGAGAGTGGAGGGGCTATTCAACAGAGGCCCACAGAGGCATGGTTGTCTTCACGAGGGCTTCCCTTTTATCACTTTCCGCTTGTTTTTCTTGCCAAATGGCAAGTTAAAAATAGTAACAATGCGAGTAAATATGGTTCCGGTGTCTACGCTACTCCAATCTCCCCCCCGTGTAAGGGAGTTTCCAGCGAATCGCAGAGACCTGCAGATCTGGTTGTTTTATTAACTCCAAACCTTAATTTGGTTTTCAGACGTTATTTCTATTTTCTCAGATATTTTCTTTGGGTTTTTTGTGCTGTATGGACGGCTGGCCAGCCTCTTTCAACTTTAAACCCTCTGCAGGTTTTTTCCGCAGCCACTTTTTCATTGCGGATGCAACCGAAATAGCTCCAAGTGCTCTTTCAAGCGATAATGGACGCCCTAACCCGCAGCCCCCCGGGGGTGAAGAAAAAACTAAAGCAGCCCCCGCCTTCGAGCCCCCGCTTCTCAGCCTTTCTCTCTCGGATGCCCCGCTGTCTATACAGTCCAATTCACCGCCTTTCCCAGGCGGTCTGCGCCTTTGTTTCTTTTGGAAAGAAGTCACTTTGTGCGGGCTCTGCAACACAGAAAAATTCGGGGGTTCCCAAACGCCCTGGGGCCCCTAGGGGCCCCGCTATTTCGCATATTTTACTTTCGTTTGCAGGTTTGTTGAATTCAGTTTTTGCATTCGAGAAAGCTGACGGGGTTTAGGGTTTAGAAGGATTAAGAAGGTTTAGGGTTTAGGGTTTAGGGTTTAGGGTTTAGGGGAGCTAACAAGTTTCGGTTTGGCTGGCTTTACTGTGAGCCTCGAAGGCACCGTGGCCTCTTTGGGGTTTAATGTGTAGAGTGCTGAGGGTTTGAGTTTTTTGATTTTTGTGTTTGTGGGGTTTGCTGGCCAGTGGCCTGCTTCGCAGCATATTGGCTTAGTGGGGATCTCTGCCTTTGTTTGCCTTTTCTTGCCTTTCCATTTCTGTCTCGCTGGGGGGCCCCCTGGGGCGTCTTCGCTTGCTACCTCTGCCTTTTGGGGACAGTGAGCTGCTCGAAGGGTCCATCGCATTTGAATCTCCCAGTCAGTAAACCACAAACCACAAACCCTAAACCACGTAGTCTTTACTGGCCTTTTCGCGGCTCAGCACTTGGAATCTATTCAGGGTTTGCTTTTCCCTTTTCAGTTCGCTTCCGTTCCCTAGGGTTTAGGGTTTAGGGCGTTTGTGTTGCAGACAATTGGCGATATCGCAGCAGTGATTGAGGGGTTGCTTGTGGCCGTCTCCTCGCCTTGCTATCCGCAGAACGCCACGAGAGACAAACTTGTGGCTGGTTTGACGGTTTCGAGAGTAGGTTTTCTTGCAGCTGCCTCTCGCATTTCCCTCGTTTCATTTCTCCATCTCCCAGCCGCTTTCTGCGTCTCTGAGATTTGGCTGTAGGGTTTAGGGTTTGGCTGTAGGCTCAGGTTTAGGGTTTGGCTGTAGGCTCAGGTTTAGGGTTTGGCTGTAGGGTTTCGGTTTAGGGTTTAGGGTTTTAGGGTTTAGGGTTTAGGGTTTAGGGTTAGGGTTTAGGGTTTAGGGTTTAGGGTTTAGGGTTTAGGGTTTAGAGGGAACGTAACGGAGACAAAGCAGGAGCCTAATCTGGGGTTTAGGGTTTACTTTAGGGTTTAGGGTTTAGGGTTTAGGGTTTAGGGTTTAGGGTTTGGCTGTAGGGTTCAGGTTTAGGGTTTAGGGTTTATTATGTGTGTGTTTTTGTGCAGCTAGCGATTCGGTGCTTGAGCTCTGCCTCGCGCGACCCTTTGCTTTCTCTGTTTTGGTTTTCGTCCTTGTGTTTGTGGCTGCTCGGGCATGCAGGCCCCCCTGCAGCGGCGGGTGAAGGCACGAAAGAGAAGTCTCAGCCGCAGGGTTTTTGTTCTTCGTCGATGTGCGGGCATTACCTTCACTTGGTAACAGAACTGACAGAGGGCGGCGTAACAATCTGCGACTCGGAGTGCCGCATTCTTTGGGCCTGTCCGTACACCGCAGATGAACACTGGAACCCCTCTGGCGAATGCGTGGGGGGCCCCCCCACCTGCGGGAGTGAGCAGGCCTGGCGGACCCTTAGAGACGACCATGTGCATCCCGATGACTGGCCAGCGTTTCTCCGCGCATTCAATTTCGCCAAAGAATCGAAAATTAAAAAATTGGCAACAAAAGAAGACACACAAACAGAAACCACAAATACCAGCGAAGAGAATGAAAGCAGCAAACGCAATCTACCTGCTGTCTTGGTGCGTATAAAGAGCCCGCCGACGCGTGGGGGGACCCTGCGGCTCTACAGAGTGAGTATCACCTACTGCAAGATCACGGACCGCTTTGCATGTCTCTGGAGAGACGCCACGCGACTCCGCCGCATTGCTGCCATGCAAGAGGCCCTGGTGTACGGACTGTCCGACTGTATGTCCACCGCAATTTGGGTCTTCGACCCTATCGCGCCGCAAGAGGCAGCAACGGAACCAACCTCCTTTACAGCTGACGAACCCGCCCCTAAGATCGAGGTAGCTGCGCCTCCACCCTTTGCAGACTCTATCGAGACGCATGGGGAGGAGACAAAGGCAGCCAGCGCGCAGAAGGAGCGGGGGAGGGCCCCAGCAGGTTCTAAGGGAACCTCTGGACGCCAGCATCATACCTGCCACAGCACCAGCTGCTGCAGCTGGTGCTGCACTAGCTGCTGCTGCGGCAAGTCGGATCGCCAGCAAGACGAAATCACGGAGGTCACGGTACCCTCCGAGTGCTGCAGCTCGAGCCACTTAAAGCCAGCGGCCCATCTCAGCAGCGGCCAGCGGCCTCAGAGCACGCCGAAGCAGCAGGATTTCCTGCGCCCTCCAGACCCAAGGCTGCGAGAGGGGGCGTTGAACAGCATTAGCAGCGGCAGCAACTGCAACACCGCAAGACAGAGAAGTCCAAATCAGCTGCATTCACCTTTTCTGTCTCTAACTGCTGCTTCTGCATCTGGCTCTTTTGAGGCCTCGGACACGAACACCAATGTCGCTCCCGCTTCTCTCTGCCCCTCCGTGTATCAAGCGGACGCGTCTGTCAACTCGGAGAAGATTGAGAGAACTTCTTTGCCGCGCCCAGCGTCTGAGAATTTGCCAGGGGCAAACCTGCACGGGAGTGCAGGGCAATTCACGGTAGTAGGGGGGGCCCCCATGCTGCAGATTGAAAAGGAAGGGCCCCGGGGATTTGTACTCGAGCATTCAAAAGCCATCTTGCAGCGTCTTACAGGTCGCACTGTTCTTGGAAGCGAGCCGTTTTCGTCGCTCTCCTCTGGAGACGACCGATCCCCAGAGAGGCGCGAGTCCAGCTGGACAGACTTCTTCCTTGAACCCGGAAAGACACAGCTTTTGGAATGTGTTAGCAGGCTGAGGACGAAGGGCACCTCCTTTTCTATGGAGCTTCCCTACGAAAGATCTGATGGAACAATCAGGTGTTTTTTGTCTCTGTCACTTTTATTTATTTTTGATTTCTGCATGTGGAGGTAGTACATGAATGGTTTTGTTAAACCTGTATAATGTATTTATTTATTTGTTTGTTTGTCTCTCTGCTTATTCAGGTGGTTCCGAGTGGCTGGTTATTGCAGCGCTTATGCTCCAGGCGTCATGTGGGGAATCATGCAAGATACTACGGCCTCACGGACACGTTTGGGATGCGCCCAGCGAAGTCTGCATCAGCTCCAAACTCTTTTTGAGGCTGAGTTTTGTGGGCTGGGGATTGTAGACACAGCCGATACCGGGTATGCAGCAATGTTTGTTTATATTCATTTATCTAATTATAAAATACAAGTTTGTTTCTCAGGCGAATGCTTCATTTTACCTTTGAAGTATACGTCTTTTCATACGGATTCTGCAGCCGGATGTACTCCAGGGGGGCCCCGCCAGCTGTGCCTGTTGATGAATGTATTTAAATATATTTGTGTTATTATTCATGTGTTTATAAAATGTATTTGTGTTATTATTCATGTATTTATATAATGCATGAGTGCGAGTTTCAACGAATTTGTACTCAGGCTTATTGTTGAAACATCCGGTGGACTTGACGATTTCCTCGGCGCCTCTGCCGTTGGCCGGCCCTCCATTTGTTTGCTGCCCGAGCCCGTGGAGAAGCTGACTTCTCTGCGTGGGAGTTGCGTGGGTGCCCCCGTCATCATTCAGGTAGAGCTGTTTTCTTGAATGGCTGCACGAGTTGAAATATTTTCCATTTAGTTGTTTAATTTTCATAAAATTTTAAAGAAATATAAAAGAAATGGCATTAAATAAGGTTTCTCATGAACAAAAGTTCAAAAAAATTGAGGATCGGGAGTTTTGGGCATGTGCATGATATGCAGCCAAGAGAGTTTCCGCATGCAGCGCTTCATCAAGTGACTGTGACAGCCGTGTTAGACAGTGAATCTCCGGGAGATTTAATATTTGCATTGCGAGACGACAGGAGAAAAGAAAGCATCCGTGGACTTCAGAACATCATTCACGCAATGGACAGCTCTTGAGTTATTTCATTCTCATTCTCGAACATCTTCATTGGAAATAGAAAAAAAATAAAAAGAAAAATCGTTTTACTTTGTTTCTTATTAATTGTCAATCCTTTAAACCGGTTGAAATGGGCAAGATCGACCCTCATCGCGATGAATTACCAACATGCCATGTGCATAATGGCACACAGTGCAGATCTTGGACTTCTGTGGGCTGTCAGTACACCCGAACGTCTCCGTCGGTGTGGAACGAGGACCGGCGCTGACTTTTACTTTACTTCTTTCGTAAATAGGAAGCTTATCAGGTCTCAGAAGCTTCCTATCATTTTTAAAACATTTGAGTTAACGAGATCCCTTTATTACGGGATTCTTCCTTCCCTCAAGCCTCAAAGTAGTTCATTTTTAACGCGCTTTGAGAAGCTCTATCCGTGAATTTTTGTGTGAGGCAAACAATATTTTATGCGTGGGTTTTTTTCTCTTTGCCATTCCGGAATGATGCTGCTGGTAATCGAATCAGCTTGTATTCAGCTGCTGGACCAAACATTATGAGTTTACGTCGATCTTCTCCAGCAACCCAAAATGCTGCAGAGGATGCGAGCCTGGGGCCAATCAATCTACGGCTCCCTGTAAACCGTTTTGTGGCGCTTCGTCCATGAAGAAGAGGAATTGTTCCCACTCAACGAGGCCTGAGTTATTAATCATCCGAAAGTAAGCTTGAACTCTTTTATTGCGCTGTGCTGAACGTTTCGAGGGTTTATATCATTTTGTGTGTACATGGTTATTTTCATGTGCATGCCTACCATCAGCTGGGGCCCATCTCCATATGCACCTCAGCATGTCTTCTTTGTAGAGGCAGGCGGAAGTTGACCCAGCACCCGCACGAAGGGAACGAAATACGCACTCTGCACATTTCAAGAACATTTGTCATTTTGGGTTTTATACCTCCAAGCCTAAACTTTGAAAACCGTTTTCTTTCTACAAAACATCTGCCGCCATTCAACTAGAGGCATCCCACGTTTAAGCCTATTACTTCTTGTTTTAGGATTTTGTTTTTATATTTGGACGTTCATTGCACCTAATGCTTCCTTGTCTATTGTCTCTCTGCCCACAAACTCGTTAACTTCCCGCCAGGAAAATTTCAGCATCTTTTCTTCTTTTCTTCGCGACTCCCGACGCATCCGACGGCAAGTATTTATAAATTCATCATTTGCCACTGCAGATAAAAATACAAATGAAAAAATGTGCAAAAGACAAAGAAAATACAAATGACAAACATCACACAAAAGAAGAAAAATACAAGACAAAGAAAATACAAAGACGGAAAATATTCGAGGGAAAATATCACAAGACAAAAAAATACAAAAGAAGAAAAATATTTGAAAAGATGAAAATATTTGAAAAGATGAAAAATATTACAAAAGACAAAAAGTGCCAAAGACGACAAAAACAACAAAAGACGAAAAACATTAGAAAAGGCTGCAGAAACAAACCAAAAGGTGTAGGGGCAAAGGCGTGGGAGGGGGTGCAGAGCTGGCTCCTTCTCACCAGGGACGAATCGGATGTTTAGGGGGGCCTGGCCTGTGTTGATGGTGGTTGGCCAGGCGAAGTTGAGTGTTTGCATGTGTCTACAAAATCCTTGAAACGTGAGGTTATTTTGTTTTGTTTGAATTGTTTCTGTTGCTTGTTGCGGCGAGCAAAAGAAAAGACGCTCCCAAGGCTGCAACTCCCTTTCCAACCGCCGCTCTGCTGCCTTTGCTGGCCGACGCAAAAGCAGCGAAGGCTGCTTCAGGCTCAGCCACTCCCGCACGTCCCACGCCCTTCTCTCTCCTCCCTCAATCGCCTCCTCTGCTGCAAGAATTTCACTGGCAGCGGAAGCGGCGGATTCGTAAGGGCTGGCCAACGTGCTGCCAACTGGGGAGGAGCCAGAGAGACGCCCGAAGATCTGCATGCAGAAAAGGCACAGTAAAAGGCCGCTGGTTGGCAGCAGGAATGGCTAAGGGGTCGCATGCAGGGGGCCCCCAGAGCTTTTATTATTCTTCTTACCTTCACCAAATCAAGGGCTTGAAACGCCGACACTGAGGAGCGTCGAGGGCCCCCACCTCCATTTTTTCGTGCCAACAAATTTAAAGGCTTCTGCCCTTCACCTCGCACTGCGAGAAGGACGCGGTTTTGGGGGGCCCCCAGAGAGAGAGGGGGGGCCCCCAACGCGTTGGGGCCCCCTCCCAGCCGCCGGCTCAAGGAGCAACGAGGGGCCTCAAAAACCACCAGGGCTGCTAGCCACAACAATTGAAGGTGAAGATACACTCGAAATGACAAAGGAATTTGCTGGCCACCTGCCATCCGCCCGTTTAGAGGGGGCCCTTAGGTCTTTAAAAAACCAGCTCAGTATCTCCCATTACCGCTGTAGAGTAAAAGGGGTTAGCAGCTGCATTCAAAACATAATTTAAGTAAAACCTAAAGAGGGGCAGAAAAAGATGCTAAGTTCAAGTTTCCCATCGCTTGACATTCATTGAGGGAGAGCGTGGGGGGCCGCACGGCCAACAGCTGAACTTCGGGGGAAACAAAAAGACAAAATATTAAAAATACTTAAACCGTTTTTAAATAATAAACAAAACAAACAAACAAGAAAAATAGTTATGATGGAATGAATGACATCATTAGAAACATGCAGACCAGCGACGACCCTCAACAGACACCCCACTCATTTCAAACAGCAAGCTGGTGGTTCAACCACGACCAGAAACCTTCATGTTATCGTTTTAATTGTAGCTTTTTTAAACTAATATATTTATATCTATAGAATTTGTGTCACGTGTTATTCCAAGGAATATTTTTCATGGTTTTCCAGTGTCTGTGAGTCTGTATTTTGAACTCGTGCTGGTTGAGCCTCTGTTGTGTTTTTGAATGGCCGCGTGAAATTTTCATTCTTTTCATCGATTTTCCGCATATTAACTTATTTTTATTAAGTGTGTTGGGTCACATTTCTAAAAACCCTTGAATTCCTTCGTCTAGCGCGCGGTGCTTTGGCTAAGGAGGAGCACGGGGTGTCTGTACACTCGGTCGTTTCACTGAGCTGCGCAGCAACAGAAACATATCCCACAAGTTTCCTACAAACCGCCGTGATGGGAAACCAGCATTCTGTTTCCCGGGTCATTCTCGACCTAAGAATCAAGGCGCGCGAGCTGGTGAGCTGCATAGTTTCTGTCTGTACTTTATCTTAGTGAATGTTCCTCCCATCTAATAATACGTATTCGCTGATCTTTTGTACTAAATGGTACAAGGATGAGCGGCTTTGCTGGGGTTGCGGCAGAAGAGACAGAGCGACAGATGCTACAGAGAAAGCAATCAAGAGCGAGACAAAATCCGCCGTGCCCTGCTGAGAAACAACAAGGAAGGTGCTAGGCAAGTTGCTTCAAAACTTTAAACTTCATTTTTTAATTTCAATAATAAACTCCTAAACCCTGAACTCGATCTACTAATTTAAACGCTGCATTGCTGTCAACTCGCCTCTGTGGCATTTGCATGTTAGACAGATGAGAAAAACATATCCCATTTACACGATTGGCGTTTAAGTGCTGTTATTTTACTTGCTGTTTGGCTCTTTGGACCTAAAAACAAATCTATCTTCATGTCTTTCTGTTGCTGCGTTTGGTTTCACTTTTATGCCGCAGAATATTCGCCCAAAATTTCATTCGAAAACAGCAAGAGGAGCTTCATTGTCTGCACATGTCTTCTAAGCTCGAAGCCGTGGCCTCTCGGCTTGACGGCGCCCATCGATCTCATCAGGTTGGCCTTTGCCTTAAAACCCTAAAGTGTTTTGTTTGTGTTGGAGAAACAAGGCTGTGTGTTTTGCTACGGTGTACATACACCCGAGTTGTTTTATGCAGTTTGATCGTGTTTTGGAACTGATTTTTTCTCTGAAAAGTGTTTTATTTCTCACGCAAAATCATTCTTCTCTCGCATCTAGCAAATTCCTCTTTCCACTTCATGTGAAATATTAAATATTTTCTTTTTATGTTTGCCTTCCGTAAATACAAGACACACAAATATTTATCTGTGTATCCCAATCTCTTTTTCTTTCTCTGGCTCTCCCGTTTTATAAGTAAATTTATAA
>NPHX01000193.1:0-36359 GCA_002271815.1 Eimeria falciformis | reverse complement strand
TGCTGCTGCTGCTGCTGCTGCTGCTACTGCTGGTTCTGTTGGGGTCTCGTTGCTGCTGCTGTAGCCTTCCCTGCTCCCAACGGCGAGCCCCCTTAAGACTCTCCCGCTACTTCGGCAGGATCTCGTTTGGGGGCCCCCCTGGGGCCCCTCAAGATGGCATTCCCTGAATATGTCTGCAAACCCGTCTCTTTCATCAATTGCGTCTAAAATTTCAGTGCTTTGTTCCGCCTTGCACGAGGCCTCTCTCACGGATCCTCTTGGGGTTAAAACAAAATCAGCGGGGCCCTCTAGAGGGGGGAACCCCAAGTAGGGGGGCCCCAAGTAGGGGGGCCTGAGGTGCAGAGGCGGGGTGGGGGGCCTTTCTGGAGGCCTTTCTTGCCAGTGCTGGGGGCCCGGGCTCCCCCTGCATGCGCGCAGCTCCTCCGATAGAGACAGGGCTGCTTGAAGGTCTCTCTGGCTGAGGCCCTCCAGATGTGTTGCTAAGAGCAGCTGATTATTTATCTTATGAGATAAAGAGGTTTCTGCTGCCAAGCGCTCCCGGCGGGGTCCCCACGTCTGCTGCAAAATCTTTTCCATTCGCTGCAGGGCGAGAGCCTCAAAACGGTCTAAGGCCAACCGAATTAAGGAACCAACTTGCTCCTGGAGGGGCCCCTCATAGGGGGGGGCCCCACCTGCCGCAGCAGCAGCAGCAGCCGCAGCAGCCGCAGGAGGAGCAGCAGCAGGGGCCCCCCTGCCTAGGGGCCCTTCCTCGGCTCTGTGGCCTTTCGCCTGCATCTCGAGAAGCAATCGCGTGGAATGGGGCCCCCCTCCAGAGACTGTCTCTAGGGGGGCCCCCTGCTGCGGCATAAACCCTGACCCTAGAAACTTGGGAACTGGGGGCCCCACGCGCAGCTGGGGCCCCCCCACCTCCGCTGGCTGCAGCCCTACCAATCCAGGGGCCTCAACTAAAGCTGCTGCGTGTCGAAAAGATCCTGCTTCGGCGGGAGCCCCCAAAAATGCTGTGCTGTCTGTACACTGCAGTTCTAATTTTGCTGCTGACGCTTTGCAGTTTCCATTTAAAAGAGAAGGGGGCCCCTGCCCTTCTGCTTCAAGGGGGGGCCCCTCAACAAATTTAAGCCCCTCTGGGCCTCTTTCTGAGAGCGACCTGGGGGCCCCCTCGTCACAAGGGGGGCCCCCCTGGGGTGAGGGAGATGCGGAGACTCCAGGCAAATGGGCACAGGGGGCCCCTGGGCCCCCCGAAACAACAAAAGAATCATAGGGCCCCTGCCAGCGACAGGATCCCATAGCCTCGTGGAGTGTGGAAGTGATGAATTGCTGCTGGTGATGCAGCGGCATATTCTGCTGCTGCTCTTCAACCTGTTGATAACATTGCTGCTGCAGCTGCTCTTGCTGCTGCTGCTGCTGGTGCTGCTGCAGGAGTGGGGGCCCCCGCTCTGTTTCTACCGGTGGTGCCGGCGGGCCCAGGAAATCGACTCTGCTGCCATTCATATAAGCTAGAGAATCGGGGGGCCCCCCTTGGGGGCCCTCCTGGGGGCCCTGCTGGCGAGGGAGAGTTTGCGGATTGCTTAGCACAAGAGAACGGGGAGATGCTGGGCTCTGATAGAAATACAAAGGGGGAGCCATTTTGGCAATGGGTCTTACAGCATATTACACTTGAAACGGAAAAAAGAAAAAGTGTTTGCGGAACCCTTGAGACTGCTCGGATCTCCTGGACCTCGGCAGCTCAAGTGAATGTACACCCCAAACATGCAACCAAGCAGCTACTACCTGTGGCGTTGAACGGCTAGAACACAAAGCGTTCAACGGAAAATAAAAATAAAAATAATTTCAATGCAAAGAAGATTTAACAAAATACAAAGTGCAGGGAGGGCCAACCAGCGGCAGCCGACAACGCGGGCGGCAGCGGTCTGGGGTGTCTAGACACTGCCAGGGAAGCAGACAGAAAAAATGCATTTAAAATCATCACAAGAGTTTCAAACACACAAAAAGAGATAAGAGAACACTGCCAAAAATGATTACGAGGGACCAGGGAAGAATGCCATCTGTGTCAAGTGGGGTGTGGTTAAGAGAGCTGGATGCGAGGAGAGTGGACTGCTCGCTGGAAGCCGAACTTGAGAAAATTTCACAGTAATGTTTCTTTTTCAATTCAAAAATCCGCCAATAAATAGAAATAAAGCGTAATTATTTGCAGGGAGATGGAAAAAAATTATCACAAGTGAATTAAGGGCATCTATTCCATGTTTCTGGTTTAATTGAGGCTTGTGTTCCTCTTTTCTCCAAGGCAGACAGCGGCAACAAAAGGTATTATGCATGTGTGCATGTTCCCAGAAAGAAAACAGCCGTGAAAAATATTTTTATAAAAGCAAGGGAATTAAAATGAAATATAAATAACTCTTGTGCTGCTGGGGAAGGTAGTGGACACTGTTGCTGCTGTCTATACACCCGAATGCTAGGGAGGGAAGAGGGGATGCTTGCGGTCGCTTGGGTTTGCATTAAATACTAAATTACAATAAATAATAAAAGGAAAAAAATAAATATTTTAATTTTTTTTGGAGAATCAATGAAATTCCCAAACTTTCTGCTGCTCATTCAAACATCTGGTGTGCATCTGCACGCCGCAGAAACAGACGAGCGTCGGTAGTCTTCTTCCTGCTTTTTTCTTGAGCGGTTTTCACGCATTTGTTTGTTTATTAAAATAAATTGAATTGTATTTAATGTGCACATAAATGACGAAGGCGCGAGCAGCAATGCTAGAAGACAACAGCCAAACGCCACTAGGATTAAAGCCCTGGAAGCCGAACTCGTGCACCGCCAGGCCTTTGATCAAAAGAGAAATTTTCAATAAATAAATTTAAATGTTGCTGGCCATTTTCCCCAAATTAATTAGTACGCAAGGCTGGGGCCGATTACCAGGAAGTGTCTGTACAGCTCTTTCAGTGGCCGAAGAAAATCCAAATACCTTGTTTTGTCTCTTTTTTTATTTTCTTTAAAATAATTAACTTCACAGAGGGGCTCCCTCCTTGCTTTCCAACAGACAGCATGGCCTTTCAGTTTTGTCTTGTGCGATTTTCGCGTTGCAATTTGCAAACTCTCGTTCGCCCTTTTACCGACTACTTGGCAACTGCCGAGGCCACAAAAACCAGATAAACCCAAGTATCAGTTTTTAAAAAAATGTTTCTTTTTATTCACAACTAAACTATTTTAATAGTTGAATAACTTTGCCAAGCTCGCAAACTACTTGAGTTGGTTCGAACACAAAAAAAAATCTGGTTTTCACAGAGGGGCCTCCCTTAGGGCCCCTTCAGGGGCCCCTTAGGGCTAACAGAGGCGAGGCCTCTCCCTTTGCGCTTGAGGGTTTTGGGGGTTTTAGAAGAGGAGCCGATTTGGGCAGGGAAGAAAATAGACATTAATTCAAAGAGGACAAGTTTTCTGGTTTTTGTTTGTTTGGTTAGCAGAGGGGGAAGAAAGAATAGCCACGCATGCAAAGGCAAAGATTATAAAAATTATAAAACAGAGAATGTAAATAATGGTGATCATACAGATAAATATTAAATTAAAGTGCATATCCTGGGAATTCTACCCACGAGCCTCAGCTGTACAGACACCTCTAGACAACCCCCAGATTTTCTTTCAAAGGGGGAACCATTTTTAATTCATTTCTCTGGGTTATTTAATTTTATCAACATTTTCAACTTACTCGATTGTCTTGTTGATTTTTGTCGTTTCTCCGGACTCTTCAAGCTTTTATGTTATCTATGCAGTGCCATTTCTCTTTCCAGCAGCAACAGCAAAAGCAGCAGAAGCAGCAAAAGCAGCAGCTGCTGCTGCAGCTGCTGCTGATTTAAACTGGTTTGAGTTTTGCACAGTTTCAATCTCTGCATGGAGAGGCCGGCGAGAATCAAACCTCCAAACGAAAACATTTTCATAACTAACCTGGTGTACAGACACCCCAACTTGTTGCAATACAGCAAGCACTGCACAGTGACGAAGCACCTTTTTATTTACCAAATATATTTCTGTTTGGTTTCTGAAAACAAAATTAAAAGTTCGCGCTGTTGACAGACAAGAGACAGACCTGCATCTCCCACAGCAGCCTCAGGAACGACGAAACTAACAGTTCTAAATTTATCAAATCTGCTTGAAAAAGGCGGGATGTACGTACAGCTCCCTTTTCCACGTGCAGAAATCTGGCCTCTTTTCCACTTGCGTTCGCAGCTTGAAGTGTTGCGCCGTTTTTGGTGATGCATGCGCTGCTGCATTAATTTGTTTGATATTCCAAATGCCACAAACAAAAACAATTAAATGAAAAATATTTCATAGGGGTGCGACGCGATGCATCTTGGGTCTTGGGTAAACTCCTGAGCCTTTTCAAGCGCATTGTTCATTCGGGTGTACAGACACCCCAGCCACTCGGGTGTACCTCTGCGTCCCATCTCCTCATCAGAATTATTAAAACAAAACAAAAGAAACAAAAACGCAGCAAGCTATTCTTTTGGCAGTCTGTCTGCTAAACATGCATTCACGGCGAGCAACAAACTTTCAGTTAATGAAAAATAAATACTTTTTTAAAACTCGCATAAATCATTTTCGTGGAACAAATGAATTTTGGAAAGTTTCAATTCTGTTTGTTTTACATTTTGTATCTTTCTCCATTCTGCTGAAACTTGTGTAAATACTAAAAATGATTTTGTTTGGCTTGCGACGAAATGTTTGTGGTTTGGGTTCAACCCTGAATTAGTTTAAACAATTTATCAAACAATTTCTGAATGAAATTATTGTTATTATTATTACTACTATTATTATTATCATCATTAGTAGTAGTAGTAGTGTTATTATTAGTGTTACTATTATTATTATTAGTAATAGTGTTACGAGTATTATTATCATTATTATTATTATCATTATTATTATCATTATTATCATTATTATTATTATTATTATTATTATTATTATTATTGTTGTTGTTGCTGTTATAATTATTGTTATTATTATTATATACTTGTATTTAGGAAAGAGCAGCCAAGCTCCTCAGTTGGTTTGTTAAAATGCATCTATCCCTAAAACGCATGCCAGTCTCCTCCCTTGTATACTTTAACTTTTCCTCGTTTTTGTAATCTCTCCCGAATACATCAGAGAAGTATTAATGATTAAATGTAGGCTTCTTCAGAAGAATTTGTTTTAAACTAATAATCATGTTTTTGTGAGCTTACGGTGTATAGATAAATATCCCAAAGTACCACAAATCAAACTTTCAAAGGAAGAGGGCAGCTCGAAATGCCAACTTTGTTGAGTTTATTTTCCGCGTTTTCAATTTTAAACCAAAAATTTCACCAGAGAGTCCATAGCCTCTTTGTGCTCTGCATGCAGACAAATTATTTCTGATTATTCCGTCTGGGACTTGCTATTACATTTATAAACAACTATTACATTTATATAGAAATAGTACACACGATTCAATCTCTCCAGATGCTATGAGCAGCTTCAGGTACACACACATCCCCTTATTCATGTCTGCAAAAATGTTATTTTTAATGTTTTAAATACAAATTAAAAAAGGTTATATTTAATAGTCAAAGGGATTATAGCAGGTGAAATTTTAAACCCAAACTTGTGCTGTCTGTACACCTGAGTTTTCGCTTGGCCAGACGCGACAGAATAATTGAATATTCGATTTGAATACATTTTCAGAGACCAGTTATTAGTCTGAGACTTTCTTTATTAATATTTTTAATTTCAGCAGCATTGACATTTGCATGTTAGATTGTTTTAGTGCATTTTTTCACCTGTGCAGATTTGAGTTATTTGAATGCAAGTGGTGGGTGCTGCGAGCAATAGAAAAGAATAGCGAAGTATCCACTGAATGAACGCTTTGAACTCTGGCCAATTCTGCCCCCCCATTTTTTTTAACTACTCGAATAATACAAAAACTGTTTTGCATATATTCTTTTTAAAACATTATTTTCGAGATTATGGTTGCCAAGCTTGGCACCTAACTTTTGATGGAGAAGCAGCTGCGCCAGCAGAGTGGCATTTCATTTGAATTCGCATGAGGTGTTAATGGAAATGGCATTATTAATATTTTCATTTATTTTATTTGCATGTGCTTTCGTGCATGCTGGTGGATCCGACCCTAAGACGGCGTCTCCAGTGCTATTAGACTCTATGGCCGAAAATAGCATCTTGCCTGAGCCAGAGGCTCAAAGTACCTCTCATGAAGACAGTTTTGCAATTCAAAAGGAGTTGGCTGAGATGCGGACAAAGCAAAATAATCCCTATTTAAGGGCTGTTCCCCTGGGAGTCGCCATGCTGGTCGCATTCATCCTTATCATCATACGCAGCCTCTATCTCAACTACAAATTGGTGGGAAGAAAAAATACACTTAAATAGTTTTAATAGGAGACGCACAAAAGAAGAAAGCAGCAAAATAAATGCTTTATTCATTTCAAACGGAGGAGACTGGTGTGTATCCCACGCTCTAGCTCAACGAAAATTTCGATTTTGTATTTTTAGCAAATAGCTGTCTGTACACCTGAATGGCCAGTGCCACTTTTCATTAGCATCAACGATTAGCACTGCCACTGATCGTTTTTCGTTTAAATCTTTTGTTGACAATCTTAAATAGCCTTTTTTTTATTTCTGTGTTTTCCCTCGTTCATGTTGCACATTAGCAGCTACTTGTCTACCTGTCTGTACACCCGAACCCTTATTTAAAGAGAAGCATGAATTCTGTTTGCTGTCTGTACACTTGCGACTACGATTCCAGGAGAAAATGCATTGCGAAAACGGCATCTGCTACCGCACGTCCGAAGAATGAGTAGCCATTTGTTGTTTCAACCAGCAGCTGCGAGAGAGAGAATTATCGCGTCTGTTTGCTGGCCAGCTTTTTATCTTTCAAAAGGAAAACGACGCTCTGCGTGTAGACAGCAAACGAGTGGTTTTCTTTGGTAAGTGCAGATATATTATTCTTTTGGATGTGTTGATTTGTTGTCATGAGCATTCCTGTCTTTTAATGATATTCCATTTGTATATCGAAACATTTGGAGTTGCACTGTGTAAGAGAAAAATCAACTTTTGGGGGCCGCCCAAATTTCGCATTGAAATGCACAGCGCCATCTCTGCATTTGTTTTCAGAGAATAGATACACTGCAAACTGCAACATAAAAATCAGTTGAATAAAAGATTTTAAAATTGCAATCAAACGAATATTTCCGGTGTCTGTACGCTGAGCGCGAATCCGCCCAGTAGGGGTTTCGTAGTTGAGGCGTTGGCACGCCAGCAAGAAGCTTAAACGCTACTCTGTCTTTGCTGGCATTAACATATTATAATTGTATTTTAATTATATTATTGTCATATTATTATATTAAATCAAATTACATCAGAATAGTCGCAGCGTTCCCAGTATAGGGACTGCAACGATTGCCACAAATGTCAACGGCAAAGCAGCGCTAGCTGAACTCGATTCAAATTCCTTGACCTTAGCTCCTGCTGAACTTTTCACCTCGTGGTCTGCCACTTTGCTTGCTAAAAAGGGCAGTCCATGGGTCTCCACACTTTCTCGTTTTTTGAGGGCGTTGTATATTTGGGTTCTGTTCACAAACATGCAGTGTACAGACACCCGAAAAGTGGTACTATAATACGATGGGCGAACCTGAAACATTCAACAAAACCCGCTTTTTCTGCACATTAAAAGAATACGTCAAGGGGAGCAACAGACTCACGAAATGACTTCGTTTCCAATGGCAAGTTTAGGAAAATAATGGCAGAATAAATAATCTTCAGCACATCCGGTGGTCGCAGCACAGCCGACAGACCGTCCTGTTTCGGACATGAGCAGCGCGAGTTTCTGCGCATTTTCCGAGTGCCACGCGTTTTTGGGATCTGTTGGGTTGTAAGACCCTGGCGGTTTCTCATGAAGAACTTTTCTGTTTCAATCGAACAAAACATAACTCGCAGTTGAAAATGCTCAGCAGCTGTACAGACACTCCAACTTGAACAAGTGTTCCTGGGATAATGCGACAGACGAATGCTTTATTTTTTAGCGTAAAAATAAAATTTAAATCTCTCACTCCATTTCAGAAAGGCCGTCAAGGAAAACATAACTCAGCCCGTCGCATGCCTTTCCATTTTTTTGCGCCATTAACTCCACAAGCTGCGGAGAAAATCTTTGCAAAATCACAAATTCAACATCTTTCTGTTTTAAACAAGACGCCATGTTTATTTTTATTTCGTCATTAGCCCATGCATTTTCAGATATTCAATGCAAATAATCATTTATTTTATTTGAACATGTTGTGCATTTCAGAAACAGAACCAACACAAAATAAACAAATGACCTATTATTAGGTCGCAGAAGAAAACAAGTTACGGTGTACGTACAGGGTCAAGTTTGGTTTTTTCGGGAAGTTGGCAGTTGTTAGAAATATATTCTTTTGCACGGTTTCGAGCAACTTCTGCTAGCCCATCGTCTGCGTTTAAAGGATCAGGCCACTGGTCGAGTCTGGCAGTCCTTATTTTGTTGTGGGTCATTACGCAATCTGTAGAGACACGCAAACTCACCCACTTCCCCTCTTAAGCTTTTGAAAATCAATCTAAAAACATTTATTTAGGGTTTATTAGGTTTCAAACTGATCATTAAAACGCTTGTTTTTTCTGAAACCTCACGCGCTGTAAGTTCTTCAACCTTGGGACCTGCAAAAGTTTCTGAGAATTTGTCTGCCTCTGCTGTCAGTGAGTCGTGCAATGTAATGGACTGCATGCGCGGATCTTCTGCTGTAGATACAGCTGGGCTGTCTGTGGCTGAAGCGGCCTCTGGAGACTGCTCAGTCGCAGAGGCAGACAGTGGACGTTCCTCATGAGCAGCACTGCGGTGTTGCTCTGCTGCCTTCTCTGTTTGGCTAGCTTTTGGCTCTGGCTCGGATTCTTGAGAAGGAGGAGCCGCATGTTCATGTGTATGATCTCCGGGTGTTTTTGCTTCGCTCTGAGATTTGGATTGTTCGTTTTCTGGGGAGCTTCCCTTGCCTTCCTGTTGAACTTCTTTATCTGATTTTGATGGAGTTGATTCCACAGGCTGCTGCTCGCCTTTGCCCTCTGCCTGGTTGTTTTGTTGTTCTGTTGCGGGAGGGTTGGAGGGCTGCTCCTCTCCTGCGCTGCCTGCCGCTGGTGTCTCTACATTTGAATTGGTTTCAGATTTTTCAGCGTTTGAGGAGGTATCTAACGCGCTTTCATTTGTCCGCTGACCTTCTTGGCTCGAACCTTCCTGCCCTTCTGTCTGTGAGCCTCCTGCTGAGTTGGACGCGCTGGAAGATTCTGATTCTTCTTCTGAAGATCCTTCGGGTGTATCTTCACTTGTGGTTTTTTGGTCTTCTTGTTTTGATGCTTCCTGGGCTTCGCTCTCAGTGCCACTGGATGTACTGGATTGATTAGCCTCATTCGCATCGCCTTCTTTCTGCGAAGACCCGCTAGGCTCGCGTGTAGACCCTTCTGAAGCCTCAGCCGAACTGCTCTTAGCATCAGAGTCACCAGCAGACTCTGCACTGCTATGAAGCTGGACAAATGTCTCTTTCGCCAAAGGCCACGGCAGCACCAGGCGGGCCTCTGCTTCCAGAGCGCAGAGGGCCAACGCAGCCAGCGCTGTAAGCAAAGGAAAATAAATTGTTATGGCCATTTCGGTGAGGGACGGAGACGGCGGGAGTTGTTCAACTTTTTCGGGTGTACAGACACATGAGGCGCGGACCAGCGGGAGCTGGCTGCGCTCTAGACGAAGAGACTGAACCCCTGAGCCAACCCGCCATACAAGCATCCAATAAACCTTGATTGTATTTAAATTGCCACATTTCAAACCTTTTATGAAGCAGCAAAAGGTACAAGTTGAGAGTCAGGCTCCCTCTGGCCTACGATGACCGTGTAAGAAGCCATGCGCGGTTTTAGGAGCATTTAGATTAGATAATGAAAGCACACAATTCCATTAACTACAAAAATTTCAATAAAAATTATTTCTTATTTTTTAAACAATGATTGAGTTGGACCATCCGAACTCCTTCATGATTTCAGGTGTATAGACAGCTTCGGCCTTCTCGGAATACAACTCAAAAATGTTGACTGAGGCGCCATACCCTTCTCCCTTCTTCATAACTAGATCAAGCTCAATTTAATAGGTTTTAATTAAAGTAAGTTTTTTGCAGCGAAGTCGAAAAGCCCTAATTATCATAAAAACAAAATAAAACCTTTTTTGTCTCAGCTGTTTTTGAGTTGAGGCAAAAGAGACTTCTTGGGGATCTTGTACAATTTGAACACAACTGAATCTCTGCGAACACATTGCCTTGTTTGCTACTTGCGCGTTTTTGCTTTGAAATAAATGGTCTTTAAAAGAGCTTCGTCTTCGTGATTCAAAGGTGTTGAGATCGGGTGTACATACACCTCAAATATCGACATCTAAACACTCAAGTCACCAGGTACACCTCCTTCAACCACCAAAACAAGCCCCTTTGATTGAAGCCTTATAGCCCTTTTCTCATGAGGCCGTTTGTTTGGTTTGAACAAAATTTTCGACGAATTTCTTTAAAAGCGTTGATATTAAAGGTTATTCCTAACCTTTCATAACTAGGGGCTCCTAACTGCCACAATGTACTTAGGGAGCAGGTGTAGAGACACCGCAGATATTGAGCTGAATGCGGGTGGGGGCGTTCGAGGGCAAAACGAAATCACAAAGTGTTCATTGCCGCGTGCTGTACATACACAAGAAATTACGTGCAGATAAAGGGAGAACCTCCTGGGCTTGAGCTGCTTGGCTCTCCATGTCTTAAATATATTTGATGGATGTGATGCTGAGGTGGGGGAAGCAAAATCATCTGTACTTTTCTGGGTGTCTAGACACCTGCGCCCAACAACACCAGTGACAACAACAAACCCCATTTTAAAAATAAAAAAAAACATTTGCAGTTTCGCTGCAGGGCCTTCAATGCGTCCACCTGCCACTACTTTTGAAAACAAAGAGAAGCCGAATAGTTTAGTTGCTTTCTTTGATTCACTTAGACAGGGAACACCTCAGATGATATCAACAGCGTATAAAGGGTATTTGAGTACCAGGCACAAGTGGCTGATAGGGCAAAGGCTATTTTATGCATCCAATGAGAGTTTGTTGATGAGGTATTTGCGTCTATGGCTAGCTTGCTGATGGTTTCCTTAATGTTCGGGTTCACTGTGTCCACGTGTCTGTACAGTCCGTACACTTGAGTTTCGTAGACAGCCAAAATTTTTTTTGTCTGTTTTGATTGAGTTGAATTCTGTGGCAATGAAAACAAATAAAAACGCGTTTTGTCTCTTATTCACGCCATGTGTACATGATGAGCGTCGTTGGGTTGGCGTTCTGCATGGTGTACGTACACCCGAAAACAGCGCTATGGTCAAGCTTATGGTGAAATTCAATTCTGGAAAGGCTCGGCCCCCATCTTTGCAGCTAGCCACTGTTTATTGCATGCGTTTTGTTTTTGTGTTTAACGAAAAATGACAACACCACTTTTGCAGCATTCACTCTTCCCCGCTAAACAAAGATTAGCGCATACGAGGGGCCCCCCACATTCCACAGCCCACAGCAGGGGGCCCCTTGCTCTGTGCCTGAGGCCCTCTCGGGCCCCTCGCCAGCAGATGGAGTCCTTGCTGATTGTGCGCTCATTTGCAGTGTACAGACACCTCATCTAACCTAAAGAGAACATTTTTTATGCAGCTGAGCCAGCATTAACTTGCATTTTTCTAGGCCGTAAATAGCCAATTAAGAAAGAGATTTGAAGAGGGTTTATTTCCTGGGCTGAAGTGTCCAGACACCAGAGAATGTTGGGCATATACTAATTCGAATGAAACCGGTATTTGGGGTAACATGGCTCTTTTGTACGGCTAGTGTACAAATGACTCATTACGGCTTTCTCGTGGGGCCCCTCTAATTGATTAAATATTTGGTTAGCAGCAAGCAGCTCCAGACAATTTCATGCTGAAGGTTTTATTAAAGGAAGCATTTCTAAAGGCGCAGCTTCAGCCCACAATGCATGCAGAGATTTGGGGCTTGCGAAAAAGGCCGCAGCTTGTAGAGAAAAGGCTCACCAAGCAGCGGCATCTGATGCAAACTCTGATGTTGGCGTTGTGAGCAGCTGGTCATCTTTTACACGAGAAAAACAAAAACTGAGCAGATTGTTTGGAGAGGCTTCATGCGCCAAGGGTTTAATAAAGTTACGTCGAAAATGCGCGGCCAAAAATGCCGGTTTTTCGTAAGATCGCTGAAAAAAGTGGCAACCGTCGTCCATTCGTTTCGGGTGTACATACACCCGAAACGGCACAAGATTCTTTTGCTGCAACTGACTAGATTTTGAGAGTTTTGGGTTTGATCCGACGACGAAGTATTAGCAGGCGCTCTTTTACATAAGAGAAATGAATTATGCCTAATTTAACACAAAGAATTTAATAAAATGACATTTTCAACATGAGGTTGAAAAGACAGACGGAGGTGAAGAAGGTTTGAAAACGTCGCTTTGCTGAATCTTCGGCAATTAAAAAGGCTTTGTTTGATGCTTCTGTGCCTTTTAAAACAAATTCATGTCACGAAATATATCAAATAGGGTCATTAGGGTTGTACAAAATCAACTGGGAGCAATCTGTTGACAGTGTGGAAATGCGTGTCATTTCTATTTCTGCAGACGACCGTTTTTATTCGTCTTTAATCTCTGATTAAAAATAAAGACAGATGAAAAGAAAAGAGAAACAGAAATGGCAGCCGGTGTAGACCGGGTGCTGTTGTGATGCTTCAGCTGTTACCTGCTGAGAAGGTTGGTAATAGGCTTGAAAGAGCAGGTAAGTAACGAGGTTTTATTCTTTCTTTGAAAGAGACGCATTTCAATCTCGTACCTCACAGAAACTTGATTTATTGCAGTGTATAGACGGCACGAGGATATACGTGGTTGATCTGTTGAGGTTAGCAACAACAACAAACATGCAGTGCCTGTTTGTTCAGCAGGTGTCATCAAGCAGGACCTGTGCGGCTCGTGTATACACGAAAATAATTAAATAAGGTGAAGATAACCTTTACATGGCTAGGGATGACAAGAGCAGACACATCATCATCTTTTTATCTTATTGAAATCACTCTCACAAGCGTCTCTGCTTCCACTCTGCTTTGCGCTGACTCGTGTGCATATACGGCTCTCTGGTGCTACGCAAACCCCCGCCATTAGGGACAGGATTGCTGGCAAAATTATTGTTTTGTTTGGCTTTGTCCATTTTTCTCGTTGCGGAAATGAGCCGATGTTGCTGACTGTCTAAGCTGAGGGGAGTTGCCTCTCTTTTGTGCTTATGGCCTGTGCCAACCACCCTTCAAGCTACTTATCTTTCTTTTCATTTGGTCTCCAAGTGCTATTCTCTCTCATGCAGCCGCTCGCAAATCAGCTGCAACCTGTAGCATCTGCTCTAATGCTGCCAAGGAAGCAGCAGCAACTCTACTTCTTTTATTGATTCTGGAGCATTCATACGCTGTTTTGCTGCTGCAACAGGAGACAGTCTCTATAGCACATGTCTTTTACCGTTGCCTGCATTCCCAAATCCCGCTCGTGCTGCTGCTGCTTGGACCCTTTGCTAGGGAAGGGAGCCTGCGGGCTGAGGCTCTGTCACATGAGGCAGCACGAGCTTCCATCTTGAACTTAATTGGCTGTCTGTACACACCCCAATTCTTTCCTTATCCTGATTCTTTATCTCTGGACCTTCCACCTTTCAACACTCCAGCAGCTCACGCGCTTTCATGCGGCGTGCTGCCGCTGGTGGCCTTGCAGCAGCGTCCGATTTCGAGCTGTACAGACACCCGAAATAACCTCAGCAAAAGGAGCATGGTGCCATCGAGAGGTTGTTTCCCTGCTTGGTGAAGCCGATAAATAATTCGATGTCCATTGAGGTGTTGGATGTATTTTGTCGGTGTAGAGACAGCAGAGATTGAACCTTTATTATAATCTGGGGGAGAAGAGGGATCTGAGATTGGCGCTTCTAGAGTAGGGTGCAGGGACGTTTTGGGAGTTTCTTTTGTTTATTCGGGTTTGTATTTTTCTGTTTGTCTTTTATTGAATTTCCGCATTGGCACTTCTTAGTATTATTTTGTTGGCTTCATTTTATTGACAACAGATTCTTGCAGCTCAGCAGTATGCCCGAGCCACAAGCAGACCACGAGGCTGCCCCCAGGGCAGCAAACCCTCGCACAGCGGCTGCAAATCCAAGGCCCGCAGCATGCGCCAATAATGCAAAAGACAGACAGAGATCCGTAGGAGGCAGTCAGCAGTCACAGAAGTCTTATGATATGGGGCAGGTCTTGGGCAATGGTTCATTCGGTGTCGTTACGGAGGCAAGGTGTCTGGAAACTGGGGATCTTGTCGCCATCAAGAAGGTTTTGCAGGTACATTTATGAATGCGGTTGTGGGCTCAAGGGGTAGCTGGGCAGTGTAAGAAACGGGAGGTGTATGTACACCTCATTTGCTGTGTTGCGAATTTTTTTATTTTTTCTCGTTTTTGATTTTTTTTGAACAAGTGGTTTTGTTGCAGTCAGATGAATCTTTAACGGCGCGTGGCTGATCTTGTATTTGCTCAGGATCCCAGGTACAAGAACCGAGAGTTAGATATAATGAAGGAATTGAATCATCCGAACATAGTGAAGCTTCTCGATTACTTTTACACGGAAGTAGAGGACAGAGCAGGCGGTGGGACGAGTCGCTTTCTCAACGTGGTGATGGAGTTTATTCCGGAGACAGTTTATCGCGTTATGAAGACGTTTGTCCGAAACACACACACTTTGCCCTTCATCCTTGTCAAGCTGTACACCTACCAGATGTGCAGATCTCTCGGCTACTTGCATGCCCTTGGTATCTGTCATCGGGATGTAAAACCGCAGAACCTTCTTGTGGACTACAGAACCCACGTGTTGAAACTCTGCGACTTTGGATCTGCCAAGCGTTTGGTTCCTGGTAAGACGGCTGTTACAGACTGTACATACACCCGAGAGTAGCCCCTCTTTTCGTGCGCGAAATTTTAGCCGCACACGCTATTTTTATTTTCTGTATAATGTGGAAATATTAAGACTAATCTAATGAGCAATGTTTTCATAATGCTGTGTTTTTGTCTGGCTTGTAGGGGAGCAGAGCGTTGCCTATATTTGCTCGCGTTTTTACCGAGCGCCAGAGCTGATGCTCGGTGCCAACGAGTACACCACGGCTATTGACATATGGTCGATTGGTGCGTGATGATGCATGCACATTTTAAGAGAGAATGTGTATTTGCAGTCGACCTTGCTGTTTTAATGTATTTATTACACGATTAGTCGCTTGACTTGCTGTCTCTTTCTTTTATTTATTTTGTTATTTAATTTGAACTTGTTTGTCTCAGGCTGCGTCCTCGGAGAGCTGCTGCTCGGGAGGCCCCTCTTTGCAGGGGAGACGAGCGTGGATCAGCTCGTGAAGATTATTCAGGTTTTGGGAACGCCAACGCGCTGCCAGATGTCAGCAATGAATCCGAATTACATTGAGTTTCGTTTTCCGGATGTGAAGCCGAGGGATTGGCGATCGGTGAGATTATTTTCAAAAAGTATTATTTATTTAAATGAAATACAAACAGCATTTCCCCACAGAACCTGTCGCACCTTTTGAGGTGTCTGTACACTGGACGTTTACGGTGCGCGCTATGTGCTCATGTTTGCAGGTATTTGCTTCGCACCAGTGCGCCAATGACGGAGACAAATCGTTTGAGCAGGCCGTCGATTTGATGAGCAAACTGCTGCGCTATGAGCCTGACCAGCGGCTGCTCCCTCTGGAGGCTTTGGCCCATGAATTTTTTGATGAACTTCGGAATCCAAGGACGCGGTAAGTATAGAGTCTGAATCTGTTGTAGTTTAAACTACGGTGTATGTACACCTAACTCCCTTGCGTCTTGCAAGAATTTGAATTTTTTGTTGTTTTAATAATTATGGTGTATGTACGTACACTTAAGCTCCTTTGCGTCTTGCAGGAATCTGAATGTTCTGATGTTTTAAATACGGTGTATGTACACTTGCGCACTGTCCTTACCTGTCCGTGTTCATTCAGGCTGCCTGGAGGCGGTGCTCTGCCCGAGTTGTTTTCGTTTTTGCCAATTGAGCTGGAGAGCATGTCCCCTGGCACTCGAGAGAAATGCATGGCGGCAGCGGCAAACAGCGAGCCATAGCATGAGTAATATTGATCCTTCGAAGGAGTATTTCGGGTTCAAGGAGCAAAGGAAGGGACGCACAGCGTGTTGATTGTTGTTGGTGGAGCTGGGATCCAAAGAAGAAGCTTGTTGCTGTCATTCTCAAGGGTTCGGATGGAGACGGAGGCAGCGGGATGGCTCGGGAGAGTTTTTGATAAAATGAATCTGTGAGGAGAGAGAAAGGTTGGACTGTGCTCGCTCAACTCACGGGGGAAGGCTGCATATCTTAACTTCTTGAAAGTGGTTTGTTGGCAACAAGACATGAATTAGTTAATTTCTCTATTAATTAATTCATTCATTAATTAGTTCATTAATTAATTTGTCTGCCAGTGCCTTCTATCCCGGGCTGCCGATTTTTTTTGCGTCTCGGCTTTGTTGCGTTGTTATCTCAATCGCCCTGCTGGACGAGGTGCAGCAGCTATTCCTTACACCCCAAATAATAATACTAATGGCAATAACGAGGATAATAAAGAGAAGCTTGCCCATTGCCTCTTCGTATTAGACCGTAATTGACGCGTGCATTTGTGGGTTTAGTGGCGGTTGGGAAATTCATTAGGACGTGGGCATCGGCTGGGCGTTAGGGACGACCTTTGTTTTCCTTGGATCTCGTATTTGCTCGAGATTCAAAACTGTCTGGGTTCTTCATTGACCCTACAGAGGGAGACGTTTATATTTTGAACAATAAAGGTATTACCACCTGCACATTGGCCTAGTACAGCTTCTGCTGGGGTGTATGCACAAGAACGGCAACTACATGTTTTTAACTACTCTAATTAAAAGGGATAATACTGCACCCTCATTATGTCTCGCTGCATGGCGTAGTAAAATATTAATGATGTTCTCGCTTCGCAGACGGGGAGCGTTGTTGTTTATAGAAACTGTATGAGCTGTACATACAGCAGGACCACTGTGGGCTCTCTTGTGCGTTGCCCACTCTCTGGCACCTGCTGATATGCATTTCAACGTTTCTTGCTTCTCCGCCGGTAATAATAATAATAATAAAGAACACCAAGAAGCAGGGCAAGCAGGAGGAGCACCATGATAATGGATGTTATGCTCGAAGCTGTCCATACACCCGGAAGAGAAAATAAGTTTTTGAATTGCATCAAGCAGCGGAATATCCTTTACCTGGCTGAGCAACCGTGCAGAGATGTCTCTGGAACTCTGAAAAAGATACTTTTTGTTTGATCTGTTTCATTGGCATTGTAAATTCAATTAAACCCACCAAGTGAACATCCATTTGAGGTGACCCTGGAGATATTCAAGGGTGCGTGAAGAAGCCAAAAACATCAAAGGTCAATTCCTTACACATTCGGCTGGCACTAGAGATTGAAGAGAGGGCCCGTCTGTGTTTGTTGTGGTCTGCGACTTACTTGTTCTTGGATGACTGCTCCTGTATGATAACATGCATTATTTGTTGGTTTGTTTGATCTATACAAATCATTTACCCGGGGAGAATACAGAGGGGAGGCACTGACGAAGCCTGCAGGTGCTCCAGCATGAACATCCAGTTCCGCATGAAGATGGCTCCATCTCCTCGCACAGAGGGAACCCTGAAGTGCAATAACAAACCAACAAAATCAATCAAAGATGAGAGTTGCAGCACCTCCGACGCCGCTAGACCCAGCCGAGCAAGTCACCCGTCCGCCTTCCCCGTTGCAGCCTGTTATACAGATGCCCCTTTATACTAAACCAAACCTATTAAACAAAAAAGTGTATCCGTGTACCGGGAATGCGCGGCTCCTCCTGTACATGCAACTAAATTCAAATTGCTGATGACAATCCAGATGGACAAGCTGCTAACCTCTGTGTCGGCGATCAAACGTAGGCCAGAAAAAGCGGCCTCTGTCCCGCAAGTGCCATCGCAGTCCTGTGCTCCCCCCAAAATTTTTCGCATCAGGTGCCCATGCGGCAACTGTTCGAAGGTACACGTACTGACAAGCAAGAATCACCTATCAAATGATTTCTAGTTTAAAACGAATTCGAGAAGAAATAGAGATTTTCGTGCTCACCAAGATGTACTGTTCCAGGGGCTAAAGAGGAACATGGAACTAACGGCTTTGAAACCTCTTCCGACGCATGTTCAACCAGCTGGCCTGGACTGCTCATCCCTGATTAAGTGGCAAACTAAATACAAATCGGAATGCTAGACAGAAATAGATTCATCTGCGTTGGGGAAAGTTCAAAATAAAGTTTCAAGCAAGGTTTGATGCACGAGTTCAATGGTATTATCCATTCGGCTATGGGCTGATGAGCATGTGGTGTACATACAGCTCAACTGCCTCATTACCCATCAAGCAAAAAGAACCACAGCAGGTAAATAAGACAAGTTTCCTACTACAATTTGCGTATCAGCACACCTGAAATCGTGAAATTATCGTGCTTTATTCATTTTTCGTGAAAAATATGTTGGCTGCAATTAGCCCAGGGTGGTCACAGAGCATAGAGCTGCTCGACCTGATCTGCGTTGTTCGAAGGCGTCATTTCGATTATTCAGCTGCTCATGCAACTGGATTAATGCCAATATTTGTGTGAAAACCAGTCAGGAAATGTTGACAGTTTCGCGGTGTCCGTTTCTTTTCATAGCTCTCCTCCTAGCCTCCAGAAACCACATGTATTCGCCGTAGCTCTGCGGATACACCTGAAGGTCGAGTGCGTCTTTCTTTTCGCGATCAGTAGGGTTCTGATAAACGCACAGACAGGCACATCTGTCTCATGAAGTGAATGCTGACCATGCGGTTTGTGTTGCAAAATTCTTGAAATCACAAATGCCACACCTGCTTGTAGTAGAAAACAAGGCGGTTGGTTTTCTTCAGAGGGGAGCCGAAAGAGCTGCTAGACGCCACAACCTGCAATGAATAAAAGATCAAGTTGGATACTTTTTACCATTCATATTTCTGTCGCTGTCCAGACATCGCAATACCAACGCCACCCAACAAATTCGTCTTTACCTGAATTTGCACTTCATCTTTGTCGCTCCACACAACGTGAGAGGCAAGGTGCAGAATATCTCCCAGTTGAACAGAGTCAAAAAAACATATGTCTTCCATGCCTACAAACCCAACGCGTCTCAGCCGATGGCGCAGCCAGCATTTGAAATTTTGCTTCGGACAGATGTCTGAAGAGCAGCATTTCCCGCAGTGTCGATACACCCCACTGCCAGTGCACCTGTTTCTCCTACCTGTGATTGTTGGCAGCGTCTGCCGTAGAAACCGCTGCGCTGTAAGGAATGAGAGCTCGAGTGCGGATCGCATGATGTACCCTCCAAATGCGCGTCCGTACACACTAATAGTTTCTGGCTGCATCAGAATGTTGCTGTCAAGTCTTGTGTTTTGAATTTTTTGTGCATTTTTCGCAGCTCCAGTTGAGGCTATCCACGTGCTGTGCAGAAATTCGGCTTCTTCCTGATCCGGGCCGCGGAGAGTAAGCGCTTTACCTGCACGCTCTTTTCGTGCACGTTGGCGAGCCTCTGCTTCACGGAGTTGTAATGCTATTTTAGGGTTTTCACATTCTTTTGATAAACGAGGCAGAAACTTCTTTGGCCTGCCGTCCTGCCCGATGTGCACAAACACTAAAAATGCGGAGCCGATCAGCCGACTGTCCTGCGAGCGCGCCAAACACTCCACACAGCATCCGCTGATTCTCAGGTGTGTACATACACTTGAAAATCCAGCTAGGCGGGTGCATTTATATACATACACATTTATAACGCAGAAACTAGGCCAGATGCTGCCCTACCTGGTGCAGCTCTGCAGTGATTTCCAGTGATGATGTTCCAGCGTGCGAAACAAATCCTCTAAGGATAAGATCTTTGTTTACTGAAATGTACGGAGACCTTTCATGATTTGTGTTTGTTAAAGAGCATTTTTCTTGGTCGAAAAGCCGAATAGAGTCAATAGCAACTGTCACGAACAGATCCGTTTTGTTTTCATTCAATGTAAAAGAAGGGCGGCAGTAAGAAAATGCAATGTCTCCAGCGAAACAGTCCAAGAACTCCAACAACCGGCCACTGCGGAGAGCATCGCGATGCGACGCTTTGCGGAACACGTCACGCAGGCGGATGGCCTTGGGATCGGAAAGTCTCAACGTTAACTCGATCCACGAGTAGTCCACGGGTCTCTCTTCCTTAGGGCCGAGGAGTTTGCTGCGCTTTGCTACTGCGCTGAAGAATGCAAGGTCGATTGCATTGTGTTGAGCTAGCCAAGTTATCATACCCATCCGATCGGGAATGGAGATCGCACTAACTTCGCCGCTAGGGAAGGGAGTTGTGGGAGCTGTCGAGACACCTGGATTCAAACTTGACAAGGACGAAAAACTACAGACAGATGAAGAATGAAAAGGAGAACCCACAAAGCCTGCTGGGGAATGCGTGGGGGCGTAGGTAGTGGCTAACCGGGCAGAAATATAAATGTTCACTGGCGGCAAAATTTTATGCCGGGCGAAATGCTGCGCAAGGGTGCACTTTGGCCTCCCAGGTGTACAGACCCTCCAAGCTGTGAGCCACATCGTTGTTACTACCGAAAAAACCTGTTAGAGAGCGGTTGAGACTGTGGCCTCGGCCGATCGTCTTGGTAGGCTACATGAATACAAGCGCGTCTTGCGAATTTCGACAGTTGTGCCCATGGTGTAGTTACAGTGGACTTGAGCAAAACAACACCCAGCCAACAAGGCTGTGTGTTGAAAGTCGCATTAGTGCAAGAAGAGGTGCATGCCGAGCATTCCTTGTCATGTATTCAAAAGTTTTCCAGGAGGGCGCTGGTGTGTGTAACTTCAATTCAATAATCTGTGTAAATAAAAATTAGAAATTGAGAGACGGGCGCTGCGCCAAGCAGTGGGAACCTAAGATGCTTGTGGCTGGTAGCTGTATTGCAGCAGCCAGTCGTTATGTCTTTGAATCTTTGAGGTGTTAGGTCAAACGTTTCTTTGTTATTCGAGCCAAAGTACTTGCGGTTTTCACTGAAAAAAAGTTATTTATTTTGGGGCTGTGCGAAATTCAAGGGCTGTGCAGGAACGTGGCTGAGAAGATCCTTGAGCTGAGTTGGCAGGCCTGCGGGGCTTTGCTGTTGTCTGTGTTATTGAGATGGATTCAAGTCCTCATTTACTCATCCTTTTCTGTTTTACGGTTTTAAATATACGATCTGGTTATTAATATTTAATCCCCAAGCTATATTTCAAAGCCCAACAAGCAGGACATACCACAGCATCCCTCAGATACAGGGAGAGAAGGTGATTCTAGTCACGCATTTTGCATGAATCTCATCATCGGAAAGCAGAAAGGAAAACAAATACTTTTTGTTTTCTTGGAATAACTTTTTTACCAAGCAAAAAGGCGCTTTCTTTATTTGCAGAAGGTGCTGAACAGGGTATGCGCTTGAGCTGTCTAGGCAACTCGATCTTCCTTTTGTGTACGCGCCGCTGGGATAACCAGCCACATGCTTTTAATCTTCGTGTCGAATTTTTAAGGATAAAGAGGATTGGGATTGTTAAAAGCAATAATTTCCCACCATCATACGTACTTACTCAACGGGGTTCAATATTGAATAGCACTGCCGCTCGCGATTCCACGTTTCCTGGGTGGTTCCGGATAGAACATCAAAGATTTGCACGCTCGATTTGTTCGTTGACGATGACGCAATCAAAAGCGGCGGCCTCTCCGAAGAAGGGTGAGGAGTGGCTTTTCGATTTCTCCAACCGAAGCCACAACGGACCAACTGAATCTGTGCCTACATGAATTCTACTTTAGCTTACTTAAAAGACCTGTGGTTGATTTGTCTTGCACGATGCCTATCTCCTCCTGAGCCAATCTATGAGACGAGTCGGATCATGTTATGTTGCCGCTTGCTGTGCTTGCAATCTGACTGGCATTTGCAGAGCTTGTGATGCCCATTCCAGCGTCTTATGACCCTGAATATGTGGAGAAGCATTGGATGGATTGGTGGGAAGGCCAGGGTTATTTCACCCCATCAAGCCTCACCACGCATCAGCTGGCAAGCCGAGCTAATCAAGTGGTGAACACGGGGGAAAGCAGAGAGGAGGCGGCGGCATTCGTCGAGGCCACTGCAGATTCCCGCAAGTTTATTATGGTCATCCCACCGCCAAACGTGACCGGTTCTCTCCATATTGGTCATGCTCTTACGGTTGCTATTGAGGACTCCATCGCGCGGTGGTGCGTACAGACAGATGAACAGACCTACTGTTCAGCATCTGCACGTTTCTGGGCGTAGTTTTAATCTTTTCAGCAGGTGTTATAGTCTTTAAAAGCTGAGCATACACTCGAGTTAAAACCCGGAAAGTTTCGTCCTCTTTGTCTCTGGGGGGCACAGGCATCGCATGTGTGGAAAGGTGGTTCTATGGGTGCCTGGCACTGACCATGCTGGTAAGCGTTTCAGTTACGCATCACCGGTTTGTGCCTTTATGGCTGCGAATTGAACTATTTTCTAGCGCTCTACTTGTGCTATTGGGCAGCAGTAGTTGAGGCTGGCGTTGACCCTCTTGCGCTTGTGTATACGCTGGTGCAACACGGCTGAAAGCATTGATTTTAAAACGTGAATTTGGAACTTGATTCGGATTGTTATAGGTGGGGTGGCTCTCATCTAATCAGGTAGTATGTTGTGGGGAGTGCGACTTTTGCAGGTATTGCAACGCAGTCGGTGGTGGAGCGAATGCTGCTGAAGGAAGAAGGAAAGTCGCGGCATGACTTTGGCCGTGAAAAGTTCATCGAGAAGGTGTGGGATTGGAAGGAGAAATACGGAAACACGATCACAGATCAACTCAGGTACAAATGAGCAAAGTGACATGTTACATGAACCTGAGGAACCTGTCAGTGCCAAGCAACAACTTTTGTCAAGCAGCACGCATGGCTCTGCCCTGCACGTTCACGACTGTGGGACTTGGCGAGTTTTTGTTATTTTTTGTTGCATTTCCCCCCTTAATTTGCTTTTTGCTTCCCCAGGAGAGTTGGCAGTAGCGTGTCTTGGCCACATTTCTCGTTTACTCTCGATAAGAAACTTTCGAAAGCCGTCATTGAGGCGTTCATTCGGTTGTTCAACCGCGGCTTGATTTACCGGGAGCAAAGGTAAGGTGCATGCGAACTGGGCCGACATGAAACAATAGCAATCAGTAGCATTTGAAACAGTTTAAATGATGATCATTATGATGATGATGTCTGAAGCAGCCGTGTTTTTTACTCGCAGACTTGTGTCTTGGTCGTCTTCCTTGAATACTGCGTTGAGCGACATTGAAGTAGACACGGAAATAATTGAAAAACCCCAGACTATTCGCATTCCTGGCAAGTTTCAACTTTTTTATTCGTTCAGATTTTCTTCGGGCACTCCATGACTCGTGGTGACGGGGAATAGGGATCTTGCAGTTTGCACGTTCAGAAAAATTGGTGCTTCAAAGTGGTGTGTTTTGTTGTATAACCTGCGTGAGCTTGTCGTCTCGGACTTTGTGGTTACAGGATTTGATTTTCCTGTGGAAGTTGGTTATCTGTGGCACTTCGTTTACCAAGTGGAAGGAGGCGGTGAGCTCGAAGTGGCAACCACGCGTATTGAAACCATGTTGGGTGACACGGCAGTGGCGGTCAACCCAAAAGACGAACGCTTCAAGGTGCGGATTCTGCCCATATTAAATATTAATAAAAGGAATTTATCATTAACATTGTTCCTTCTTCATCCAGTTGTTCCAAATGTTGTGTTTCCGTGCATTTCACTGTACTTCTTGTTTCCGCGATCACCATGGCAATGCAGAATCTCCTGCGGGTTTACTTTGCAGCATTTGGTAGGAAAGCGGCTCATCCACCCGTTTTTCACTGAACGCGATATGCGTGTTATTGCTGACGATTATGTGGACATGGAATTCGGAACTGGCGCCGTCAAGATCACTCCGGCGCACGACAAGAACGATTATGAGATTGGAAAGCGACACAGTGAGTAATATTTCTCATTCCGATGAGGGAAATGTATGGCAGAGAATTTCTTTTTATTGCTTTGATATTCATTTTTTATTGGTTTTGATAAACATGACGAGTTTTACTTTTTTTCCAGAGCTCGAATTCATCACAATCTTTTCGCCCAACGGCCACATCAACGAGAAAGGAGGAGAGTTTGCAGGGCAGCACCGATTCTCGTGCAGACATAATATTCAAATTCGACTAAAAGAACTTGTGAGTGTCTGTGGAGTGCACTAACGCGTACCCTTTGTACGGGCCACACTACTGGTAACTAACCCCGCCATGCATTCCATCAATGGGTGTTACCCTCATACAGCCGATATTGCGGCCGTGCGTTGCTCTGCATTTTGTTTCAGGGGCTGCTGCGCGACAAAGTGCCAAATAGCAAACCGATGCAGCTTCCGCGTTGTAGCCGCAGTGGCGATATTATTGAATACATGCTCTTGCCGCAATGGTAAGCTCCTGCAGCTAGTTGATGGACGGGATGTAGTATAACCGTTTACTCGTTTGGGAAGAAGCTGGTTTTTTTTGCATTCCCTTTTGCTCTTTTGTCCAAACAGTGAACAATACTTTTGCTTTCTCGCATTTGAATACATGTAATTTGCATGTCTACACTTATTGCTGCAATGGCGGCCACAGGTGGATGGACTGCAAGGAAGCGGGGAGGCGAAGCGTGGAAGCTGTCCGCAGCAAGCAACTTGTTATTAAGCCCGAGTATTACGTGTCTACTTGGGAATACTGGCTTACAAATGTGCAAGACTGGTGAGACCGGAGTGCGCGACTGCAGGGCACACTTATTCTTGTTCAGTTGAATAGCTGACCGAGGTGCAAGCGAAAAGCACTGCATCTTTTCTGTTTTGCTTGAAGCCAATCAATCGCTGGCCATTTGAGCGCTTTTTCGGCTGTCTTTGCAGGTGCATCTCGCGCCAATTGTGGTGGGGGCACCGCATCCCGGCATACAAAGTGATAAGTCCGGAGGTTCCTTCTGAGCTGTGCAACATGTCAGGGGAGGCATGGGTGGCGGCAAAGAGCGAGGAAGAGGCAAAAAGCATTGCATGTGAAAAGTTCAAGATCGCCGACAAAGCGTCCCTTGTACTTCAACAGGATGAGGACGTTCTTGACACTTGGTTTTCATCTGGCCTGTTCCCTTTCAGTGTCTTTGGCTGGCCAGATGACAATGAAGAACTCCGAGCCTACTTCCCCACAACCTTGCTAGAGACGGGTGCGTTTCAAATTCTTTTAGAGCCACCTATGCCTCCCCTTGCTGCGTGTAAGACTGCTGCCAACAGACTGACGGATTTGTACGGAGAGAAACTTGAATGAATTTTGTGCCGCAGGCCACGACATTTTGTTCTTTTGGGTGGCGCGCATGGTGATGATGTCGCTCTTGCTGTTGGACACGTTGCCGTTCAAAACAGTTTTCCTCCATCCGATGGTCCGCGACTCGCAGGGCCAGAAAATGTCAAAGAGCAAGGGAAATGTCATCGACCCTTTGGAGGTGATAAACGGAATTTCTCTTGACGGTTTGATTGCGAAGCTTTACAAAGGAAACCTTCAGCCGAAAGAGATCAAACGCGCCGAGACAATGCTCACCAAAGAGTTCAAGAATGGTATTCCTGCATGCGGCTGCGACGCACTTCGCCTGGGGCTGATGGCGTACATGCGTCAGGGCAGAAACATCAACCTTGATCTCAACAGAGTGGTGGGATATCGGCAATTTGCAAACAAAATTTGGAATTGCACGAAGTTCGCGCTCGACAAATTTGCGCTCGATGTGGACGGGCACGGCACGCCTTTCATTGCCCGCGGCGTTCAAATGCTTGCCCAAACGAAAACACACAACAATTCCAACTTTGTTTCTTTCTCGGAGCTTCGCTGGGAAGACAAATGGATTTTACACCGGCTTTCAATGGCCTGTGAGCAGGTGAGGCTGCCGCTTTCCATGGGTGGTAGGTGCAGTTTTATGGTAAGGTGTACCTGGCCAGACAAGAACATTGAGTTGTATTGGGGAAGTTCACGTTATTGTGGATATTGAATGGTATTTTTAATTCATTGATTAATTTAGAATTCTTTTTGTTGAATTTGTATTTCCAGGCAAACAAGTGTTTCGAAACATTCGAGTTTGGCGACGTGGTGAATGCGGTTTACAACTTCTGGCTGTACGAGTTATGTGACGTTTACCTGGAAGCAATAAAGCCGCGCGTTCAGCCCTTCGCTTCCGTGGAAGGCGAGAGCCCCGAGGCTGCGGCAGCTCGCGTGCAAGATGCGAGATGCGCACAGGAGGTTTTGTACACCTGTGTAGATCATGGGCTGAGGCTGCTGCATCCGATCTGTCCATTTGTGACTGAAGAACTCTACCAGCGGCTCCCTCATTCGGATGCCAAGGTGGAATCCATCTGCATTAGCAGCTACCCTCAGCCTGTTCCGGCGTGGACAAATCTTTCTCTTGACGTAAGAAAACAGCACCTACAGTGCAACTTGTGGTAATGCCAGTCATTCTGATTATTCATTTTTGCATTTCTGTTCATTAATTTATGGTAAGGTTGATGTCAGACATTTGGCTGTTTTTATTTTGTGGGGTTTCTGGTGTATTTGAAGCATTCCATACCCACAGTGCAACTTTTGATAGAACTGGAAATTCTTTTCGCATGCATTCTGAATGCTGTCTTTTGCATTTTTGTTCATGAATTTATGCCAGATTTCACGTGCCAGTTGTTGTACTGTTTTGTTTTATGTGGTTTCTGGTGTATTTGCATCAATATGACTCGCAGACAAGCATGAAACAAGTGCAGCAGATCGTCAGTCATTTCCGCTCGCTTCTGGCCGCCCTGGAAATTCCCCCCAAAGTCAAACCCCAGGGATATGTGCTGGTGAAGGAAGCCGAGGAACAAGTTGCCTTCTTAAATAGCACTGCTGCCACCATGGCAATTCTGTCCAAGATGAAAGACGTAAAGCAAATAAGTAAATAAAATAAATAAATAAAACAAATAGATAAAACCTGCTCTTTATTGCTATTTCCTCATCCCTCTAACCCTCCAACAGCCTATTAACTTCCAGTTAAAGACCGGCCTGGTTTCTCTATTCAAAACCTTTATCACTTTAAACTTTTCTGCCTCTGTTTTATTACAGATTACGATACTCACTGACGCACCACCTGCAGGAAGTGTGTCTGATGTGGTTTCGCCGCAAGTGACGATTTATCTGCAAGTCAGCGAGGATGTAAACCTCAAGCAGACGCTGGAGAAACTCGAGAAGAAAAAGGTTAATCTTACTTCGAAGGTCCGCTTCCACCTCTCTCCTAAGGGGACATTGATTGTTATTTAAAGGTGCTACTTATTATTATTATTAAAATAATATTTATATATATATCTAGCCGGTTTGTGTATAATTTCTTGTATTGCAGCATGACAGTTACGTGAAGAAGGTGAAAGACCCAAATTTCGAAAAGGCTCCCGAGGATGTGCGTCAGGCCGCCTTGGATAAGAAAGTGGACCTAGAGAAGGAGCTGCAGCTTCTTGCGGCTGCCATTGCTAACATTGCCCCACTAGTGCACTAAGTCTATTTTAAAACAATAAATAAATCAACGATTAGCACAAGTCCAACGTGGCTTGCTGGCTCCTCAAATGAGGCCTCAGGCTACGGGGAAGGACGCAGCAAATGCTCAAGGGCATTTGTCTGGAAATTTTCTCTCGATTTGAAATTGTTAATTTAGTTCATTTTAGTTCGCTGCTGTCTACCAGTTTTACACATAGTGTAACTCCGCAACGCCAATGGGGTGGTGTATTGACAATGTAGACGGTTTGTTGGCCAACAAGCGGGCCAAACGCTTCATTTGTTTTTCTCTGTTCATTGCATCATTTACTCTCCTTCTTTGCAAGGTCAATTTCAATAGGAAATGTCTGTGGAAGCACCACCTTCCCGAACACCTGCTAGTTTAATTGTTCTGGTGTATTTACCCCTCTTCTCTACAATTTGAACTTTTGTCGTTATGCTGCTTTCTCCAGCTTCTTGTAACTAAAGCTCCAAACCAAAACGATACCGATTATACAGAGAAGGAAGAAGAGGTCCGTTTGTGTTGAAACCTTGCGGGGCCCCTGGTGCATAGAGGGGACCCCAAGCCAGCCAGTACGGTGAAAACCACGACTTTCATAGGAAAGCAAAACTTCTTGGAGTACAAATTGCTGTTGAGCCTTTGAAAACAATTTCATTTTTGCTGCTATTTTATGTGAAAGGAAACGGGGGTACATGAGACCCTGCAGAACCGCCTGTTTATGTTGAGCTGTATGTACACCACAGTTTTCACCTACTGGTTCAAACTGCCGCGTCGTCAGCCGCTCTCCCGCGTCCGGACATTTCCATATTTGCATAATATTTAATGAACCCTTGTCTTACTTCCCAAACTCCTACGGATGTTTTGTCTGGCTGCTGACAGCAGGGAGAGCCACAGCGCATGCGATGCAGCGCCGTTCGTTAGGCAGCAAATGTGCGGTTTCTGACTTGAGAATTTTCAGGAAAAGTTTTGGGGCTGGGTGCTTGCAATGGAGTGCGACCCCCAAAACCTTTTTCATGAGAATGTTGCCATACCACCCCAACTGCAACAACAGACAGAATGCAGCATGAAGCCTGAAGTCGATCTCAATGACCTATTTCTCTACTCCTATCCCTTTGCACATTCTTCCAGACTCCGTGCAAAACGCAGCGATGGGCCCTGGGAAGCAGAGGCTGCGGCCCCCAGCAGCCCCCTAACACCAGCGGCATGTAAGAAATGCAGGGTGGATGTACACTGCAGCTTCCCCCTCGTTTTGCCTACACAAAACGGCAGCAAACTGCGCGAGTCAAGCAGCTCAGATGACACATATGTCCGCCCTCAGGAGGCTCAGCAAGGAGGCCCCTGTGCATGCGATACAGCTGTACATACACCTGAAATACCAAATGAAGCATCTGGGCAAGGAAGGAGTCGGGAGAATGAACAAAACTTTCAGACAGAAATTTATGCAGCAGCAAACCAACAACTTTATCTTTCTCATCAGGAGCGTGTGTACAGATGGAGATGCAGGGCCTCCATTGGAAGCCCGCGGCAGTTGGCTGCGGCGATGCCACCGCGTAGAATGCGTCAGGTGCATGCCGAACGTTGCGTATTGGCAGAAGCTGGAGGTGTCTGTACACCGGAAACAGGGGCCCCTTTGAGGGGCCCCCTAGGCTCCCTCCAAAGAGCTCAGCACACCATTAAACCCCAGCAGGCCAAGGGAAGCAGCTGTGCTTTTAGGGTGCAAACCGCCGAAACAGGAGCTGTTGGATGTGGGGCTCCCTTGTCGCAGGCACCCCACCAGAAGTGTGAATGGCCCAAGAAGAAGGTCGACGAAGTTGTTGCAGATCCTTTTCAACCAGGATGCTGTACAGACAGTCGAGGAAGAGAGGAGTGGCATCAGAGCTGCTACCTCGAATCAAATGCGTTTCTCAAACAGCTCCAATTTTCATAAAGGATTGAAAAACCATCCCAAAGCCTTTGCTGCTTCTCTTCCCGCAACTGCCTAGCCAAAATAAATATATTTGAACATCACAAGCTCTCTTGTTGCTGCTGCTGCCTGTATTTGCTGGACGTGCTGTTGTATGTGCAACAACGGGACATATAGCGGAGGCCCCCAACAGGAGCCTCTTGGGGGCCCCCAACAGGGGCCCCTTAAGGGCCCCCACGCATAGTAGTAAGGGAAGCAGCTTTTGGGTGTTAGTGGTTTTTTTTCTTTATTTCCTTGGCAGGCGTGTGGGATTAGTATTTTTGCGCTTTTTTTTTGAATTTATGAATCGCAGCTCGGCAGTGCCAGGCCAGTGCAGTGTCTGTACACCCGGGTAATACCGAGAATATTGCTCAACTTTTTCTGCTAACACCGCAACATTTTAGAATGGCTGAAAGGTGGAAGCAGCGTCTCAGACTTGAAGTAATGAAGCACTTGGTGATGCGTGGGAGGCAGCAAATGCGACGGATTGTTGCTACGGGATTTGGCAGTCAATTAAAACTATTAACTAGTTAAATAGCTCCTGGCAGAGATGTTGTTAGGTGCTCGACTTCCCTGCAAACCCCAAACCATTAAAGAGAGGTGGGATGGTCAGCCAATAATTCAATTGCCGGAAATAATGGGGATAATGCTCAAGAAGAAACTGCAAACAAGGAACCTTTTTCCCCTTCGATGACAGAGGGAGTGTCTCGGGTGTACGTACACCTCAACTTACGACCCGTTGCACTCGTAACCATCACGGCCGTCCCCGATTTATGCATCTAGTGAACTGGAAGTAAAAACAAGGAAATAAATACATTTGGAGTACAAAAGCATATAGCAACATCAACAGTAGCCCCAGTGAGGGTTTGAAATGTTGCTGCAGTGTCTCTCAGTGTCATGAGCAGGAACTACAGAGTGTTATTGCTTCATCCGTCGCAATTCTCAAAACAAGAAACCACCAAAAGCAACGCCCACGGTGTATAACTCCTTTTCTTACATTCGCAAATTTGGGTTTCTTGGCTTAACCTTGTCTCTTGGGAGCAAGGGAAAATACCAGCTAAAAGGCCGTTAAAATAAAAATTAGATTTAATACATGCAGCAGAAAAAATGTTTAAAAACGTTTTTGGGTTTGGGTTTTGGTTTTGGGGTGTATGTACACCTCAATGCTACATGGCGACACGCTGCCTCCACTTTTAGGCAGCCAGAAGTGAACACGTACCATTTGAATGATTCTAGATAATCCGAAAGCTGCTTTTGATTCTTTTCTGTGTTCTTTTGAAACAGAAACCTGTTCAACTTTTTATAGAAAGCGGAAAAGGGTTTATTTTCTTTTGTCGTTGGACTAGAAACTCTTTGCATGCCGTCTCATAGGGAGGTAAAGTTAGAGGGCCGATTGGCATTAGTCAGTTGGTTGCTTCTGTGTTTTTTGAAGGGATTAAGGAGAACTATATCTTCTTCCATTGGTATTGTTCACCCTTCTTCTTTCGCAGAGAAAGAGTGGGGGCCCCACATACACCCCAAGGTGGACTTTGATTGTAGAGAAGATGGAGGCTGCGCTTCCTGCAGGTAATTCCGCGTCTTCGGAGATGCGGGGCTTGTCCGATACGGCCAAGCATTCAGACACCAGCGCCAGAGCACTGGTGCAAGACACCACGGACGCCGTGGTTCCAATACTTCTTCCAGCATCAAACCGAGCTGCAAACTCAGACCAGCAGCAGCAGCAGCAGCAGCAGCAGCAGGAGCAGCAGCAGGAGCAGGAGCAGCAGCAGGAGCATCAAGGAGACGAGGGAAGAGACAAACAACTGCTGCCTCCAAGGGCCAGCGATCAGCCCACGCCGTTTGGAATAAATCGCTACATCCTTCTTGCGGTGTACATACTCTACGTGGCAGTCAGTGCACGGGTTCTTTTTGGGTGGCCTCACTTGTCAAACATGCTGCTTCTTGATGGAGCATACGTTTGGCGATGCGTGGGGCAGCCTGTTGTTGAAGGCAAGCGTTACGTCTGTGCGCTGCAAGACTCAAGTGTCCAGCTGCTGTATACACTTGGTATAGGAGTGTCATTTAGTTGCTCCTTGGCAGCAGGGGCCCTGTTGGACTGGGGGGGCCCCCGTCTAACTGCTTGCGTGGGGCAGCTCTGCAGTTTGATAGGCTGGGTGATGCTGAGCCTCGCAAGCGAAAGTTGTCAGCTGTACATACCGGCTGTGATTTTCATGGCGATGGGAGGAGATGCAGGTTACTTGCCGTCGATGAACATTGCCAATTTGTTCCCTGGCTACGAGCAGCTTGTAACCATTGCCGTCTGTGCTGCAATGAGTGCGAGCTTCAGCATCACCAGCATCATGAATGCTTCTTGGCGGGCAAACCCAAGCCTTAAATTTAGAGACGTTTGTCTGCTGTATGCGGGGTTGGGATCTGGTCTTTGTTTTCTCGTGGCACTCTTCTTCATGCCTAAGAGACAGTATACACCTCAAGAAGAGCTAACCCTGGAGTTTCGAAAGAGCATCGGCGACGGGGGCAGCAGGAGCTGCACAGACGAGGAGACAGAGCTCTGCGATGAAGCAAATAGCAGCAGGAAGAAACCAGATGCGACCTCTGCCTCTTTTACAAGTCAACTGCGGACTGTGCACTTTATTCTTATTTTTGTTTACTGGCCTCTGAATGCTCTTTTCTACAACTTTTACATCACCTCTGCGGAAAACCTTTTTGGAAAAGAGATCAATGACCTTATCGGCATCTTGGGGCCCGTGTCAATGGTTCCTGCGGTATTAGGAGGTTTTCTCGCAGATCGATATGGGGTAATGGCGCTCGTGCTGACGATCATTACAAGCGGCGTGTGTATGTACACCTTCGCCCTAATGCCGTTCAAAGCCGCGCATTACATTTCCCCCATTTTCTCTTGTCTCTATGTCTCCAACTTCAGCGGGCAGATGTATGCCTTTGTCAGCGACACTTTCAGAAGCTCTGATTTTGGCAGGATTGTTGGGATTATTAGCATTACGGGGGGTTTGTTGGGTTTGTTGCGGATCCCTCTGAATGATAACTTGACCTTAGGCACATTTAATGGAAACTACAGATACACCTGCGGCATCATGCTGGGTATTGCTGTTCTCTGTCTTGGCATTGCCACTTGGCTCTTCTTTATCAAACGCAACCAACAGAAAGCATACATGTCCAACGAGGAGCTGCAAAAACACAGGAAGAGACAGGCTATCACCGACGAGTCGGATGTAGAGCTGCAGCCTCTGTAAATACACCCAACTGGACATAGCGCTACCATCATCATCTCCCTGGGGCCCCCTAGGGGGCCCCTTTAAGGGGGCCCCCCAGGGGCGCGGATGAACATATGTTTTTGACGTATGGAGCCAGTGCTGTGTACAATGTATACTTGCTGGCGTTTGTGTCTGTACACCTGAGCATCCAGAGCTTCTCAGGTGTATCTGGAGCAGCGAGGGGAATAGACTTGGCAGTGTCGAATATTTTGCAACATGACGCTTCAGCTGTCACGTTTGTTGATCTGCATCTTTTATGCCCGTCTGTCCATGAGAGACAGACAGGTAGTAGCAGACAGACAGCGAGCAGGTGGGAGGGTTAAGCCAGCCACCAAGTTTAAGCGTGCTGCTAGGAGTGCCGCATGCAGCCTCCGCACGCGGTGCAGTTTTGCAGCCTGTGGGTCGAATCTATTTTTGGTGGCGAAGCCGCAGGCTGAACATTATTGGCGTTTTAGAAGGGTTTGTTTGTCTCTTTTGGGCAGCATCATGATTCTTAAGAAATGCAAATAATACTCAATGGGAATATACTCTCTCTTTGCTTTCCAGCACCAGAGACGTGAGCTAGAAAAATGAATCATCTGCCAGAGTGCTGCTGCTGCACCTAGCTTCCTCACGCAGTGGATTAGTATGTACACCCGCTTCGAGTTAGCTCGCACTGCTCTCTTATCTGCAGGGTTTTGAGTTTTTAATCACCAAAGAGATTCATTAGCGTTAAAGCTATTTTAATTCCGATTCTGCGGTGCCACTTGACCATTTAATTGCACCCAATAATGAAAGTGAAGAGCTGCAACTGCAGCCGGCAGGAGGCACATCCACCGAGCTGTCCATACACCTGAATGGCCGACTTCGCAGCCTTCATCTTTTTTTCTTCTTTTTCCCACCACCACCGCCAGCCTGTTGAGGGGATTGCACAGAGCGCGTCTTGAGCTTGGGGATTAGAAGACACATTTGTTCCATTAGCTTCTTCTCTGCAAACAAACAAATACAAAAAACGTGGAAAGAGAGGTGGCTACGTCGCTATTCAGATAGTTCAAGTTCCTACTTGAGGTACGGCCACTGACGCATGCAAACACAAGTTTTAAATGTTCTGCTTCTGCCCTAGTAAATAAATAAACTAGCCGGGAGGTGTACAACAAAGAGAGGCAGACATATGATGCACATGTCTATACACTCGAAAACGAGACTACAAAAACCACACAGACAGGTGTTAAAACAACAAGCGGCCACACACACACATAAATCAAATACATAAATATATATATATAATAAATAGTATATAGATATATTTATTTATTTAATGGGACTATTTAGAAGCAGAGATAGCCATAAAAAGTTGTTATAAAGAAGTGCAAACCGCACTGCTTGGAACCTCGGATGAGAAGGGGCTACCGTCCTCCTTAAGAATTTGAATCCTCAGCCGCCCCTGAGACAAAAGCCAATCCCTAGGGTAACGTTTCGTCTGTACAGACAAAACAAACACATCCAAAAATATATCCATATCAAACTGATGCTGCTCCCGCTGCAGTTGCAGGTCGCTGCTGCTGCTGCTACACATTGCTGCTGCTACACATTGCTGCTGCTCCTGCTGCTGCTGCAGCTACACATTGCTGCTGCTGCTGGTGCTGCAGCTGGGGGTCGTTGCTACTGGTGTTTGGGGTGTATGCTTACGGCCTCAACGTGTGCGGGTACAGCGAAATGGTCGCAGATCATTTTCATTTCTTGTACAGTAGGATCTTCGACAGCAATAGCCTTGTTGACTCTTCGTCCTTTTGCTGTGGTGTATTTCTTGTTGATGTAAGCAGGATAGAGAATGTTCCAGCGGCTCCTGTCAACGCCATCATCTTCCTCTTGAACTTCTACAGCAGGGCCTGCGAGGGGCCCCTGCCCGCTAAACCCACCTCCAAGCATTTGGGCAAGAAGGTCAGGGTTTAACCCCTGAGGCATGTCCTTGGGCAAACCCAAGGGGGCCCCCTTGGAGCCATGGGCGGCCAGGCCCCTCTGGCCCCCCCGAGACATCTCTTGACTGCTGATTTGTTCTTAGTACCACTGCTTGAACAAGCGGAAAATGGTCTTCAGGTGTCAAATATCGGCAGCACCAAATTCGAGCAAACAGACAAAGATAGGGAAGTTGAGGGGCTGAGCTGCAAGGAAGCAAAGTAACGACCATTCAAAAAATAAAATGAGGATTCAGGAAACAAGAAAATCAAGTAAAAGAGTTAACAAATCTCCATCAAATCCAACTTGTACCTGTAGTGGCTATACACCCCGCCAGCCTGCGGCGTCAGACGAAAAGCTTTTTCTTAGCGTTAAATGTAAAGTGTAGAAACAGACACAAAAAGAAATTTCACACCAAAATTAATGTTCAAGACGGTAGCCTCTTTCTTGCAGGTGCATGCAGACAGCCCCGTGAGAACATATTGTTTTAAAACACTGTCGCATTTATAAATGTTTATCTTTATTTAAACAAGTTGAAAAATACAAAGAAATGGTTTAATGGATTTTTTAAACAAAATAAAATTCAGGAGGCGTCGACGCCAGAGCCCCACATAAGAAAACAGAGGAAATAACAAAGTTGATTATTGATAACATCATCGAGTTTATTTGTCTTTCTGTGAATTATTCTCTTTTAATTTATGGGTGGCGATTTAAATGAGAAGACAATACAGATCCATCAAACCCTTGCCGATCTGCGGTGTCTGCACACCCGATTTCGTGCACAAGAAAGTTCAATAAGTTTCACTCCTTTTCGGCCACTTCCCAGAATTTGAAAATGCTGGACTCGATTGATTTGTTATAGCACATTAAAAATAGCCGAAGCCAATGGACAAGCCAGCCGTTCGGGTGTACAGACAGCTCCTGCTTGCCGCCTTACCCTGCATATTTTTCTTACAGGGTGGAATCAGTGCAGTTTTTGGTTTTTTGTTGAGCTGTAATGATCCTCATGGGGCTCCGAGTTCAGGTGTCTTGACACCTCGTTTTCACCCCTTAGCATCCAGAAGGAATATTTCTTCGTCTGCATTATTATCTGAAAATGGCCAGAGTTCAAGCACCAACACCCGCCTCTCTCTTCTCCAGCAGATGTGTAATGACACCACACCGCAGCTGCAACACGAATCCTGGAACCCCCTCACGGACCCGCTTCTTTCTGTTGAGGATCTGCACGCTGTAGCAGCAGAGGATGAAACGAAAATCCTCAACGGAGTGAACCTCGAAGTCAAAGTGGGGGAGGTGCATGCGATCATGGGCAGAAACGGATCTGGTCAGTCTTGGCTTGTCAAGGACTTGCCATTTTGCGTTTCCTACAGCACGTTATATTTCTCTACTTGTCTGTACATACATGCACATATACATGCACATATACATACACACACACACATATATATATATATATATATATGTATATATATA
>NPHX01000190.1:2467-26316 GCA_002271815.1 Eimeria falciformis | reverse complement strand
AGTGTGGGAAGTGGGTAATTGAGGTGTCCTGTGCAAACTGGTGTAGGTGCGTATACTGTCCAGCTTGATTCACCTGTATGCTCTTGGGCCATGGATCGCGGTGCATTCTAAGCACCTGGAGCTATGCAAATGTAGTTTTTGTGGCAACTTCAGAAAGTCCGTTTGCTACTGAATGCCGAGCACAATTTTGGGTGTGGGTGCGTGATGAGCTCCTCCGACTTAATGGCAGCTCGAGACGGACCTGATTTGCCATAATAGTCTGGGTGTCTCCCATAGTAGTCTTGGTGTCTGTATTTTAATGTTGTAGAGGAAATATGCGAGATCGGAGAACTGTTGGGTCTCGGCTTATAGGTGATAACGCAGAATCGGTGCGGAGGTTCGAACCTCATGAGTTGGGATATTCATTGCGGCAGTGAGTGACATCACAGAATGGTAAAGGGGTGGTTAGTGTGGCTACGCTGGCTTTCAGAGTTTTTCTGGCGTTTCACATATAGATGAAAAACGCGCGAACGGCTCTGTATAGAGACATAGCAACAAATGGAGTTGAGTGCGGGGAGGGGGTTATTGAGGCAATCTGTCAGACCTAGTGTGAGAAGATGTATCATTCCCCTTGCTTTCCCGATGTCGGTTCGTGTGATGAAGAAGGGCGCGTTTAAGACGCGTGGAGCCATGTGAGTGTGGAATTTGTGCGGATTTCAGGAAGTGCGTTTGCTTGTCAAGGCGTGGTGTTTTATCTAACGTGGTGCAGTTGTGGAGTTGCTTTGCGGCATTGAGTGCTGAAGAGGGAAGTGGCTTGTCGTTGTTTCACTTGTGTGCTTTTTGTGGATGTGTTGTGGGCATGTTGTAGCCTGGAGGATTGGTGCGCAACCCCATGAGTGTGATTGGGCGGACGGAAAGTGTGGAAAAGCTTGTACATCTTCAGTTAAGTTATTAATTTCGGCTGGGATGTGCGCAGAAATGTGGAGGGGATTTTGGTGTAGAGATGCTAGTTGTTAAGACTCATGTGATGTTTCGTTCCGAGGTGGGAAAAACTGTCACTGCTGTGTACAGAGATAGCGACAGGTGGATAGGAGTGTGGGAAGTAGGTTATAAGAGTAATTTTTGTAAAATGGTGCAAGATGCTTTATCGTTTTACTTACTTTCCCAGCAATTCACCGTCAGATCGAGATTATTTCCACATACATAAAGCTGTGTGAATTTAGTTTCTTTGCCGACTTGAGCTCGTGTGTTTGCTTGTGAAGGCCTAGCGTTGTTTTGGTTATGGGGTAATTGAGGAGCTGCTTCGGAGCACTGGGTCGAAAGTTTTTTGCTGTAATAGTCTGGATGTTTAGTTTTTGGAGTTTGATGTAGAAATGCTGCAGCTCGGAGAATTGGTCCGTGGTATCTTATACGTGATAAGGTCGAAAGTGTGGAGTGTGTTGAACGACTTCATTTGGAGGAGAGATACTAGTTTTTAGCATGCGTGTGCCGTTTTGTGCGGAGATGAAAGGAACGCTCACTGCTGCATACAGGCATAGCAGCAGTTGGAGTTGAGCGCGGAAGTTGGTCAAAGAGGTAAACTGTGCACACTGGTGTCAGCTGCTTTATTATTCCGCTTGATTCACATTATTGCTAGTATGATGGATGGTTAGAATTCCGGGCACTTCATACTATGTGAATGTAGGTGTTTTGCTCTTTTTAGGAAGTGCGTTTGCTGATGAAGGCGTAGCGCTATTCTGGGTGTGGATACGTGAGGAGCTGCGTCTGCTTGCTGACAGCTCCAGGCCGAAGCAACGTGCTGTATCAGTCTGGGTGTCTACATTTTGAATCTGCCGAGCACACGTTTGAGGTTGGAGAATTGGTACGTGGCAACGTATATGTGACGAATTCGCAACTGCACTGGACTCAAGCTATTGGCAGTGACGGCAAAGAGTGCAGATGGGTGATCCGTGCAGATGCGCCGGTTATGAAAGTTCGTGTGACGTTTCGTGCGTTGATGAAAAGAACGGTCACTGCCGTCTAAAGACATAGCAACAACTAGAGTTACGTGCGGGAAGTGGGATGTTGAACCAACCTGGGCAAGCTGGTGTGAGGTAGTTTATAGTTCAGCTTGCCTCCCCGTAGGCTTATGTGATGGAGGGGTGGCGTTTCAGCCACTTGGCTGTATGTGAGTGTAGTTTTTCTGCCGACGTTAGCAAGTTCGTTTGCTGGTGAAGGCCTAACGTTGTTTTGTTTGTGAGGTACTTGAGAAGCTGATTTGGGGCGCTGAGTGCTGGAAATGGGGGTTTCTTGTTCTGGCAAGTAATTGTATTTGTTTTATGGTTTTGTTGTGGGAATGTCGTAGCCTGGAGTATTGGTGCATGGCGGCATATGTGTGATGCGGCTGAATATATGAAACAGCTGTAAGAGCTTCCGTTAGGTTATTCATTGAGTTCGTAGCGGCACATAATGCGGAGGGGTGGTTGCTGTAGATATGCTGGTTGTCAAGACTCGTGTGATTTATCATGTGGAAGTGGGGGGAACAGTCAGTGCTGTGTACAGACATAGCGACGGTGGGAGTTGAGCGCGGAAAATGGCATAGTGACGTTACCTGGGCAAGCTGGTGTAAGGTATTGTATTGTTCCGCTTACTTCCGTGTACGCTAGTGTGATGGATGGGCGGCATTACAGTAGTTTGGAACTATGTGAATGTGGGTTTTGTGCCGCCGTCAGAAAGTGCGTTTGATGGTGACGGCGTAACGTTATATTAGGTTTGGGGTACTTAGGAGCTTATTCGGGGTACTGGCTGCGGGAGACGGAAACGGCTTGCAGTTGTACTCTGGGTGTCTGTGTTTTGGGGTTTGTTGTAGGACGGTTTAATTTGGAAAACCTGGTGCGTTAAGGATTACGCATGCTTAGGTCTACGTTGTTTGAAGGATAAAAAAATTTGATATTGTAGTTGCGAGGGTTCGTTTGATCTTTTTTGTGGGGATGGGAGAGAAAGGCCGCTGCTGTCAAGAAACACAGCGTTTACACAGCGACAGTTATAGATGGGTGCAGGAAGCGGGTTATTGAGCTAGCGCCTGTAAACTGGTATGAGTTGGTTTATTGTTTCGCTCGCTTCCATTTTCGCTAATGACATGCATGAGGGAGCATTTCAGACACTAGAAGCCATGTGAATGTAGTTTTGGTGCCGATTTCAGAAAGTGCGCTTGCTGGTTATAGCCTAGTGTTATCATAGGTTTAGGATACTTGAGGAGCAGCTTCGGGCCACTGACTGCAGAAGGGGGAAATGGCTTGCGGTAGTAGTCTAGGTGTCTCTTTTGTATTATTTCTGCCAACAGTATATTTGTTTGAAGAATGGCTGCGTGTCGGCTCATGTGTGATGAGATTGAAATTGTGGGGAGGCTCAAACGAGTTTGGATGCAGATTGTCAAGGTTCGTGTAACGTTGCGTGCGGAGATGGGACGAACGGTCACTGCGGTGTACAGACACAGCGGCAGCTGGAGATGGATGCGGGAATTGTTAATTAAGGTAACGTGTGCAAAGTGGTGTGAGTTGGCATATTGTTCCGCTTAGTTCCTTCGTACTCTAGTGTCATGACGGGCAGGTACTTCAGTCACTTCGAGCTATGTAGGTGTAGCTTTCTGCCGTGTCCAGGACGTGCGTTTGCTGATTAAGACCTAGCATTATTTTTGTTGTGGCTTACTTGAGGTGCTGTCTCTGGGCACTGAGTGCTGAAGACGCACCTGATTTGCTGTAGTAGTGGGAGTGTTTCATTTACGTTTAGCGCTTGTTGTGGGAATGTTATAATTTGGACAATTGGTGCTTGGTAGTCTAAATGTGATGCGGTCGACACGGTGGGGAGGCTAGTGGTTACGGTTCGTGTGGCATTGTGTGCGGAACTTGGAAAAACCGCAACTGCTGGCTCCAGACACTACGACAACCTCAGGTGAATCCGGGAGGTAGGTTAATGAGGCAATCTGCACCAGGTTTGTTTATAGTTGGGCTTGATTCCCATGTAACCTAATACCATGGATCGGAGGGTATTCGTTCTTGGAGCTATGTAAAATTTTTTTGCCTATTTCAGGGAGTGTCTTTCGTGGTGACGACCGAGCGTTTTTTTGGGTGTGGGGCACTGACTGCCAGGGACGAAAAAGGCGTTGTGTAAAAGACTGGGTGCCAACTGTCTTGTTAAGGTTCGTGTGACGTTTCATGCAGAGATGGGAAGAACATTCGCTACGGTATACAGACAGAGCGACAGCTGGATTTGAATACGGGAAGTGGGTTATTGATTTAACAGTTGGCGTATTGTTACTCTTTGTTCGGATGTACGCTAGTGTCATGGATCTAGGGAGGTTGAAAGCACTTGGACTTAAGTGAGTGCCGTTGTTCTGCCAAATTTAGAAAGTGCGTTTCCTGGTGGAGGCTTAGCGAATCGGTTGGGGTTCTTGAAGAGCTGGTTCGCAGCGTACTAAGAGATCCAGACGGAAATGGCTTGTCGTAATTGTTGGGGTGCGTGTTTGACGTGCAACTCTTTTGTTCTGGCAGTGATGGCTTTGCAAAATCTGTTCTTGGCGGCTTAGCTTTGCAGATGCCGAAACTCGGGGGAGGAAAGAACAACTTTAGGTTATCTACTCATTGGGGCGGTGACCACACCCAATGCGGAAAATGCCTAGTGTGGAGATGCTAGTTGTTAAAGTTCGTGTAATATTTTGTGTGAAAGCGGAAACAGCCGTCGCGGCTTTCTGCAGGCGCAGCGACAGAAGGAGGTGAGCAAAGGAAGTGAGTTATTGAGGTAACCTGTGGAAACTGGTGTTAGTTTATTTATTATTTCACTACTGGATTCGCAGGCATGCTGGTATAAGGAAACGGGAATTTTTCTAGGCACTTGGCGTTATGTGATGATAGTTTTTATGCCGATTCAGGATGTGCGTTAGCTGTGAAGGTTTGGAATTATTTTGGGTGTGAGTTCCTTGGTGAGCTGATTCGGTGTACTGACTTCTAGAAAAGAAAATGGCTTGCTTTAGTAATGTGGTCGTTTGCCTTTTATGAACATGCTGTGGTGCACAGAATTGGTGCGAGGCGGAGTATGTGCGATGAGGGGGAAACAGTGACGAGGCGTGAATGCCGTCAGTCAAACTATTCATTGCGGAGGTGATGGCACAGGTGGTTGGCGTAGAGATGCTGATTGTAATTGTTCGTGTGCCGTTTTACGGGGAAATGCAAAGAACAGTAACTGGCCGCAGCTGGAGCTGAGTGTGGGAAATGGATTATTGAGGGAGCATTGTGTCCGCTTGATTCTCCTGTACGCTAGTCCCATGGCTTTGGAGGCATTTCATGCAACTGGAGTTATCTGAATATACCTTTTCTGTCGGCGTCAGTTTGTGCGTTTTCTGGTGACGGTTTAGAGGTATATTGGGGTTGAGGTAAATGAGGGACTGCTTTGGAGCACTGAATGTTGGCGACGGAAGTCGCTTTGCATAGTCGTCTGGGTGTCTGTTCGTATTAAAAGTGTTGTTAGGAGAATTCGTGCTTTGTTGGTTTATGTTTAGTCAAGGCGAAACAGTGGGGGGTGTCCTAACGATGCCTGTTAAGCTATTCATTGCGGCGGCGACGGCATTGAGTGCGAAGAGGTGGTCAGCGTAAAGATGATGATTGTTACGATTCGTGTTATGTCTTCTGCGGAGATGAGACAAGCGGCCATTGCTTTCTACAGGCATAGCGATATGTGGAGTTGAGTGATGAAAGTGATTTGTTGATGCAATTTCAGCAAACTGGTGTGAGTTGGTTTATTGTCGGGGATGTTTTCCATGTACGCTAGTGTCATGAATAAGTGGCCATTCTAGGCACGTGGAGTTATGTAAATACGGCCTCTCTGTCGATGTCAGCAAGTGCGTTTGCTGGTGGCAGCCTACCGTTATATCGCGTATGAGGTAATTGAGGAGCTGTTTCATGGCAACAAGTGTTGGAGACGGAAGTGGCTTGCTGCAGTCGTCAAGCGGGAACGGGGGATACCAGTATTTTAAGGGAATGTGTTGGTTTGAAGAACCTGTCCGTAGCGGTTTATGTGCGATGATATGAAGGCAGTGACGAAGCTCAAATGACGTGAAATGGGGTATGCATTCCAGGGGTAACAACACAGGATGCAAAGGGGTCGTTGACATAGAGATGCTGGCTGTTAAGGTTCGTGTGATATTTAGAGGGTAGACGCATATAACGTTTATCGCCGTCTATGCACACACAGCAACATCTGTAGTTGTGTACGGAAAGTGCGTTATTGAAGTAACATGTGCAACATGGTCAGTTTATTGTTCCATTTGGTGTTCCCGCATGCTAATGCCATGGATACGTGGTCTTTCAGTCATTTGCAGCTATTTGAATGTACGTTTGATGCCGATCTCAGAAAGTGCGTTTGCTACTGGCCGCGTAGCGTTATTCTGGGAATGGGGCACTTGAGGGGCTGATTCGGGGCACTGAATGCTGGAGATGGGAGTGGCTTGTCGTATCAGTCATAGTGTGTGTTTTGGGTTTTTTTGAAGTGTTCTAGTTTAGAAAATCGATGCGTGACAAATTATATATATAAGATCAAGACTGTGGAGGGTTTCGAATGACTTTAAGCTGTTGGTTGCGACGGAGACGGCACAGAATGTGAAAAGGTGGTTAAAGTAAATATTCGTGTTTTAATTGTTCGTGTGATGCTTTGTGAACAGATGGGAAGAATGGTCACTCTCACCTACAGACACAGGGATGGGAAGAATTGCCACTCTCACCTACAGACACAGGAATAACTGGAAGTGCATGCTAAACATTTGTTATTGAAACAACTTGTGCAAACTGGTACACGTTGGTTTATTGTTGCACTTGGATCCCATGTTGGCTAGTGTCATGAATTGGGGAGGCATTCCAGGCAATTGGAGCTATGTCAATATAGCTTTTGTGCCGATGTCAGCAAGTGCGCTTGCTGGTAAAAGCATTTTGCTGTTTTGGAAATAGGGTGTTTGAGAAGCTGCTTCAGGGGACTGAATACTTAAAGGCAAAATGGTTTTCCGCAGTAGTAAGGGTTTTCGTCTGTTGGGGGATTTTTGTAGTCTGGAGAACTAGTGCGTGCGGATGCGTGATGAGGTCGAAAACGTGCAGAAACTCAAACCATGTCAGTTAACTTATTCTTTGTGACGGTGATAGCACAGACCGCGGAAGTGTTATTGATGTGCGGATAGTCGTTGGTATGGCTCTTGTGACGTTTTGTGCGAAAAAGAGACAAACCGTAACTCTCATCTTTAGACACCTCAACAGTTTGAGTAGGGTACGGGAAGTGGGTTATTGAGGTAACGTGTGCTCACTGATGTGAGTTGGTTTATTGATCCGCTTCGTGCGCATGCACGATAATGTCATTAACAGGGGGTATCCCAGGTACTTATAGAGCTATGTGAACGTTGATTTCGCTGTCGACGTCAGGCCGTGCGTTTGCTTCTAAAAGTGTATTGTTGTTTTGGATGTGGGGTACTTGAGAAGCTGCCTTATGGCAGTGAGTGCTAGAGACAAAAAGGGATTCCAATAATATTTTTATTGGCTGTTTTCTAGGCCTGATGTGGGCTTGTTTTAGCTTGGAGACTTGCTGCATGGCGGTTTATATGATTTATACGGTCAAAACTGTGGAGAGGCTCCATCCACTTGGGTTATGTTATTCACTGCGGGCGTAAAGATACAGAGCACAAATGAGTGGCTAACGTAGAGATGCTGGTTCTTACATTTTGCGTGACGCTTCGTGCAAAAATGGCAAAGAGCGTCGCTGCTTTTTACAGGCAGCTGCAGGTAAATACAAAATGTGGATTACTGAGGCAACCTGTGGAAAATGATGTAAGTCTGTTTAATGTTCCTCTTGGTTACCATGCATGCTGGTGTCATGGATAGGGGCATTCCACGCACTTAGACCTACGTGGATGTGATTGCTGGCCTCAGAAAGTGCGTCTCCTTTTGCAGACAGAGCTGTTTTCGGTTTGCGGTACTGAATGAGTTGCGTCGAGGCTGTGACTGCTGGAGACTTAATTGAGTTGCGATATTCGTGTAGTCTGCGTTTGTTGTGGGGATGGCATGAGATTGGAAAATTGGTGCGTGGCGGTGGATGTTATAAGGTCAAAAAAGCAGGGAGGTTTGAGGTTTTTCTGTTATACTATATACTATTCATTGAGCCAGGGCGTGGACTAAATGCGAAAGGTGGCTGGTGTTGAGATGCTGGTTTTCATAATGCGTGCGTTGTTTTGTGCAAAGATGAGATGAACGATGACTGCGGTCTACATTCTCAGCGAGAGCTGGAATTGAATGGTGGAAGTGGGATATTGAGGTTAGCTGTGCAAACTGGTGCGAGTTCGTTTATTGCTCCGCTTGGTTATCATGTACGCTAATCTCATGGGCCAAGTGGCATTCCAGGACCTTAAAGCTATGTGAATATATTTTATCTGTCGATCTCAGCAAGTACGTTTACAACTGAAGGGCAAGCGTTATATTGCGCTTCCGTACTTAAGAAACTCCTTCGGGGTACTGAATGCTGTGAAAGCGAGAAGCGTTGCCGCAATATTTGTTTTCTCCGTTTTGTGGGATTTTCCTGTGCAAATCTTTTAATTTGCAGAGTTGGTTTTGTGGCGGATTATGCATGATCCGTTTGAAACGGCCGGGAGGATCAAATCACTTCTGTTAACGTATTTACTGGGGCGGTGACCGCACAAAACGCCAAAGGGAGTCATTGGCGTAGCGTTGCTCGTTCTTACGTTTTTTGTGACGTTTTGTGAAGAATTCACAAAACGGTCAATGTAGTACACAGACACAACGATGGGAGCCTTACGTTATGTGCCTAAAGTGGGTTAGTTAGGGAATATTTGCAAGCTGGTGTGAGGCAGTTTATTGTTCGGCTTGGTTCCCAATTACGGTAATTGAGTGCATCTAGGGAAATTCTATTTTCTTAGAGCTATGTGAATTTCGTTTTTCTGCCGATCAGGTAGTCCGTTTTTGGTTAAAAGCCTAGCGTTTTTTTGGGGATGAGGTATTTGAGCAGCTGCTTTGGGACACTGAGTGCTGAAGACAGAATTGGGCTTGCCAAAGTAGCGTGGGTGTCTGCTTTGTGGGGTTGACTGTTGGAATGTTGTAATGTGGAGAATCTTGCGTGGTGGCGTACGTATTTATGAGGGAGAAACAATGGGGACGCTCGACGGACTTCGGTAGGCTATTCAATGCAACAGTGACGGCACAGAAGGCAAAAGGGGAGTTCGTGTAGAGATGCTGCCTGTTAGTATTCGTGTGACGTTCTTTCGGTGTCTTTCGTTGTCTTTCGTTGTCTGTCTCTTTTTGTTTTTTTCGGTGTATTTCCTAGTTTGTCTCTGTCTCGCTTTCTGTGTCTCCTTGTGTGTCTCGGTGTTTTTTCTGTGTGTGCTCGTGTCGGTCTTTGCCTTCTTTCTGTGTTCCTCTGCGTATTTCCGTCTATTTTTTGTGCGTCAGGAGATGGGAAGAACAGTAACTGCCTTGTACAGACACAGCAGCAGCTGGAGTTGAGGCTGAAAGTGGGTTATTGAGGGAACGTATGCAAACTGGTGTTAGATGGTTTATCGTCCCGATTGGCTACGATGTACCCTAGTTTGATGAATGGGCAGGCGTTAAATTCAATTGGAGCTACGTGGGTGTACGTTTCCTGCCAACTTCAGGAAGTGAGTTTGATGTTAAAGGCCTAGCTTTGGTTTTGGTATGGAGTTCTTGAGGAGCTCATTTGGGGAATTGACCAGTGCAGACGCAAGTGACCTGCCATGGTAGCCGCAACGTCTGTTTTGCGGGGCTTGTTATTGGTGCGCTTGTGTTGGGAGAACTGATGCGGAACGCCTCGTGCGTAATAAGGTCGAAACAATGAAATTTTTGAAAAGTTTTAGTCAAACTATTCCTTGCCGCACTGCCAGAGTCTAATGCGAAGGGTTGGTTTGTGTACGGAATGTAGTTGTCATAATTTTAGTGAGGCATCGTGCGGAGATCGGAAAAATATTGTTGTGTACAGGCACAGTTACAGGTGGAGTTGAGTGCGGACACCCAGTTATTAAGGTAACCTGTGCAAACTGGTTTGAGTCGGCTTATTGTCCCATTTGGTGCCTCCTTAGGTTATTTTTATGGATTGGCGGGAAGCCTAGGCGCTCGGCGCTATGTAGATGTAGGTGTTCTGTCGACCTTAGAAAGTGCGTTAACTACCCCACATGTACCATTATAATGGCGGTAGGATACTTCCCGAACAGTTTCGGGACTATAAGTGTCGCAAACGGAAATAACTTGCCGTAAAATTTGTTTGGTCAGTTTCGTGAAATTCGCTACAAGAGTGTTTTAGTTTGGAGAATTGGTGAGTGGGGGTGCTGTATGCCCTGAGGGTAAAACGGTGCTGATGCGGGAACCACTTGAGTTTTTCGTTGCCAGCCTTACTGCAAAAGATGCGAAGAGGGTGTTGGCGTAGGCATGCTGGTTGTTAAGGTTCATTGTGGGTTTGGTGCGTAAGTGCGAAGAACGGTCACTGGCGTTCACAGACGCAGGGACACCTGGAATTGATTGAAGGAAATAGGTTATTGAGGTAACCTATGCAGCCTGGTGCGAGTTGGTTTATTGTTCCGCCTGGTGTCCATGTACGCTAGCTGCATGAATCGAGGGATATCCCAGGCATTTGGAGCTGTGTTTATAGCGTCTTTCTGCCGACCCCAGCAAGTGCGGTTGCTAGTGATGGCCTAGTGCTATATTGGGGGTGTGGTACTTGAGGAGCTACTGTGGCGCACTGACTGCCAGAGACGGAAATGGCTTTGCGTATTCGGGGTGTTACCTTTGCGGCTTTGGTTTTGAGTATATTTTAGCTCGGAAAATTGGTGCGTGGCGGCGTACGTATGATGAGGCCGAAACAGTGAGTAGGCTCGCACTACTTGAGTTAGGCCATTCACGGCGGCGACGCCACAGAGTCCAAAGAGGTGTTTGGTATGGAGCTGGTGGCTGTTAATGCCCCTCTGGCGTTTTGTACGGATATTTGTATAACTGATACTGCCATGTACACACATAGGGAGACGTGGAGTTGACTGTTAGAATTTGGTTATTGAGTTAACCTCTGCATGCTGGTGTAAGTTGATTTATTGCTTTTTTTGGTTTTCATCATTAGTGCCATAGATGCGGGACCTCCCAGGCACTTGGAGTTACATGAATGTTAGTTTTTTTCTGACTTCAGCTTGTGGGTTTGGTGCTGATGGCGTAGCGCTTTTTTGGATTATGGTACTTAAGGAGCTGCTTCGGGGCACTGAGTGTTGGAAACACAAGTGGTTTGACGTAGCAGTCTCGTTGTTTGTTTTGTGGCTTTGTTGTGGGAATGCTGTAGTTCAGAGATTTGGTGCGTGGAGGCTTATGTGTGTTAGAGTGGGGAACTTTGACACGCTTCAGGTAAGTTATTCATTGCGGCGCTGACAGCACAGATGCGAGTGGGTGGTTGTTGCAAGCACGCTGGCTGTAATTGTTTGTATGTCATTTCGTACGGAAATGGAAAAAACGGTTACCGCGGCCTACAGACGTCGGTACAGCTGGTGGCGAGTGCGTAAAGTGGGTTATTGAGGCGGCCTGTGCAAACTGGTGCTACTTTGAGTACTGTTTCTCTTGGCTCCCCCCTGAGGTAGTGCCATGGATCGGGGGCCATATTAGGCAATTGTAGTTGCTTCGAGACAGCGACTGCTGGAGACAGTAAACAGCTTGTCGTAGTATACGTTTGGTCCGATTTGTGGGCTTGTGGGAATGCTTTTGTTCCAAAAATTATTTTGTGGGCCATTTGTATGTGATGAGGTCAACGCGATGAGGAGCCTTGAACGACTTCGGTCAAGCAATTAATTCCAGCTTTGATGGCACAGAATGCGGGGAAGTTGCTGGTATAGAGATGCTGGTTGGTATGGTTTGTGTGACGTTTTTTCCAGCTATGGGAAAAGTTTTTTTTGCGGTCTGCAGACATAGCTAAAGCTGGAGTTAAGTGCGGGAAGTGGGTTATTAAGGTAACCTGTGCACTGACGCCAGTTGGCTTCTTGGTCCCGTTTGGTCCCCTGTACGGTAATTCCATAGATCTGGTAGATCTGGAGACACGCTTCACATCTAGACCTGTGTCAACGCAGTTTCTCCACCGATTTAAGAAGGTTCGTTTGTTGCTTAGGGCCAAAGTTATTTTAGGTGTGCAGTCCTTGAGAAGCTGCATCAGGGCACCGAGTGCTGGAGACGGGAATGGCTTGCCGCAGGAACCCTTTCTTTTTTGTGGGGTGTGTTGCGGGACCGTTTGAGTTCGAGAATTGAAGCATGGCGGTTTGGGTGTGACGAAATTCGAAATGGTGGGGACGCTCGAAGATTTTAAGTTAGGCTGTTCAATTCTGCTGTGACAGCATAGCATAGCATGCGAGTGGGTGGTTAATTTAGACAGAACGATTGTTTAGGCTTGTGTGACGTTTTATGTGGAGGGGGCAAACGTTCACTGCGGTCTACAGACACATGGACATCTGGGGTTGAGTGCGAGAAGTGTGTTATCGAGGTGATCTGTGCATGCTGGTATGACTTGCTTTGTTGTTTTGTTGAGTTTTCCCGTATTTGAGTGCAATGCGTCCGGAGCGATACCAGGCACTTAGAACTATGTGGGCGCTGCTTTCGTGCCGACGTCAGCTCGTGTGTTTTTAGCGGAGTGCCTAGGGTCATATTGGGTGTGAACGTGAGTAGATGCTTCAGGACAGTGAATGCTGTAGAGGGACGTCGCTGCGCGGAGCATTCGTTTAGTCAGTTTTTTTGTTTTGTTGTGGGATTGCTTTAGTTTGGAGAATTGGTGAGTGGGGGTCTGGATGCCCTGAGGGTAAAACGGTGGTGATCCGGAAAGCATTTCAGTCAGTTTTTTCGTTGCCAGGCTCACTGCAAAAGATGCGAAGAGGGTGTTGGCGTAGGCATGCTGGTTGTTAAGGTTCATTGTGGGTTTGGTGCGTAAGTGCGAAGAACGGTCACTGGCGTTCACAGACGCAGGGACACCTGGAATTGATTGAAGGAAATAGGTTATTGAGGTAACCTATGCAGCCTGGTGCGAGTTGGTTTATTGTTCCGCCTGGTGTCCATGTACGCTAGCTGCATGAATCGAGGGATATCCCAGGCATTTGGAGCTGTGTTTATAGCGTCTTTCTGCCGACCCCAGCAAGTGCGGTTGCTAGTGATGGCCTAGTGCTATATTGGGGGTGTGGTACTTGAGGAGCTACTGTGGCGCACTGACTGCCAGAGACGGAAATGGCTTTGCGTATTCGGGGTGTTACCTTTGCGGCTTTGGTTTTGAGTATATTTTAGCTCGGAAAATTGGTGCGTGGCGGCGTACGTATGATGAGGCCGAAACAGTGAGTAGGCTCGCACTACTTGAGTTAGGCCATTCACGGCGGCGACGCCACAGAGTCCAAAGAGGTGTTTGGTATGGAGCTGGTGGCTGTTAATGCCCCTCTGGCGTTTTGTACGGATATTTGTATAACTGATACTGCCATGTACACACATAGGGAGACGTGGAGTTGACTGTTGGAATTGGGTTATTGAGTTAACCTCTGCATGCTGGTGTAAGTTGATTTATTGCTTCTTTTGGTTTTCATCATTAGTGCCATAGATGCGGGACCTCCCAGGCACTTGGAGTTACATGAATGTTAGTTTTTTTCTGACTTCAGCTTGTGGGTTTGGTGCTGATGGCGTAGCGCTTTTTTGGATTATGGTACTTAAGGAGCTGCTTCGGGGCACTGAGTGTTGGAAACACAAGTGGTTTGACGTAGCAGTCTCGTTGTTTGTTTTGTGGCTTTGTTGTGGGAATGCTGTAGTTCAGAGATTTGGTGCGTGGAGGCTTATGTGTGTTAGAGTGGGGAACTTTGACACGCTTCAGGTAAGTTATTCATTGCGGCGCTGACAGCACAGATGCGAGTGGGTGGTTGTTGCAAGCACGCTGGCTGTAATTGTTTGTATGTCATTTCGTACGGAAATGGAAAAAACGGTTACCGCGGCCTACAGACGTCGGTACAGCTGGTGGCGAGTGCGTAAAGTGGGTTATTGAGGCGGCCTGTGCAAACTGGTGCTACTTTGAGTACTGTTTCTCTTGGCTCCCCCCTGAGGTAGTGCCATGGATCGGGGGCCATATTAGGCAATTGTAGTTGCTTCGAGACAGCGACTGCTGGAGACAGTAAACAGCTTGTCGTAGTATACGTTTGGTCCGATTTGTGGGCTTGTGGGAATGCTTTTGTTCCAAAAATTATTTTGTGGGCCATTTGTATGTGATGAGGTCAACGCGATGAGGAGCCTTGAACGACTTCGGTCAAGCAATTAATTCCAGCTTTGATGGCACAGAATGCGGGGAAGTTGCTGGTATAGAGATGCTGGTTGGTATGGTTTGTGTGACGTTTTTTCCAGCTATGGGAAAAGTTTTTTTTGCGGTCTGCAGACATAGCTAAAGCTGGAGTTAAGTGCGGGAAGTGGGTTATTAAGGTAACCTGTGCACTGACGCCAGTTGGCTTCTTGGTCCCGTTTGGTCCCCTGTACGGTAATTCCATAGATCTGGTAGATCTGGAGACACGCTTCACATCTAGACCTGTGTCAACGCAGTTTCTCCACCGATTTAAGAAGGTTCGTTTGTTGCTTAGGGCCAAAGTTATTTTAGGTGTGCAGTCCTTGAGAAGCTGCATCAGGGCACCGAGTGCTGGAGACGGGAATGGCTTGCCGCAGGAACCCTTTCTTTTTTGTGGGGTGTGTTGCGGGACCGTTTGAGTTCGAGAATTGAAGCATGGCGGTTTGGGTGTGACGAAATTCGAAATGGTGGGGACGCTCGAAGATTTTAAGTTAGGCTGTTCAATTCTGCTGTGACAGCATAGCATAGCATGCGAGTGGGTGGTTAATTTAGACAGAACGATTGTTTAGGCTTGTGTGACGTTTTATGTGGAGGGGGCAAACGTTCACTGCGGTCTACAGACACATGGACATCTGGGGTTGAGTGCGAGAAGTGTGTTATCGAGGTGATCTGTGCATGCTGGTATGACTTGCTTTGTTGTTTTGTTGAGTTTTCCCGTATTTGAGTGCAATGCGTCCGGAGCGATACCAGGCACTTAGAACTATGTGGGCGCTGCTTTCGTGCCGACGTCAGCTCGTGTGTTTTTAGCGGAGTGCCTAGGGTCATATTGGGTGTGGAGAACGTGAGTAGATGCTTCAGGACAGTGAATGCTGTAGAAGGAAGTCGCTGTCCGAAGGATTCTTTTAATCAGTTTTTTGTGTTTTGTTGTGGGATTGCTTTAGTTTGGAGAATTGATGTGGCGGATTGTGTATGGTGAAATCAACACACTAAGACAATTTCAATGAAGCTATTCGTTGCGGCTGGGGCGCAAAAGAATGCGACGGCGTGGTTGGCGCAGAATTGTGACTTATGGTTGTTGTGGCGTGTGTGCGCAGATGAAGAAATGGTCACTGCCGTGTAGACATAGCGACGGCTGGAGGGAATGAATGCTGGTAGTGGGTTATTAACGTAACATGTGCAAACTGATGTGAGTTGGTTTATTGTTGCGGTTGGTTTTCATGTACCCTAGCGTCATGGACGGAAGGCATTTTAGGCATTTGGATTTCTCCGAATAGAGCCTTTCTGCCGACCTCAGAAAGTGCGTTTACTTTTGATGGCCTAGCGTTATTTTGGCTATGGGATACTTGCGGAGCTGCTTGGGGTTATTGGGTGTTGGGGATGGAAATTGTTTGCCATAGTTCTCGCGTACTCTATTTTCTGCGGCGTTTTGCAAGAATGCCGTCGTTTTGAGAATTGATGCGGGGCATCTTATGTCTGATGAGGTCGAAACTGTGCGGAGGCACGAACCACTTGAGTTAATTCATTGCGGCGAGGACACAGCAGCATGCGGAAGCGTTGTTGGCGTGGACGTGAGGGTTGTCGTAGTTCTTGTTGCGCGTTGTGCTCAGATGGCAAAAACTGTATCTTCTGTATACAAGGTCGGTGACGGCTGGAGCTGTGTGCTGGAAGTGAGCGATTGACATAATCTGTAATAACGGGTCTAAGTTAGTTTGTTGTTTCGCTTGGATGCACCGTATCCTAGTGTTTCAGACCGCGATACACCCCAGTGACTTGGAGCTATGTGAATGAAGTTTTTGACCCGGCCCCAGAAAGTGCGTTTGTTGGTGAAGACCTAGCGGTGTGGAGCACTCAGTTTTGGGGACGGGGTTGGCTTGTTGTGGTGTTTATTTTGCCAGTTTTTTTGCGTTTTCTGCCTGATGGTGTCGAAACGTTGCGGTGGCTACAATCCCTTTAGTTCGGCTGTTCATTGCGGCGGGGAAACAGCAGAACGCAAAGGGAGTGTTGGACTAGACATGCGGGTTGTGGCGGTTTTGCTGGCGCGTTGTGCCTAGATGGCAAGAACTGTGACTGCCGTGTACAGGGGCATCGACGGTTGGACTTGAGTGCTAGAAAAGCACTATTGACGTAGCCTATGCAAACTGTGTAAATTGGCTTATTGTTTTTTCTTGGTTTTCCTCTACTCTTGTGCAATGAATCGCGAGTAATGTCAGTGACTTGAAGCCATGGGAATGATGCTTTCTTGCCGACTTCAGCAAGTACGTTTGCTGCTGGAAACGTAGCGTTATCTTGCAGGTTGGGTATTTGAGAAACTCTTTAGGAGCGCTAAGTGCTGGAGACAGCAAAGGCTTGCCGCTGTGTTTATTTTATCAGTTCTGTGGGTTTTGTTGTGGAAGTGCTTTAGATTGAAGAATTGGTGCTTCTGTTTGATGATGTACCAACGTTGCGGAAGTTCTAGCCACTTGAGTTAAGTTATTCATTGCGGCGGGGTGGAAACAGGATGAAAAGGGTCTGTCGGAATAGACATAAGGGTTGCTGTGGTACTTGTGGCGTGTTGTGCCTAGATATCAAAAACTGTGACTGCCGTGTACAGGGGCAGCGACGGCTGAAGTTGAGTGCTGGAAGTGAGCTATTGAGGTAACCTGCGCAAACGGTGTAAGCTAATTTATTATTTTGTTTGATTATTCTGTGAGGGTAGTGTTGTGGATCGCCGATTTCGAGGCGATTTGAGCTGTGTGAGCGGTGGTTTCTTGCCAAATCAAGAAAGTGCGTTTGCTGCAGGAGGCATTATGTTCTTTTTGGGATGAGACATCTAAAAAAGCCCCTTTGAGACACTGGGTTTTAAAACGGCAATAGCTTGCCGTAGTGTTCGTTTTCTCAGTTTCGTTTATTTTGTTGTAAGAGTGCTTCAGTTTTGAAAATTTGTGCTTGGCGTCTTCTGGATAATGGGGAGGAAACGTTGCGGAGGCTCCAACCGTTTGAGATACGCTATTCATTGCGGCCGGGACGCTACAAAAAGCGAAGGCGTTGTGGGCATAGTCATGAGGGTTGTTGTAGTATTTGTGGTATGTTGTGCCTAAATGGCAAGAACTGTCACTGCCATGTACAGGGGCAGTGACGGCTAAAGTTGAGTGCAGGAAATGCGCCATTGTCGTAGCCTGTATAATGGGATGTCAGTTGGTTTATTGTTTTGCTTGTCTCCCCCGTACGTTTGTCTTATTTGGGTTGCACGTTATCCCAGTGACATGAAGCTATGTGAGAAGTGCTTGCCTGCGACATCAGAGCGTGCGTCTGCTACTGGAAGCGTAGCGTTATCTTACTTGTTGGGTATTTGAGGAACTCCTACTGACAGTCGATTGCTGGAGACAGCAATGGCTTGCCGTACTGTTCGTTTGGTCAAATGTTTGGTTTAAAGAATTAGTGCGTTGCGTCTTATGCCTGACGAGGCCGAAATGCTCCGGAGGCTCCAACCACTTGAGTTAAACTATTCATGGCGAAGAGGACGCAACAGAATGCAAAGCGGTTGTTGGCGTATACATGAGCGTTGTTGTTGTACTTGTGGCATGTTGTGCATTGATTGCAGGAACTTTCACTGTCGTGTGCATGGGCAGCGACGGTTGGAGTTGAGTGCTGGAGGTAGGCTATTGCATTAGTTTATGCAAACTGTGTAAGTTGGTTTATTGTTTTGCTTGGTCCCTCTGTAAGCTTGTATGGTGGGCCGCTACGTATCCCAGTGAGTTCGAGTTATTGTGATTGGTGTTTGTTTCCCGATCCCAGAAAGTGCGTTTGCTGCTGAAGGCGTGGCTTTGTTTTGCTGGTGGGGTATTTAGGGAGTGCCTTTGAAGCATTGAGTGCTGGAGATAGCAATGGCTTGCCGTAAAGGTGATTTTTGAGTTTTGTGGGTTTTCTTGTTGGATTGCTTTTGTTTAGAGAATCGGTGCGTTCGGTCTTACGTCTGATGAGGTCGAAATGTTGCGGAGGCTCGAATTACTTGAGTTAAGATATTCGTAACGACAGGGGCGAAACAGAATGCGAAGGTGTTGTTGGCGTAGTAATGAGGTTTGTCGTGGTACTTGTATCGTGTTGTGCCTAGATGGCAAGAACAGTCACTGCCGTGTACAGCAGCAGCGACGGTTGGAGTTGTGTGTTGGAAGTGCGCTATTGACGTAACACGTGCAAACTGTTTATGTTAGTTTATTGTTTTGCTTGGATCCATTGTACGCTAGTGTCGTGGATTTGGTGAATTTGAGACGCATCGACCTATGTGAGTGCTGCCTTTCTCCCGATTTTAGAAAGTGCGTTTACTGCTGGAAGCGTATCGCATGGGGGGGATCAGATATACAAGGAATTTCTTTGGGTCACTGAGTGATAGAGACGGCAGTAGCTTGCCGTTGTGTTTGTTTTGTCCATTTTGTGGGGTTTGTTGTGGGGGTGTTTTAGATTGGAGAATTCGTGCGTTGCGTCACATGTCTGATGAGGCTGCAACGGTGTGGAGGTTCCAACCACTTGCATTGAGCTATTCATTGCGGCGCGGACGCAACAGAATGCGAACGGATTGTCGGCGTAGACATGAGGGTTTTTGTGGTACTTGTGGCATGTTATGCATAGGTGGCAAGAACTGTCACTGCCGCATACATGGGCAGCAACGGTTGGAGTTGACTGCCAGAGGTGAGCTATTGACGTAACCTGTGTAAACTGTGTAAGTTGGTTTATTGTTTTGCTCGGTTCCCCGTACCCTTGCTCCATTTATCGCGAACTATTGTAGAGAACCCGAGCTAAGTGATTGATGCTTTTCTGATGACCTCAGAAAGTGCGTTTGCTGCTCGAGGAGTAGAGTTATCTTCCTGGTGGGCTCATTGGAGACCTCCTTCGCGGCACTGAATTTTGGACGGAGACGGCAATGGCTTGCTGTAGTTTTTGTTTTGTCAGCTCTGTGGGGTTTTTGTAATCTCAGAGAGTGCGTTTGTTTCTAGAAGCGTAACATTATCCTTATCTTGCTGGTTGGGCATTTGTGGAATTCCTTAGAAGCATCGACTGCTGGAGAGGGCAATGGTTTGGCGTAGCGTTTATTTTGTCAGTTCTGTGGGTTTTGTTGTTGGGGTGATTTAGTTTGGAAAATTAATGAGTTGCGTCTTATGTGTGATGAGGCCGAAATGTTGCGGAGGCTCAAACTATTTGAATTATGCTATTCATTGCGGCGGGGAAGACCCGGAATGCAAAGGCGTTTTTGGTGTAGAAATGAAGGTTGTTGTGGTACTTGTGGCGTGTTGTGCGTAGATGGCAAGAACTGTCACTGCCGTGTGCAGGGGCAGTGACAGTTGAAGTTGAGTGCTGGAAATGCGCTATTGACATAACCTATGCAAACTGTGTATGTTAGTTTATTGTTTTGCTTGGTTTCCCCAAACGCTTGCGCCATTGATCGTGAAATATCCTAGTGAGCCCGAGCTGTGTAAATGGCGCTTTCTTGTCGACCCGAGAAAGTGTGTTAGCTCCTGGAGGTGTAGCGTTATCTTGCTGGTGGGCTATTTGGGGAACGCTTTTGCGGCGCTGAATTTTGGAGACGGCAATGGAATGCCGTAAAATTCGTTTTGTTTGTTTTGTTTGTTTTATTGTAGGGGTGGTTGAGATTGGAGAAATAGTGCGTTGCGTCTTATGCGTGATGAGGCCGAAACGTTGAGAAGACTCCAACCACTTGAGCTAAGCTATTCGTAGCGACGGGGACGCAACAGAATGCGCAGAGGTTGGCGTAGACATAAGGTTTGTTGTGAAACTTGTGGCATGTTGTGCATTGATTGCAAGAACGTCACTGCCGTGTGAAAGGGCAGCGACGGTTGAAGTTGAGTGCTGAAAGTGCGCTATTGACATCACCACTGAGAACTGTGTGATTCGGCTCATTGTTTTTCTTGGTTTCCCCGAACGCTTGTACCATGAACCGCCAAGTATCCTAGGAAGTCCGAACTATGTGATAAGTGTTTTTCTGCAAAATCAGGCTGTGCGTTTGTTTTTGAAGGCATAGCGTTATCTTGCTGGTTGGGTATTTGAGGGGCGCTTTCGAGACACTGAGTGCTAGAGACGGCAAAGCTTTGCCGTAGTGTTGGTTTTGTCAATTTTGTGACGCTTGTTGTGAGAATGGTTTAGATTGGGGAATTGGTATGTTGCGTATTATGCCTGATGGGGCCGAAACGTTGCGGGGGCTCCAGCCACTTGGGTTAAGCTGTTCATAGCGACGGGGACGCAACAGAATGCGAAGAGGTTGTTGTTGTAGACCTGAGGGTTGTTGCGGTACTTGTGACATGTTGTGTTGATTGCAAGAACAGTTACTGCCTTGTGGAGGGGCAGCGACGATTGAAGTTGAGTGCTGGAAGTGCGCGATAGACTTAACCTAAGCAAACTGTAAATTTGTTTATTGTTTTGCTTGGTTCCCCCGTAAATTTTTGGCGTGGGTATAGACAGGTAGGTATTCCAGTGGGTTTTGAGCTGTGTGATTCATGCTTTTATCCTGACCTCAGAAAGTGTGTTTGCTGCTGAAGGCGTGGCTGTGTCTTGTTGGTGGGGTATTTGAGGCACGCCTTTGGAATATTGAGTGCTGAAGACTGCAATGACTTGCTGTAGGGCTTTTTTGGTCAATTTTGTGGGTTTGTTTTGGAAGTGCTTTAGTTTGAAGATTTGCTGCGTGGCGTCTTACGTCTGGTGGGGTGGAAACATTGTGGAGGCTCCAACCACTTGGGTGAAGCTATTCATTTTGGAGGGAAACCAACAGAATGCGTACGGGGTGTTGAGGTAGATGTGAGGATTGTTGTGGTACTTGTGGAATGTTGTGCCTAGATGGCAAGAACTATCATTGTCGTGTACAGGGACAGCGACGGCTGGACTTGAGTGCCGAAGTGTGCTATTGACGTAGCCTATGCAAACTGTGTGTTGAGTTATTGTTTTGCTTGGTTCCTCTGTACGATAGTGCCGTGGATGGGGAGGCATTTTATTTAGTTGGTGTCATGCGCCTCTAGATTTCCTGGTGACTTCAGCACGTGCGTTCGCTGCTGGAGACGGCGTTTTATTGAGAGTGAGGCGCTCAAAAGGCTCCTTTGGAAGCCTAAGTGCTGAAGACGTTAATGGCTTGCCATAGTTTTTCGGGGGCTTTCTTTGTTGTGTGGAGTATATTTTTTTGGAGAATTGGTGCGTGGCGTCCTAGCTTGCATGGGTTCAAAACGCCGGGGAGGCTCGAAGGCCTTCGGGGAGACTATTTATTGAGTCGTTGATGGCACAGAATGCGAAGGTTGTTTGGTGTAGAGATTCTGGCTGTTGTGGCTGTTGTGGCATATTGTAAGAAGATGGAAGAAATGATAAATGGCGTGTTGAGACACAGCGACAGTTGGAGTTGAGGCTGGAACACAGCGACAACTGAAGTTGGGTGCGGGGAGTGGGTTATTGAGCTAACCTGTTTTAACTGGCGCGGGTGATTTATTGTTTTGTTTTGTTCTCATGTACGCTGTGTATCATGGATGTGTTGAATCCCAGGAACTTGGAGATATGTGAGTGTACAATTTCTTGTCTTCAGCTAGTGGGTTTGCTTGTGAAGGCCTTGCATTATGCTCGCTGTCGGGTCGTTCAGTCGCTGCCTCGACGCGCTGACTGCTTGAAATGGCAGCGGCTTGCCCCACTAGTCGAGTCGTGTGTTTCTTGTCAGCATATTTGGAGAGTTGGTGCATGGCGGGTTATATGTGGTGCAGTGATAACGGTGGGGACGGTTCAAGCCACTTTTGGTCAGCTACTCATTGAGGCGGTGACGCCACAGAATACGAATGCGATGCTGGTGTAGAGATGTCTTTTGTTATGGTTCGTCCGCTGCTTTGTGCAAAGATGCGAGAAATTGCTACAGCCTTTTGCAGGCACAGCGACAGCTAGAGCTGAATTAGGAAGTGCGTTATTAAGGTATTCTGTGCAAACTGGTGTGAGCTGGCTTATTGTTCCGCTTGATTCATGTGTACGCTAGTATGGTGGATGGGAAGCCATTACAGGAACTTAGAGCTTTGTGAATGTAGTATTTGTACCGACATCAGAAGGTGCGTTTGCTGCTGGAGGCGTAGCATTTTGCTCGGGGGCGAATACTTGAAATGCTTCTTGGGAACACTGAGTGCTGGACATGGAAATGGCTGGCTGTAGTATTTGTTTGTCTGTTCTTCGGGTTTGTTCCCGGGAAGGTTTATTTTTAAAACTTGATGCGTGGCGGCAGATGAATGATGAGCCCGAAGCGGTGAAGAGGTTCGAACCACATCAGTTGAGCTATTTATTGCGGTAGCGATGGGAACAAAATGTCAGGAAGTGCTTGGTATAGAGATGATCGTTGGTACGGTTTGTGTAACGTTTCGTGCACAGATGGGAAGAAAGTTCACTGCCGTCTACATACGCAGCGACAGCTGGGTGTGAGTGGGGGAATGGGTTATTAAGGTAGCCTATGCCAAACTAGCGTGAATGGGCCTATTGCTTCGCTTGGTTCCTTGGTACTCTAGTGTCATGGACCAGAAGCTATTTGGGGCACTCGGCGATATGTGGGTGTAGCCTATCTGCTGTCCTCAAAATGTTCGTTTGCTGCTGAGGGCATAACGTTTTATAGGGTGTGGGGCAGCCGAGGAGCTGATTCGGGGCAGTGAGTTCTGGAGACGAAAACGGCTTGTCGCCGTAATTGCTTGGTTCATTTTGTGATTTCTGTGCGGGTTTATTAGAGTTTGGAGAATTGGTGCGTGGCGGCTGGAGAGTAACGATTTGGACACAGTGGGGAGATTTGAGCCCTTTCAATTAACATATTCAATGGGACGGTGATGGCATTAGCATTAGAGGACGTGGCTAGTGTACAGATGCTGGTTGGTGTGACTCGTGGAACCTTTTATGGAGAGATGGGAAGAACGTCATTTGCGATCTACAGACACAGCTACTGGTGAAGTTGAATGGAAGACACGGCTAGTAGGGTAGCTTGTGCAAACTGATGTGATTGGCCTTTTGTTCCATTTGGCTCGTTGGTACTCGCGTGTTATGGACGCGCAGGTATTCAAGGCACTTGGAACTGTGGGAGTGTAGTTTTTTTGCCGTCATCAGTTCGTGCGTTTGGTGCTGAGGGCCTAGCGTTATACTGGGTGTGGGGCAGTAGAGGAGCTGCTTTAGCGCAGTGAGTGCTGGACACGAAAAAGGCTCGCTGGAGTATTCAGTTTGTCAGTTTTGTGGGTTTTCTGTGAGTCTAGTTTAGTTTGGAGAATTGTTGCTTGGCGGCTTGTGAATGACGAGGTGGCCAGGGTGGGGAGACTCATGCAGTTTCAGTTAAGCTATTGAATGTGGCGCTGGCGGCAGCAAAATGCAAGGACGGGGTTGGTGTAGAGATGCTGGTTGTTATGTTTTTGTGTTTTGTTTTGTGGAGAAATGGGAAGAACGTGCACTGCGGTGTACCGACACAGCGACAGGTCCAGTTGAATACGGCCATGGGTTATTAACGTAGTCTGTCCTTACTGGTGTGAATTGGCATTTAGTTCCCC
>NPHX01000187.1:7457-29084 GCA_002271815.1 Eimeria falciformis | reverse complement strand
CTCTCTCTCTCTCTCTATATATATATATATATATATATATATATTATACATAATATCTATTTTACGCGCACGTCTGTGTTTGTGTGTATGTGTCTGTCTGCCAGTCGTCGTTTTGCTGTGTATATTGTTTAGCTGTCCCTCTGCTTGTTGAGGCTTGCTACCGTTTGTTGCTCTTTTTTGTTTGGCCCCGTCGCCGTAGCACCCAGAGGCTCGACTGTCTCCTCATGCTAAGGGGGCCCTGCCAGCTGCTTGTGTCTCCGCAGTATTACAACAGAAAGACAGACACTCTTTGTTATAGAGACAAATACTGGGGCCGAAAACTTACCAGGGGTGCGTCTCCTGCTGCTGCTGCTGCTGCTGCTAGTGCTGCTGCTGAAATGTATTGTGAGCGTGTGCAGGTGTGTCTGTAAATAGTGAGTTAGTTTTTGTCTCTTGTGTCTCCTTTTGTCTCTTTCCAGAGAAAGTGCCTCAGGCAATTCGTCAGTGGTTTTGGAATGGGGTGTCTGTCTACGTGGACCTGATTCCCTGCCTTATGAAGAAGCTGCGACTCTTCTACCAATGTTAGCCAGCAACACGCCCTCCTGTCTTTCTCTCCTCTCTGTCTCCTCTCTCTATCTCTCTCTTGTCTGTCTCTTTTCTGTCTCTCTCTTGTGTATATCTTCTCTGTCGCTCCCTATTTTTTAACCTATTTGAAGTCTGTCTCTCTCGCGGCTGTCTCTATCTTGTCTCTCTCTCTGGTGTCAGCCTCTGCCTTCTGTGTCTCTTTCTCTGTGTCCCTCTCCTCTGTCTCTTTCTTGTCTCCCTCTCTCTCTTGCTTGTTTGTCTCTTGCCTGTCTCGATAATCTGTCTGTCTCTGTTACCCGCCGCCCTTCTCTGTCTTTTGTCTCTGTCGCTCTTGTCTGTCTCTATATTTTCGCTTGTCTGTCTCTTTTGTCTGTCCCTCCTCCCAAGTGTTGCTGCTGCTTCTATGGCCACTTCGCCCCGCTGCACACGCTTGCTGCTATCTCTGAACTGTCTCTTCTCTCTGGTGTATCTCTTTCTGTTGTCTCTGTCTCTCCTGTCTCTTCGCTATTCGTCCTGTCTCTTTATCTCTCCTCTCTCCTTCTCTCTTCTGTCTTTCTCTCTATTTCTCTGCTGTTTGTCCCGTTGCACTCTCCCGCGTTGGCGGGTGTGTTTCTGGCTGTCGGTCTTTCTCTCTTTCTGCTGTCTCTCTTTGCTGCCCCTGTCTCTTTTCGTCTCTTTTTGTCTCCCTTTGTTTCTCTTTGTCTCCTTTTGTCTTTCCTTGTTTCCCTTTGTTTCTCTTCGTCTCCCTTCGTTCCATTCGTCTCCATTTGTTTTCCTTTGTTTCCCTTTGTTTCCCTTTGTCTCCCTTTGTTCCCCTTTGTCTCCATTTATCTTTTTTTGTCTCCATTTGTCTCCCTTCGTCTCCCTTTGTCTCCCTTCGTCTCTTTGTCTTTTTTTGTCTCCTTTGTTTTCATTTGTTTCCCTTTGCCTCCCTTTGTCTCCATTTGTCTCCATTTGTCTCCCCTTGTTTCCCTTTCTCTCCATTTGTCTCCCTTTGTCTCCCTTTGTCTTCCTTTGTCTCCTTTTGTCTCTTTTTCCGTCGCCTCTTCAGTTCTCTGCCCTCGCGCCCTGCAGTCTCTCCTGTGGAGCTTTTGAGGTTTCTCCTTCGGCCTCAATTTCTTGGCGGACAGCCAAAGAGAGACAAAAAGAGACTGCCAAAAAGAGGCAAAGACAAAGGGACAGGCAAAGAGAGGCAGAGACAAAAGAGACAGAGACAGAGACGGAGGGATAGACACAAAGCGGCAGACCAGGAGCCAGAAAGGGCTGTCTATGTGTGTTTTTCTGGTGTGGCTTTTCTGTCTCTTTTTTCTGTCTCTTGCCGTCGCACCACTCAATAAAATATGCGTTGTCACAGCTCGTCTCGCTGCTGCTGCTGCTGCTGCTGCTTGCCAGGTGTGGAGAAGCTGAAGCATTACCGCTTCTGGTCGTCCTCTCTCCTTTGGGTTTACGACGGAGGCCTTCAGGACGCAGAGGCTAGGCGTTTGAGCCTCGACATCCGGATGATAGATTTTGCTAACACCATTTATTTGCAAGGCAAGTTTGCCGCAGCCCCTTCTGCTGCAGTCTGTCTTTCTTTGTCTTTGTCTCTGTCTCTGCGGTCCCCTTTAAGGGAGCGTCTCTTTTAATGCTAGGCATTCGCTCTTTTGCGTTGCTGCTGTCTCTCTTTGTCTCTGCTTTTTGTTTTTTTCCTGTTTCTCTCTGTGCGGAGATCATTTTGCGTCTGTCTTGTCTCTGCATCTCTCTGTCTCCTCTCTGCATACGAGGTGTTTGTGAGGCTGTGTTTGCGGATTCTGTCTCTCTCTGTCGCTGGCTCTGCGGTCGCTGTCTCTTGGCAGGCGTGCTGTCTCTTTGGGTCAACCCTTTATCTTTTGCTGGGATTGTTTGGTGTTTGGGGTGTCCAGACAACCCGTCTCCAGATGAAGAATATCTCTTCGGCCTCAGGAATTTAGTTGATGGTCTTGAAGCGCTTCTTGCCTCGTGCCAAGCGGGAGCGTCTCCTGCTGTTGGCCTCGGCCCTGCTGCTGTCCCTAAACAGCAGCAGCAACAGGAGCAGCAGGAGAGAGAAAGAAGCAGAGAACACTCAACCATGGCAGCTCTCGAGTGGATACCTCCTGCTGCAGAGGGGGCCCCCCACATGTTATGGGATGAGGAGACTGTTGGGGGTGGGGCCCTCATCCTCCCATCTCCGGAAGCAGCAGCAGCGGCTGGGGCAGCAGCAGCAGCAGCAGCAGCGGGTGCAGCAGCAGCAGCAGCAGCAGCAGCAGCAGTTTCAAGAGCAGCCTCTGTGCTGTTAACAATGTCTCGCCCTCAGCAAGCGAGAGATTCTCTGCCCGCAGGAGACTGGGATATGTTTGGGGGAGACAGTTGCCAGGGGGCGACAGATCGATTTGGAGACAGAGAATGGCTTGCAGGAGACCGCGAGCGGCTTTCCCTAGCTGTCAATACACCCGGAGGGGGCAGGGGCGTCCGCAGCAGTGCAAGACAGGCTCCACAGGTGGCACTTGCCTTTAAAGAAGATAGACAGTCTCTGCAGCAGCAGCAGCAGCAGCAGCAGCAGCGGGTGCAACAGCAGCAACAGCAGCAGCAGCAGATCTCCGAGCCACCTGCTGTCCATACAGGAGACAGCCCCGGGACCCACAAGAGACTCTCTGAGAAGGTCGCAGCAACACCAAGCGACACAGCAGCAGCATCTGGTGCTGCTGCTGCTTCTCCATCGGAAACTTTAACATCAGCAGCTGCAGCAACAGCTGCTGTAGCACTCGAAACAGCAGCATCTGCTACAGCAGCAACAGCCGCACCGGCAGCAGTAGCAGCAACAGCAGCATCACCGGCAGCAGCAACAGCCGCACTGGCAGCAGTAGCAGCAACAGCAGCATCACCGGCAGCAGCAGCATCTCAAGACGGGGGCCCCCTTGAAGTGTCATATGGGGGCCCCCCAATCCCTCCGGAAGTTCCGCTCCCTCTTGCTGCTGCAGAGACGATCGCTTTCGACAAGATGGACAAAGAGCTGCAGCACCAATCTGCTGCAGCAGCAGATAAGAGACAGCAGCATGCTTTCCAGTCGTCAGAGTTGGATAGAGGAGGCCCTGCGGGGTCCTCCTCTGTCTCTCGCAGCAGCCACCTCCCACTCTCACTGGCGGCGGGGTCTGCCTCTCGGCCTCAGAGCGCAGCTGCAACAGGAGCGACAGCAGCAACACCGGCAGCAGCAACCCCACCATTATCACCCCCCCCTCATTCTTTCATTTCAAAAGAAGATACCCACGTGCCGCCACCTGCCGCTGCCGCCTGCACGCGTGTGCTATCCGAGGGGCCCTCAGTGGGGCGTCCAGTGAGGCCAGCCCCACAAGGAGGCCCTCCACTGGGGGCCCCCACGGGGCGCCCAGCTGAACCTTTCTCTTGGTCCGTCCCCTCTCCTCAGATCTGCGAAGGGCATTCATCGGAGTCGGAGGTTGTAGAAGAAAGGAGACGCGTCATTTTGTCAAAAACCCCAGAGGGGCCCCCCACTCTACAGCCCGCAGGGGCCCCGTCGGCGCGAGTGCTTGGGGACTCTGGTGTTATCAGTTACTCTATGAAGAGGGCCCCGTCAGCGGATCTTCACAGGGAGCGACTGCAGCAGCAACTCGTGTTTGCTGATCTGGGGATGGCAGAGGCCCCCTCGTCTGAGCCAAGGGTTAGGGCCCCCCTTGAAACCTCCGTGGCCGCCCTCGTTGTGGAGGAGACCCCTGAGACCCGCTTTGCATACACAGCGCTCTTCAGGTGAGAGGAAGTGCCTTAAAATCCTCAACTCCATTTGCTTTCAACTCCGCCTTTCGCTGTCCTCTCTGCGCCTCTCTATCTACTGGTGGCTTTTGGGGGGCCCGAGAGGGGCTCTGCAAAACGTCTCTTACACCCGCTTGTCCCTTCTTCTACTGTTGTTGCTTGCATGCAGACGGTCGTTCTCGGCGCCCAATCTGTGCGGGGCTGAGAGCCGTAGAAGCCCGGAGGCCCCTGGGGGCCCCCTGGCGACTACGGGTTTACTGGAGGCAGATATTTGGAGGAGCCATGGGTGGGGCCCCTACCCTCTGCTTCCAGGGTTTATGCTGCGGTTTTTAAGCACTACCACCAGCGACTCCGCCATCACTGACGAGCCAGCAGCAGCAGCAGACGGGTTCTCAGGAGACGACAGAGCCAGCAGCTGCAGCAGTAGCAGCAGAAGCTCCTCCCTTTCGGGGGTCTCTCCAAGGGAGGGGGTCGATGCTGGCTATGAAGCAGAAGACGATGCGGCGGCTGCCAGGGCTCAGGGGGCCCCCAGAGGTGGAGCCCTGAGAGGCAGACTTAAGGAGCCGCAGCAGCAGCAGCAGCGGCAGCAGGAGAGGATAAGCAGAAGGGCCTTTCGGCGCTCAGAGAGCCCCTCTCTGGACGTACAATCGCAGCAGCAGCAGCAGCAGCAGCAGCAGACTGTGGCAAGTAAACCTCGGAAACGTTCTTGTTCCTCCCTGCCTCGTGTAGGGTCCGACATCCTCTCCCAGGCGCTCATACCCAAACCACAGGTCTTCGGCCACCAGCGGCAGCTGCTGCAGCTTCTGCAGCAGCAAGAGCAGCTGCACCTGCTGCAGCAGCGGCATCAGCAGCGTGTGTTGCACATGCTGAAGCTGCGCAGCAAAGAGCTCAAGGGGAGCAGAGTAAGGATCGGAGCCTCTTTTCTGGCTGCTGGGGGCCCTGAGGGTCCTGCAGCACTCGCCATACCCTCCAGCAGGAGACCTCATGTAGCCAGGTTGAGACAAACATTAGGAAGACCCCCAATCGCTGGGTCGCAGAGCATGAGGAGCAGCACTACTAACACCCCTTCTACCCGCCGCCGTTTGCTGCAGCAACAGCTCCTACTGCAGCAGCAGCTGCTACAGCAGCAGGAGAGACTGAGGATGTTGCAGGTGCAGCAGGAACTGCAGCAGCAGCAACACTTGCAGCAGCAAGGAATCCAGCAACATGACAGACAGCAGCAAACGGCCGCTCCGTGGACTCCACGCAGGCAGAGGAGGAGAGACCGACACGGAGTGGGGGCCTCTCCCCCCACGTCGAATGTCTCGGGGGCCCCCACAACGGGGGGACGGCACGCACATGCAAGGGAGTTCCCAGAACAGCGAGACAACAGGCGATACCTCCGAGCCAGACGCCGGGGAGGAGACTCTTAACCTGTGATGTAAACCAGGGAAGTAACAGGAGCGCAAAATGCAGATTTAGCTTGCTTATTGTCTGCGCCAACCAGCACAATAGAAGCGGAGACGAGAGGGAGAATGCATAGGCCTTCTTACCTACACGAGCTCTTCCTCTTTACTCCCGCCAAACCCTACACCCCTCGGCTGCACTCGAAATGGTGAGTCACCGGAGAAAGCCGTAGTTGTGGGGCTTCACTTGGGGTGACAGGGGTGAGGAGGGGGCGCCCCTGTCTAGGGGCCCACTCTTTTGACTGCCTGTTTCTCCTCTGAACGAGCAGGGCCGACTGCAGAACGGAAGCAAGATTACTTTTTGTTGCTGTGTCTTCACTCTTTCTGCTCCATGCGTGTTCATCGTGTAGTTTATTTGAATATGTGATACTGTTTATTTATCTTCTGTCCGGCAAGAACAAGACCGGAGCTTTGGTACGAAGGGGTGTATTTGAATGCAAGCTGGCTTTCAAACTACCACTGAAACTTCAGGTTGCTTTTGGCTGCATCTTTGTTTTTTTCTGAATTTCTTGCAATCTGGTATGCTCATAGAAACCACACTGCAAACCAGCAGTTGCATAGAAAACCAGCAACGCCTTTCTCTTCACCTACTGTTTAATATGCCAAATATATTTTGTGTGTTTTATCCTGCCGCTCTGGACTGCACTCGAGGACTACAAACTAGGCGGCATGATGTTGCTTGCACGACCCTCAGGTGCGATTATGGGAAAGACGCACGATCAAGTAGCCAATGAGATCCATTTATTCATCCAAACATAAGAAACGCAACGAGAAAGCAAATGAGCGAATTCGCGGTCCAGTTTTCGTGTGTTCTCATGAAGAAAATCATGGGCTGATGCGAAGCACCATTAGGGTGGTACTACAGTCGAGACACTTAAAGGCGGAATGGGAAAGACGGTGCAAAAACCCGTTGGTATTGCTCATTTCACCCGCCTGTTTTGTCATCTGCTTAGCCAGAAATGAAAGTATTCTTCCCATTTAGTGTCTTAATTATCTCTATCACCAGCGTGGCAGGTGACACTGACATGAACATTCCGCAGTCAGAGTTGCACTACGTCCCATCCCACACTGAAGCGCTAGGTATGGAAAGACTCCCAGACGGAATGCAGAAAGAAACAGCCATTTCTTGCTGTGCATGACAGATGTCATGCCAAGTGACTTTGGACCTGTTTGTACGGTTGAACACGCTTGATGGCATCAGCCACCCACTGACACTGGTGTTTATGATTTCCTTTAACAGTGGAACCCGCTTCACAGACGGAAACACAACCACAGCCTGTCGTCAGGGGGCCCGTTCTGCTAGGTCGATCTCTAGAGCAGCTGCTGAGGGAGGGGGGCCATCCAGGGTCGAGTTTTGAAAAGACGAAACAGGAGTTTGCTGCCTACCTGACCAAGGTACTGCCACGATCTCTAGAATCTTTTTGCACAATTGTCTACATTTTACTTCTTTCCAAGTTCGAAGCTGTTGCATCAAGGAAAACTATCGTTTTACAGGTAGGATGACGGTCCAGTGTGTTCTGGCGGCAGACACTTATTTCCGTGGTGCTGCACAGCTAGACTATATACCCATGGGCGGGACCTAAGTTTCACCATTATAAACATATTTTTATGATCATTTGCCTAGGTACACTCTTCGCCTGACAACAGCGTTTGCCTCGCGGACAGGATTCTGTTGCACAATTACCAGCACTGGTTCGGTTTGTAGGAAACGCTGGCACTAAAAAATACCAGTTTGGTTACCTCTACAGTTGTAACAGAGCTTGCACTCTATTGCAAACCTGGTCAGCTTTCCTGCCAGTGATTGCCAAGCACTGCTGCTGAGTGCTATTTCGGGTTATCTATGCTCAATCCCTGATCTTTTCTGTGCCTAGAGAAACATGCACTTCTTTGGTAGCGATTTTCCGCACCACAAAACCGCGGAGGGCAGCCGCGGAAGAAACAGAATCGAAGTTCTCAACAGAACTGAACTGCCATCCCTCATTTTTCACAGTCAGACTTTCAACCACAATAGAAGCACCTGCGACCGCACAAAACAATATTCCTCAATATATAAACATACTAAGTGCAAGAACTTCTTTTAAAGCAAAAGAAAAAAACATGCGAAGGAACCATCCGTAGAGTTCCTCGCTTTGTGTCCATGAAAGAACAAACGTGAACTGAGAAATAGGAATACAACTAAAACATAACTTGAGTAACTGCATTCGCTCGTTCGGCTCATCACCTGGGTCAGCCTTCAGCACCAGAGCACCTTCCAAATCAAGATTCTGAATTTTAACATCCCCCGAGATTATCAGCACTGACCTGCAAAAAACGAACCGCATGCAAATCACTAGCCAGCTTGTTCTATTCCGTAACATAGGCCGAGCTGCCGTATCTCTCGAACAATATATATAAAGAGCTGGAGGCAATGAAAATGCATGCGAGAAATGCAATGAACACGGGAGAATAGCAGAAATAAAGAATCCTCACCCCTTGCCGATCTTGATGTTGGATCCCTGCAGCCTTTCCCGCATCTGTTTCAGGGACAACGCCCATGAAGGGCTAAGAACAATTCGAGGGCCCATTAGACACTGAAGGCCCCCAAAAGTAACGGGCTCTGGTTCAGCAATAGAAACGTTGCAGGATTGACTAGGAACGGCGTCACAAGCCTCCACAGCCACAGTCATCCATTGAGCATTTTGGTAGTACATATCTGACTCTCCACTCAATGCCGACTCGGGGGGAAGGCCTTGAGACACTTTCTTGCGCGCATCTTCCAGCGAGTTCTTGACGGGGCTAAAACAGCACCAACGCGGAAGCTCCACAAACCCCACCTGTGAGAAAGCGGCAGTCACAATATATGAGATTAAACCCCAACTTCATACGCAGAACTTACTTTTGTCTCGTACGCGTTGAAGTGCGAACACGGGGGGGCCCGCTCACCTTGTCCTCAGGGGAAAGCTGAAGAGGCAAGTCCTGCATCATGCTTTCCAAACGCGCGGGAGACTTGAAAGCTGTCTTCGTTGCATCCTGCAGACTCCAGGCAAAGCGCCGCAGTTCTGTCCACACAAAAGTCCGAGGGAAAGAAGCAGGAAAGACACCTAGAGAACTGCCTTTACTAAAGACAGCCATGCAAGTCAGAAGCTACCTTGAACTTTGGGTTTATGAATTCTGGTACGCGGCCCCCAGTGCTGTTCAGGGCTTTTAAGTAAGGCTCAAGCTGCAAGACGATGGCGTTGGTATTGCCAGGCAGTTCAGAGTATCCCGAAGGACCAGTTCTATCTCCTCCTTGTCCTGTGGCCTGCAAAACCACAAACACCAACAGATAAGAGATTTAAAAAAGTATATTTAAAACTTTCAAGACAAAACAATACACGGATTACCAGTCTCGAATAGGGAAAACACGCGCACAGAGATTATAAAACATTGCAGACATGACACTGAATGCTATGTGCACTACGGAGCCCTAAGAACACACTTTTAGGAGAGAATCCAAGACATTGTACTCCACGTTCATAGTCAACTCACGATCCGTAGACACAAGACGGCAGATGCTTCCCACAGCTTCGCCGGGCCTCCTGGAAAAAAAAAACTCGAAAAGAATAAGAAGCAATAAGAAAATGGGTCCTATCAAGCTGCATGCAATGACAAAACAAACGAAAGCCCAGCCTCTTTTGGCATAACACGCAGACAGCGCTGCACAGATACATCTGAACGTACCGCGGGACGGCGATGGAGTTCATTGAGAAGCCTTTCCGCACAGACACCCCAATGACGGCCATGAGAACCCTCATGACAGCAGCATTTGTGTCTTGAAGGAGAGTAACCCATTTAATCCCTCTTTCTTGCCAGCGCTTCAAGAGGCCCGAACTAAGTAGGAGAGAGTGTACGTCTCCATGCCCGTGCGGCTTCATTTCCAGTGTATAAGGATCGCTGGCAGTTGTTGCAAGGTGGGCATTCATGTCTGCAAGTGCTGGCACCTTTTGCTGCTGAATAAAATGTACTTCTGCTTTGTCAAGTCCAAAATAGTTGTTTCCCTCGAACAAATTTACTGTGGGGTCGTGTGTGTCGCCAGACGTCATGATGGCCAGAGGCAGCCTGACCGTCTCCTTCTTTTGCTGTTGCGCATAATTTTGGAAAGCTAGAATAAAACTGCAATAATATTCTATAAACGTCGTGCCCGTAGCAGACTCTGTGGGGAGGCTAAGCTTGATCCCCCGGTAACCCAAACGTTCCCCTAGCCCTCCGGCTACCACCACAAACGCACAAGACTCAACCTGTTTCAATCCCTCTTCCTCAGCACACAAAAAGGCCGGAGTACCCGGACTCAGACGCTCCCCCTCGGGAACAGCGACGCTGTAACCGGCAAAAGGATTCACTCCAGTCTGCGCGTCACGGAGCAGCTGCCGCGCCCGGGTGATATAAGCATTCAAACCGCCAGGGTATGCGGCGTCGGCAGCCGCCAGCTGCTCGAGCAATCGTGCCTCATCTGTAACCAGAAGGGCACGCATAAGCGTTGGGTGTTGGCAGGTGAAAAGATGAACCTTTGACTCGTAGCGAAATATAGCAGGTCTCAAGAAACACTTTCTTGCAACTGTGTTGTAACAAAGTGTGGTTCATCAATACCAGAATTTGATACATACAAACGACAACAAAAGCGGCCCGAGGATGAGCATCCCTCTCGCTAAATATCGCTGCTTACCTTCAGGGGCCGCGTTTGAAGGGAACAGGTGCCCCTGATCCAGTTCTTCAATTACCTTTTTCTTGAAGGCCACGGGCTCCATTGAGACTGGGGGCTGGGACGTAACCTGACGGTTACCCCTCCTGCTCTATATTTTAAAGGCCAGCAAACCTTTAATGTAAACTAAAAGCCTGAAGCAGTCGCAGCATACGGCAGGCCGCTGCTCCAGAGGAATGAAAACTTCTCCTGATAACTTATAGAAACGCTAGTGTAAATGCACACTTACAAAAGACAAAATACAAAATAAATAAAAACGGCTCTTTCAATTTATTAATAAACTTCCAGCTATGCATCAACATGTGATAGTTAATTAAATATCTCAGCGAAGTTGTGCAACTCGAATGGACGCGTTAGGCGGCTCCGTCCGCCAGATCCCTTATAGTTCAAGACATTCAAAAAAAGCAAAATACAAGAACCCAAGTTAACACTGCCACAGAACCCAGTTCGGTGGTAGCCTTTATGGAGTATCTTACGGAGTCGGCGCAGCAGGAAGCAATGCTGTCCCAGTAGTAGAGTGTGGAGAGGCAGAACGCAGCACAGTCATGAAGCCCGCGACTGCAGTAAAGCCAATGATATGGGCAAATACTCAGTTTTCACCTTGGCGAATTGTCCAACGTGGCGAAACGTGTTCGGTGCTTTGATGTACAGGTTGCCCCCTTGCGACTGGTAGCATCACATCAGCCCCGTGTAAGCCCCATTCCGTAGCCAGGTATGTTGCCGCTCTTCACGGCTATACAAAAGCAGCCTTCTCTAAATGTCTTAAACCCGGAGTTAGCTCCAGAAAATACTCATTTACATTTTTACAAAGGAGATACTACCATACCGTTCAACCGAGCCACAAATCCTTTCATGGGTCTATTACATCAAGTTTAACATGCCGAACTGAGTGGTGTTGAAATCCATATAACACCTTAGGGATTATTTAATCTGCATCTATATACGCATATTATCTAAAATAGGATAAAGTAGCACTTTCTAGCCATAGCTAGTTGCACGTTGCCGAAGTGGGCGAGGCGCGCCCCAACACCGCCGACACAGCAACGGACATAGGCTTAATGCTACCCCTCAGGCCACGCTATAACACGGAAGAAGATTAATTGAAATATTTCTTGAGCGAAAACTTATCTTTTGAACATGTCGTCTAATGACATCTTCTAATGCATTATGGCCTCCGCCCATCCAAAACCACTTCTGCATAAGCCAGTGGCTGTGGCGACACCTGACGTAAACGGCCTAATGTTGCGTGCTGGAGGGGGAGCTAGTGGAACTTCTGACCACTTCTGCGGTGCATCACATTTGCTTGGGTGGTCATTCCTGGGTTGTCTTAATGCGCAGAGGCTTGAGAAAACTATTTGTCACGCACTTTGTTGGGTTGTAGCATGTTAATGCGTACGCTCGATATAGCAGTGTTGGTCTGTCTATTATCATTTCAAATTGTACTAAATAATGTCTTATGTGATCTACGAGCGTAATTATTTCAGTAACTCAGCTCCTCGGATTGTTTGTTCGGAGGCGTGTGTCTCCAAGGTGTAACTGGCCTGCACCTTGTCCGTCTCCCCTTGCCGCTTGGCTGTGCTCAGGTCGGCATGGTCTCAGAGAGGCAAGCGGGAGAGGGGCAGACTTCTTTGGGGACTACCGATTCTTAACTTGTTGTTCTGTGTAAGTGCTTACGGCTTTTACGCAGAGGCCTAACTACGACCACTGCACCTGCTAGCCCCGTGATAAGGCCAGCCCTTCGCCGCTTACACCCCCTGTTACCTATTTTGGGCTCTGTCCCCTACTGATCCCTTTAAAGTGGCTTTAAACATTGTGCTTTTGGTGTTGGGGGCAGGATCGGGTGCGGCTCCTAACTGTAATGAACTACAATTGTGTTTCACTTTTTCTACAAACCCAAAACCAAAGTGAAGCTCAAGCGAATCCCCCAAGCCCTTACCAACACTAATATAATAAGCCAGTAAGTAAATAATGGCCGCCTTCTGAATCGATGTTTTAATGACCATGTAAGTAATGAGCCTCAGGCCATAACTGTGGGCGACCATTAAAACCCCTCATCAGTTATGGACATCGAAGCATGTAGAAATGTTGGGAACTTAACAAATTAATTTTATAGCGTTATTTTGAGTGCTTCTCAGATGAGAAAGCTTGCAGAACTTCATATGGCCTAATTGTTATAAGCCCTTTCATACCCAGCTGTTTAAGGGGACTGACCCGTGTAGGGATCACTGTGGGACCGAGGCAAGGGTGCGTTTCTTTTATCTCGTAGTCTCAAGCACCTAGGCAGCGCAAATTCCAAACGACAGTTCCCTGCCTAGGCGCAGTGCAGCACCTCAGATGTGCGAAGCCCCCTTACATTTCGCTATGTAAGGAAGCTGGGGTCATAGAGATCCCTGTGGAGCTGGCGCAAGCGTGCTTTTTTCCTCCTCGAGGGTTTGACACACCTAGGCAGCTCAACCTCCCAACGACCATTCCCTGTCTAGATACTGTCCTGTGCTCTAATTCGCATAAAACGCACACGTAGGTTTTTGCGACCTCCAGTACTCACACGCTCTGACTGGCGAAAGACTAAAAGATTTACTAATGAATCATTGAACAACTTTGCCTGTTTCTCACAACTGCGTACACGCACTTCTAACGGGCCACCCTTTTAGGCCGCGAACAACCATCGTACCCCAATTCAATCCCTATTCACGGGTGCTAGGCTGCACAAGACACTTTAAATAGCAAGAAATTTACACAGGATATCTCTCTAGACATAAATAAACGATCCGTACTGAGATCAGAACCTAGAAACGCTAAAATCAACACCAAAAGTTCAGCCTGCCACTTGAGGCCACGTCCCACACAAGTCGCTTTCATTCCGTATCCAGGCCCTAAGGCCCTGGAGCTTGTTTCTGACCTTGCGGCCTGACCGTATGAGCTTGGCCTTATCTACCGATCTTTAAGCCTCGATCCCAAGTGTCCCTTAAGCGCCTTTTAAAAGATTTCTTAATAATACAGGTAGTGCGTTATGATGGCATCCCATAAGTAATTATCTCCAATAGAGATTCACGGTTCGTATCTGAGTATTTGGAATATTTTGTCTTCAAATTTGTTTTAGAGAATCTTTTTCTAGTGGGTCAAACGCAAAGTATGATGGGCAGACGAGCACGCGAATCTATCATGCAGCTGCTATGCACAAACATGCAGACTTATATGACTGAATAGCCCACGTAATTGCCAGCGCTTGGGATAGCACACAATTGTGCATATCATTTTTTTACTAGTTTATCTTCTTTTGAGGTAATGACTGACAAAATCCACTTCATGCTCATGATCTGGGTGTGGCTGGTCGTAAACCGTACACCTCTTCGCTCCCCATGATAACCCATTCAGGCGGCTTATTAATCGTGCTAGAACCCATTGAAAGCATGCTCGATTTATGCAAAAAGAGCGGTGCGCTTATGCAGGCTGTCGTTCTGTTGAGTTCCAACATGGTGATCCGATATGGGTGACCGCCAGGAACACCATTCAACGAGAACGCGCTAAGTTACAGCACCAGTTTGTTGGACGCTTCCAATCGTATAACGTATCGGCAAAGTAACATACAAGCTGTAACATTTTCTTTCGATGCAACAGCACCCTGTTACTAACGTTTCCCTACTTTCCCCTGACAAGCCAGAGCCTCTGCAGATGGTGTCGATCAGAGCGGCAGTTCGTGAGGGAACAGCGCATTCAGTGCATGTTGGGTTCAGCTATGGCAGACTGAGTTGGCTGGTCTATCGTCGCTGGCACTTGAGAACATGCGTCTTACACCGGTTGGCGGATATTACAGAGTAAACTCGAGTTTTAGTAATATACGAATAACACCTTCGAGAGTAGTGCAACTGCGCATTATATACACGCATTATGCGCAATTGGATACGACAGCACAAGCAAACCATTCCTAGTGCTGCTCTCCTTTTCCGGAGGACAGAGGTGCGGCGAAAACCACTGAATCGTTGGCATGCCTCCTCAAAGGCCCCTCTACGGTGCTGGCTCACAGGGGCAAGGCATACGGTTCAGTGTTTGTAACTTGTATTAAGTGCGAAATTAGATCGGTCTAAAAATACAAACAACCAGTGAAACAGAGCAAAAGAATATTGTGGTTGTGTTGCTGGAATGAAGAGTGAAATCAGACACTCCTGCCTTTTACTGCCTCTGGTAAAGGGCAAGGAGCAGCAGTCTGCCGTTGCCGCAGCTCGTGCTGTGGCTGTTGGCACTTCGTCGGTCTTCACTACACACGCGTCAAGTAGCCCACTCATCGTTGCCTCCGTGTCAACTGCGGCGCACCGGGACTCCATGGGGTCTCTGGGAGACAGGAAACCTTAAGCAGCTTAACTAAAACAGATTCAAAAAAACAGCGTACAATACGAAAGGAGACAGGAGAACAAAAGATACATATTCAGAGTGACACAGGGAGAGACACCGCATACAGAGATATATACAGAGACAAGCGAAAAACCATACAAGGCATGAGATAGAAAATGTGTAGTAGACAAATAGAGATACATACATATGCATATATTTAAATACTTCACCCGTTGGCTAGCCAGCTAGCTACCCAAGTTCATTCTTTGCGAGAGCGCAGTTCCACAAGCACGATCTGAAGCTGTCATTTGGGCCCGTGTGTTGCGTCTTGCGTCTCTCCGTTATTGGTGCACTTGTAAAAGTGGTAAAAGACACATCAATCACTACCCCGGTTGGTTTCTATGTGATTTGCTGTGCCTGGAATGCTGTAGCAAACACTGCACCGCTCTCTCCCCCTGAGTTCCAAACTGCAGGCCCATGACGGCCAGTTGCTACATCTACCACAGCACAGAGGGCAGCCAGATCGGATTGCCTGTCCATTATCAACGAGTAGGTGCGCAAAGTAGTCGCGAGCACGCAACAACGCGTTTCTTGTAACACTTGACCCACTGAAAACACAAAAGAAACTGCACGTTTCAAACCTAAGTCCTTATTGGCACAAGTTTTTTGTTTAGGTTTTATAACACAAAAGAACGCATGTTTTATAGGTTACGAGGTGTATGTACACGTCGAAAACCCTAGGGCGTGTGTATCTGGAGTGACGGAGTAAATCTAAACCCTAAGCAATTATGCGACTGAGAATTTATCCTCAACTTAATTTATCCGAACGCGTCCTAAAGGCGCGAGACCGCCTTAATCCCTAGCTAGCCCCTCACTCACATGGTCTTATTCTTCTATTGACTTCTCGAAATTCGTTGGAATATTCCGCTCCTATATAAAGGTCTTTTAAAGTCCTCATATCAACGTGCCGAGATCCCGAAAAAAGAGCAGCAAAACCCACGTTTTTCAGAGTGATCGAAAGGTCAGTAATATCCAACAATAGCAGTTTGCGCTTAACTTTAAGTGATTGTAGGCAAAGCTTGGAGCACTTTAGTCCCCTAAACAGACAGCCAACAATACATAATATATATACATAGAAGGAAATTGGACTGCATTAAATATATAGGGGGACTCTTCGTGAAAGATTTTTAGACGGCGACATTTTTCGATGCGCTTTAGACACTATCTACAATGCGCCACGGTCTTGTGATATCATCTCCCACGAGGTATGTACGGCTTAGGGTTTGCATTACTCTCGCAGCTTCAAAAGTGCGTCCAAATAAATTTTTGCAATTCTCGCCCCTGAACCAAATACAAGTGCTTGCACACTAAATAAGCGGCAGCGGAAACAATGCCAGAAGCAACGATAACACCGACAGTAGTAAAGCAGCACTAGCAACAAATACAGCAGCAGCACCACCAGCAGCAATTCCAGCAGCAAAGCAGTAACATCAGCTGCAACAAGAGCAGCAGAACAGCAACACCAGCAGCAACGAAAGCAGCAGCAACAAAAGCACCAACAACAACAGCTGTAGCAGGAAGTGCAACAGCAGCAAGGTCTCCAGCAACAAAGGCAGTAACAGCAGCCAGTGAGCCAGCGTACCGATGCCTCCATCTTTGAATTGATAAAGAAGGGCAATCCTAACGGCCACTTGTCTTGGCAGTTCATATTCTGTCTCTAATTCTCGTGTCTTTCGCTGCACCTCGAGGCTCTTCTGATCCATGGTGAAACAAAGAACCGAAGGCGCCTTCAGCTGCAGCCGCCGCAGCATCAGTGATTGAGTAGCAGCAGCAGAAATTCACTAAACAAATCTGGCCCTTGTACGCGTGCTACTAACCGTACTGTCGCTGCTAAAGACTTCCTGCCACTGTTATTGGTTCTGGGAAGGAGAGCGCTTATGTCGGTTAGACGCGCGGGTCGTAGGCTCAGCTTATACCCAGTTATGCCTATGCGGAAGCTCCAGGGTTTTCTTTCGCGGGGCAGGAGACGCACTCCTCCCCTTGTCGGCGTCCATAGAAGAAACCAGATTGCTCGCATCTGCATCAGATTGCTTATGCAGCTGCTCCTGGGCTTCCTGCTTCTCTACTAGCTGCAGCTGACCGCCATTTTGATGCTCCTGCTGCTGTTCCTCGTTGCTCTCAGACTCAACAGCTATGGAAAAGCGCACAAACTATAAGTCGCATCCCTGAACCCTAAACCCTTGTTACACCGCTCGACTTAATTGCTCACTAAACGAACCGTATATTGATAATTATTCAAAATGCGCCAACAGAATCAGAAGCCCTAAAACCTAACAAGTACCTTCTGTTGGGGGATCGATACCCTTAACCATCATAGACTGTAGCAGCTTGCCAGGGTTCACACAGGAACCCCGCCTTCCCTCCTTTGAAGCACATTTCTTTTGGCAAAAATCCCTGAGGTACAGCAAAGACATATAATCTCATGTTCGTAATTTCGGCCTTATAATATACGGTTTAGGCTTAGAGGCTTCGGGGACCACGGTTTGTCGCGCACTCGAAAGCTTCATCCCCTTCTTCCTTCTTCTGCTTATTTGAAGCAAGATCAAACTTCCGATCTGACATTTTCGCAAAACCACGAAGTCATAAAGCCCAGATCCTAGGGTGAGTTGCATCGGACCTGTAGCTTCAATAGAGCGAGAGAGTCTCTTCCCTCACCGACTACGGAGCAGAATAAACGAAAAGGGCACTCAATTACGGAATAGAAAATAGAAAATAAAATAATAATTTACTCAAGGTTCGGATTTAGGAATTGGTTGGGGTTCAGCTACTACCTTCAGGCAGATGCTGGCTACCAGCTGCGACCAAACGGCACACCCCAAAGCATTGACAAGAATCACAGGTTAAATAAGGCGAATGCGGGTTGTGGTTTAGAATTTCCCGTTAAGGGCGATCGGTATCTCGTGACACCAGGAACATCAAAGGGCCATTTCACTTTGCGCAGAGCTGCTTATCTATGCTGTTCAATCCTGCTGTAGGCACTAGGCCCTCAACAAGAGGTTACTAAGCACAAAACCCTCAGCCCCAAAATCTAGCATCGCGAAGAAGAAGGTGCGAAGCATTAAATTTGCATTTTTTTGAAAAGCGTTTACACAAACAATTACCCGTAATTAAGTTTGCTAAATGGTAACTGCCTCAAATAAATCGTGAAATGTCCCATAATCTAGAACACCTAAGAACCAAAAGGCTTATTGCCCGTAAATATTCTAGAGCTTGAAATATAAAAACTCTAGAGGGCATAAGGTTGAAAAGCGTAGAAGTGGGGAAATCCGCAACCCTGAAGACTGAAAATCCCTAAATAATTAATTAGGCGAAACGTAAAAGGCGCCTAACACTGAAGGGCTCTACGGCGTAGGAATCTGCGCAAATGTCTATCCATTCTGTTTGCGCTTCTAGTTCGCCAGCTATAAACCTTCACGCGGCATACGCTGAACAATGAAACGAAAAGAGTATAATTTGTTAAGTCAAAATTTGTAGCCCTAAGTCCAGTACAGCAAAACACACGAACAAACAAGAGGCGCTTTTTTAAAGGAAAGCACTGCGCCTCCGTTGAGCAGAGGCAACGGGATAACGAGAATGCACCGCAGGCCATGACTTATAAAGCGTACACATGCCTGTCTTGCTAATGCTTGCACAGGGCTGAGACGCCATGAGCAAAATGGATAACTTTAATGGATGTGGTACCCCAAGGACAGTTCCTCCCAGACACATAGCAACGTCAAGAAAACTCTCCTTTCGGGCATCAGGACTATTTCTTCAAGGTGTTTTCTGTATTTGCTTCTACATGTTGCCGAATGGGGCGCCAAAGGCCAGAATGAGTGTTCAACGGAGCAACAGGCGACGCGAGACAGCGGAATTAAAAGATCTTGCTACCGACTCGAAATACCAGGCTCAGGGTGTAAGAGTAAATTAGCTCATGGTGCCCGGTCTGGTATTTCTGTGCCGTAGAGCATGCACAAACTGGCGAAGCACAAGCTTGTGCGATGCGCTGTGTGTGTTTGAATCCGAAGGTGGCTGTTCACAGTAAAAACCAGTAGCGACATGACAACACAGTGCCAGTGGCTTCAATGAGCGATAGATAAGCAAGAACTAACTGGGACGTACTTACTTACTGCCCAAATGCAAGAATCCCGGTTGAGTGTAGATCGTAAGCACACCCACACCCACCATGTGGCAACACACAGCAATTTCTTCATCAATAACTGCTTAGCTTAACAAAAATAACAAATAACAAATTTCCAGATGCAACTGATGAGTAGGCAGTCGATGCATGCTCCTGCGTCTTTTCCAAGGCGTCACTTAAAGCGCCTATGCCCACAAGCAGGCACAACTGGCAAAAATCGTACCCACTCCATCGTTCTACATACCTCGCCCATCCCGCTTGTGTCAGCCTATATGTCAGCTACCACAATCCACCCATCAGCTCTATTGAGCATGAAGGTATTAACCGTTCTGTTTGACTCCACATATCCCTCAGCATGTTTTTTGCACCTCGATACCTCAAATAAAAGGTATCAATTCCTCCCAGAAAACAGCCCCATAGCCGCCAATCAGCATAATCCACACAGTTCGCACAAACTAATGCACAGCATTCTTACCTACACGCACATTTGATTTTGCTCAGCTGGCCACCGGTTTGTCGAATTGCTGTGCTCGAACACAAGTACAGATATTACAAATTCAACAGCTTAAGTGCTCCCGTAATCTGCAAAAAAGCTCGGGTCAATCAGAGAGTATCCAGGCGACAATCACGTTAAATAGGCAGGTCGCTACTATACCCTCTTTTTATGCCCCATCCCATACACATCGCTAGCCCTACGCCATTTGCCAACTCTCCCAATCAGCCAACCAGGTTGCATCAAAGACCGTACCAAGCCAGCTCCTACAAAGTAAAAACACAAACACTTTGAGAGTACCCAAAAAAATTATCCCGCACATTCTGCGACCAATCAAAGGTAGTCAGGGCACTCATCACGCTAAATAAGCATATCATCTCCACACCTTTCTCTTTCTGCCCCATCCCACACGCGCGCCAGGCCCCATGCCATTTACCAAGCCACCTCATCAGCCAACCAGCTTGCATCGCCGAACCCGACAAGCGACATTCTACAGGGTAAGAACGCAAACACTCCGAAAATCGATAAAAATAATCACGCATTCCCTGCGGCCAATCAGAGGTACTCAGGGCACTCATCACGCTAAATACTCAGGTCGCTGCTACATACGCAGACGCTTCTGCTCTATCCCCCACACATGGCCAGCCCTATGCCATTTGCCAACTCACCCAATCAGCCAAATATATTGCATCTCGAAACCCAACAAACCACCTGCTACAGGGTAAGAACACAAACATTCCGAGCATAATCAAAGGCAGTTAGGACATCCATCACCTTAAATAGGCAGGTCGCTGCAATACGCATCTCCTTTTCACCCATCCCACACACATGGACAACCCTACGCAATTTCCCAATTCACCCAATCAACCAACCATGTTGCAGCAAACAACCCCACAAACCACCTCCTACAGTGTAAAAACACAAACACTCCAAAAATTGAAAAAAAGCGACTACGCACTTTCCGCGACCAACCAGTAATTTTCAGGACACCCATCACGTTAAATAGGCAGGTCGCGGCTGTACGCACCGGCGTCTGCCGCAACTCATACACATGACCAGCCCTACGCCATTAACCAACTCTCCCAATCGGCCAACCAGCATGCATCTCCAACCCCAACAAACCACCTACCATAGGCTAGAAACGCAAACGCTCCAAAACTCGAAAAAAAGCATCACGCACTTCCTGCGGCCAATCAGAAGCAGCCAGGGCACCTATCGCGCTCAATAGCCAGGTCGCTGCTATACACATCTGCTTCTGCCGCATTCCACACACATGGCCAGCCCTACGCCATTAACCAAGTCTTTCAGTCAGCCAACCAGGTTGCATCACCCAACCCAAAAAACCACCTGCTACAGAATAAAACACAAACTACCCGAAAATCCTAAAAAAATTCACGCCTTTCCTGCGGCCAACCAAAACGGAGTCAGTGCACCCATCACGTTAAATACGCAGATGGCTGCAATCCGTACCTGCTTCTGCCCCATTCACACACATGGCCAGCCCGAAGCCATTTGCCAACTCTCCCAATAAGCCAACCAGATTGCATCACGGAAAACGACAAACCAGCACCTACAGCGTGGGAGCACAGGCTTCTCATAAGTTGAAAAAAAAGAAGTACGTACATCCTGCAGCCAATCACAGGTAGCCAGGCCACCCACCACGCTAAACAGACACGTCGCTGCTATAAAATCTGCTTCTGCCTCACACACATGGACAGCGGTACGCGAGTTCCCAATTTTCCCAATAAGCTAACCAGGGTGCATCTCCAAAACCCAACAAACCACCTGCTACATAGCAGAACACAAACAGTGCAAAAATCGATAAAAAGCATCACGTACTTCCTGCGGCCGTTCACAGGTAGCCAGCGCACCCATCACGTTAAATAGGCAGGTCGCTGCTATACACATTTGCTATTGCCCCATCCCACACAGGTTGCCAGCGCTATGCCATTTGCCTACTCTCCCAATCAGCCAACCAGGCTGCATCAAACTACGCCACAAATCACCTCCTCCGGGCTGAAAACAAAAACATTTCGAAAATTAAAAAAATGGATCACTTACTTCCTGCGGCCAATCATAGGTAGCCAGAGCACCCATCACGTTATATAGGCAGGTCGCTGCTATTCACAACTGTTTCTGA
>NPHX01000186.1:184039-267520 GCA_002271815.1 Eimeria falciformis | reverse complement strand
ATATATATATATATATATATATACAGAGAGAGAGAGAGAGAGAGACAGAGAGAAAGAAATAACAGACCTATATATTTTTTTCGTTCTTGTACCGTCCACTTATTTACCTGTCTATATATAAGTGCTTATCAGGGCGAAACTATGAGGAGGTTAAGAAGAATTAAATGTTTAAATTGGAAGGAGTTTTCGACCGCCTGGTCATGCAGATTTCTACGGTTTTAGCTCAAGGTGTTTCACCTGCACAATCGGACTTGGTCCGGATATTCATGGGCAGCGTAACCCACCAGATGGTGGCCGCATTAGGCCGATCTATCTTCTTATCTCGATGAGACTGAAGGAAGCAATCCGCCAAATCAGTGGTCCTAGGGTGCACCTAAGTAACATGTGGCAAGCACACAAACGTTTCAACACCAAACACGCGCATTACCATATTTCAAAGAATTCAACTTTTTTTGCTAAGGCCCTTGCCTAGAGGTCATAAGAACTCGAACTGACCACGAAATCACTACTTCGAAATAACCGTTTCCACCTATTAAGTTCAAGGCCTTTGTCTCCTTAAAATTATGGTGGCCCCCAAAGAGCCGTGCAGCGAGGCAATGGATGCACGCGAGCCAGGGGCAAGTACTGCTAACCTCTGCACATCAGGCACGCACCCATCAAACCGTTTACAGCTGGGGAGTTGCTAGAGCATTCCTGCTACTCCTCACACACACAGGCATAGCAGTTTCTTCACTCAGAGACCGCTCATAGCATTAGTTAAGCCATTTCGAAGCAATTATGAACAGACAAAAAGTCCAGCACCCAACACACACATTCGTCTGTAACAATGGCTGTGCGAGGCCCAACCAGCTTTGACGTCAATGGCATCCTCACTCTGTCTTTTCAGCTTACCCATCAAGAGTAACTTCTTAGCTGCTAGGATTTGCTTGTGGCAACAGCACTAAATGTGGCTTGATCGGGCTGCATCGTTTTGCTCAGGCAGCTAGTGGGTATAATGCTTCTTAGTTAGCAAGAAGCTTTGACCATTCACACCACGTGTTGCTTCTACTTTGTTAAAAGAAAAAAACCCACTAATAATAGACTGCTTGTCCAGTGTAACTACACTGAGAGGTTAGCAGACCCTCGCTGAACTTTGGCAAAGGACCTCTTCGAAGCTACGCCAGTCAGCCTGACATATTGGGCCACTACCCCGTAATTTGTAAACCCTTAACATTTGTAAACTAATGTGAGTAGTTCTTACACAATTGTTTGACTTTTCCTTTCCCTTAATACCGTCAGTTCTCAGGGCCATTAGCTTGCTGCTCTGCCTCTTCATCGCGGACGGGAGTGCCTGCGGGGAGACGTCGCTTTTTGCCCTTTTTGACAATAAACCACACACCATGGACAGCAGGTTTCTATTCCCGCTGTTTTATGCTTAGTGGCGCATGTTTTACACATCTGTCTCCCTCCTTTCGAGCGCTTCTCCTCCTACACGCTTCAGCGAGGATCTAATTAGAAGGGTGCCCATTGGCTCCTGTAGGTTCAGCGAAATCGCACAGCCGCATCATTTATGCGTGAAACGAGGGAGCGGCCGCAGCAGCAGCACAAAGAGCTCGGCAGCCCTCTGGCCAGATATAATCAGAAAGTGCACGCCGCGGAGTCCCAGCTGCAAAAACAACAACGACAGCAGCAGCAGCAGCATCTGGTGATTCGGTTTCAATCCGGTATGGAGGCCAAGATGGAGGAAGGTGAATCCAGAAGCAGTCGCCGGGAGTCCAACCCGTTGCTATCCTCGAAGGAGAAAGCCAGGAGCGCGGTGCTGCTGTCCATACAGAGCGACATAGGGAAGGGGATTGTTTATAACATACGCCTTTCTAGGTGGTACCTCGCCTACTGCTCTCTTATGGCAATTGCGACGCTTTCGCTCGTTATCTTCATGATCGTAGACGTTCATTTTGTAAGCCAACCCTACAATCTAGGGCTTAAGGAGGGTGACCCTGTGAGGCTAGCACACAGACTTCTGAAGGTTTTTTTGCTGCTGCTGCTACTCAAGAACTATGCTATACATCAGCAGCAGGAACAGCAGAAGCAGTCTGTAATGTATGCAGCAGCGCTGTTGCTTTTGCCCTATGGGTTGGGGCTTAAGACTTAGGGTTTCTGTGCAGCGGAAGAACGCGGTGCCTGTTTGGGTATGTGCTGTTGACGGGGTCATCACCTTTGCCGTTTGTTTTGAAACCATCGCAGATATGATTTTGCTGGGCAAGGTCAGAACACCCCAAACCCTAAACCCTAACTTTCCCTAAGAATTGATGCCACAGTGCAGTTCAAGTTGTTAGTGGAAGTGGGATGATTCAAGGCTTGTGGTAAGGGCTTTGAGTTTAGGGTTTGGCGCTGTCTGTACATGCGCTTCTGCTGCAGCCTTTTTGGACAAGTGGATGGCATGTGTTTGATTTCGCCGTTTCAGTTGTTTGCTTTATAAGCTGGCTTCTCCTACTGCTTGAGGTGGTGAGACTATTTGGGGTTTATGGCTTAGGGCTTTGTATGGCGTTTTGAGAGACCTTACAGCAAGATACAATATGCGATTCTGAAGGGCTCTATGGGCTAGCCACCATTTACAGCATGCATTTATGTGGACTTACTGCATAGCATTTATCTATAAATACAGAGAGAGAGAGAGATAGAGAGAGAGAGAGAGCTTGGATATGTGGGCTGAACCTTTGTTTTGTTTGCAGGTTGGCGTTGTCGAATCACTTGAAGGATTTGTGACTGTCATTCTCCTAACAATTCGATACGTCGCGCAGTTCATAAGGTTCGCTTGTGCTTGCGTGTTTCTCTGTCTCTCTCTCTGGCTCCCTCACATTTGTTTTGCGTTCTCTGACAGTTGCGACCCCAACATGTCTTAGCTCTAAGTCCGCAGTATAATTGTGCTGTTGTATGCTATGTACTAGAGGGCAGGGCGTGCAAATCCTTTGGTCTGTCATTTGCGGGCTTATGGTTTAGGGATCAAGCTTTTATTCTCCTTGTATTAAAGATAGCGTAGCGTTTGAGACTGCATGGGTTACTCGGGCTAGGCTGCAATAACAGTGCAAAGTGAATATAGAACTCCTATGCATACTCGTATTGAAAACTGAGGGTGGTTGGGTGTGGGTGTGTGTGACTAAAGGATTGCGCGGTACATTCGGTCGGGAACGGAAGCGCAAGATTCCTTAAGCGCCGTAGAGGAGCATGTTATCCGCTTTGATAAGCCTTCAAGCCGTATGGATTCGGGTCTACGGGCTGCTGTACCTGCGGCGGACATTGACCTTTGAATGCATGATCCTTGCTGGCTGCCGCTTGTTTCTGTTTTTCTGCTGCATGAGAAAGAGGATAAACGAGCCTCCCACCTGTTGCCGTCTTTAATGCAATGCTAGCGCAAGCACTGCGCAGTACGGATAGGCGCGCTCAGATGGTGATGGCTGACACTGAGTCACACAGGCAGTATAAGGATTGCTTGGTTGTGACGTTTTTCCGACGATATCCGAGCAGCAAAATTGCGTTTTACATTTGTACCGTGGATCGGCATGTCAAACTAGAGCTTCAGTGCACGTACCTGTGAGTGGTTTAGTATGGGGCATTCGGGACACGGGGGAAGGGTATTCATCGCCAGCCCACCTAGTTTCCCTTTCGTTCAAAATTTAAGTGCATCTCACACATCCATTTGAGAGTTCTGTGTCTCAGGCGAGGCAGGTGACGTTGCAGCGACCATTACAGCTTAGCCACCATTACAGCTTAGCCAATGTGAACAATGCGCGCAGATAAACAAAATTCTATTGTGGTAATACTTGCTGTCATCCTTTACTAGCCTGATTTTTTGAGAGCTGGGTGTAGTGCCATCTTATCGATAATGGCACCACTGCTGCACATAACAATGAACGTCGACAACGGAACTAAGAACAGAGTGGAGACTTCTTAGCAGCAAAGAGACCTGAGACGTGTGCGAAACAGATTCATGGTGACGAGACCGGGGTTCACGTTCAGAATAGGGGAAGCAAGCAGGCACCACTAAGCCGTGAGTGCCCATATGTAAAGTATGGGAAGCAAGCAGACGCGACTGAGCCAGTAAAGTCTACTGGAGTTCAGTGCACCCAGATTCCGAAGTAGTGGCGAGGTTGGTTTGAGTGGTACGACACTAGTCAACCACCTTACCGCCTTAGTTGTACCGGTTACTGGAAACCGCCCTTAGTGCTTTCCTGCTCCTTTCCTGCTCCAAAAGGTGTAGGGCGTGGTGAACCACAAGCGAGTCCCACAGCCTTCAGGGTGTTTGTTACATTTACTTAGAGCTAACCCTGGAGTGCGCCTTCATGGAGCAGATAAGATAATGAATTATAGCCACTAGGTTGTATATGTGGCGCAATTAAATGCAGCAACAGGCAAAGGTGGCAGGGCAAGTAGACCCATTTGAACATGAAGCGCAGCAGAACAAACAGCAGTTAACAGAGAAGTATGTAATGGCAGAACCTGGAGACGAAGCTGAAAAACAACTCAGAGATGCAGGGTGTTGGTGAAGAAGTATGGGAAGAAGCTCCCGTGCAATTTTCTTAATTTGGGGGGGCCTGTGAGATTGTTAAGCCCGCAAGTGCATGTCTGATTTCATTTGACATGGTGGGGTGGTTCAAATTTGAGCATCATATTGATTAAATTGCATGAGTTTCGGCATATTAGTGTACCAACTTTTTCACCGTTTCGTCGGGCATTGGAATATTAGTTCATGATTTGCCAACCTCCGGGCATATGGTCGTGGCGAAAACCTATATGGGTCTTGCATGAAACTTTATTGGAAAAGGGGTCAGGAAGTATGCATGTATGCACGTGGAAAGGTGTCCCAACTACAGAGCGTCCAAGGCAGTTTTGTTGTTTTGCTAACAATCTGTGTTGCGATGCGGAACAATTGGGGGGTTATCGGATTTCGTGCGACAGGACAGGTCAGGTCTAAAAGCTGCTTTTCGGAATAAACTGCCTGCAGAATAACTGCACGCATGGATGCAGAATTTAACACTAACTCCTTTTGCAAGAAAACTGAGACGATCAGGGCACTCGAAAGTGGCTCTGCCAGTATATCTAGGTGTTGCGAGGAGGCAGTTAATTAATTAACTAGTTAATTGCTTTCGGTACCTATTTAGTTGGTTTATGTATTTATTCTCGGCTGGTCATTTCGAATGTGTTTATGGATCGAGGGTTGTTTGCGATTTCTTTCGGCTGTCTGTAGGTGTGTGACCTTATTGACTAGTCGGACTGTTTTTCCTTTGCGGTCTCGGTCTCCCTGCAGGCGCTTTTACTTGCATGGCGCTTGCCAGGCCACGCAGAGCGAGGCAAACTGCTGGGGAGTTTCTTTATTTCGAGCGCTGCAAAAAGTCATGAGAGACAAGCACGAATCATGACTCGGGGGGCTTCCTTTGGTGCTGTTCGCACGAGCCACCCTCTTAACCCACAAACTTCAAACCGTGCCAGCAGAAGGACGGGCTAAGCAGTCCACTTCTCTTGCTGCTGTTACTGCTGTTAGACGGTTCTCCAACAGGCCTGATATTTCCGTTTAGGGGGAACTTTGCAGCACGCCCAACAACAATACTCCTCGTTGCAGCAACAACAGTTAGCCGTCTGCAGGAAAAGCTAGTTAGCTGTTTCCAGCAACAGCTAGCTACCTGTCTGCATCAACCGCTAGCTAGTCGTCTGCAGCAAAAACCAGCTAACTGTCTGCAACAATAATTGCTGCTATTACACATTCCAGTTAGCGCTCGGCCAGCGAAGAGCAGAAAAAAAGACCGCACAAATTGTGGCAAACCTAAGGGACACCCCCAAAAAGGAATAATTGAAGGCTTATTTTTACACGCCCTGTATCTAATCTACTGTCACGCACAAACAGCAGTAGCAACAACAACAGCAGCAGTAGCAACAGCAGCCGTAGCAACGGCAGCAATAGCAACAGCAGCAATAGCAACAGCAGCAATAGCAACAGCAACAGCATCTCTAGCAACAGCAGCAGCAACAGCAGCCGCAACAGGAACAACAGTAATGTCGATTGCAGTATTTCGGGTGCCGTTCTATCCGACTTGGTTTTTTCGCATTTCGTTTTAAGGCGCTGGTATCTATTCTCTATTCTGCAGTTGCTGATTGACGAATTGAACATCTAAGGATGAAGCGTGATCTTGCTCGTTAGCCTGATGTTTGGATTTAGTGTATATGGGTGTCAGCCGACTACTGCTACGGTAGCCGCGCCAACAATCACCGCAGTATACGACACTTGTGGAACGGTGTGTTCTATGGCGCGTGGCCTCTGTAGCGGACGAGCCAGCGGACAAGTTTGGGTGTAAGAGTACTAAGGAATTTTTTATCTTTCAGTGGCGTTCAGTGTTGTCATGGCGGTTGTTAGAGTTAGAGTACGATTACGTCGGACTCTGGTTTATTGCATTCTGATTTAAGCGGATAGTATCCGTACTTTGTTCTGCAGCTGCCGACTTGCCAATTGAACGCCCAATGATGAAGGAGGATCTTCTTCGTTCGCCCGATGTGTTGGCTTAGTACAGTTGGATGCCCGCCGATTACGACTCAGGTAGTCAAGCGCACTGCAGTATAGGACACTTATGGAATGGTCTGCTCCGTTGAGCCTGACTTCTGCTGTAACATGTTCATCCGTATGCTCGATATTGCAGTGATCGTCTGTTACTTATCATTTAGAATAGCTATAAGTAATGCCCCATGTTCTCTATAAGCAAAAACTTTAAGCCTATTAATGTGAGGTGCAGTAACCCAGCTACTCGGATTGTCTGCTCGAACGTGTGCGTGTCCAAGGTGTAGATGGCCTGCACCTTGGCCGCATCCCGTTGCCGCTTGGCTGTGCTCAGGTCTGCACGGCCTCAGAAAGGCAAGCCAAAAAAGAGCGTATTTCCTTTTAGAATTACTAGTTTTAAGTTTTTGTTTCGTGTTAGTACTTATGACTTTTAAGCACTGGCCCAAGTACAGTCAGCCTCCACCGAGGTGTCTTTCTCGTGCTCCGAATTGCGTAAACCCTTTGATACCAATTATTCTAGTCTATTTGTACACTGGAACTTTAATGCACAATTTGTTGGTTTCTAATGTGTAAGTTTGGTTGTTCAGGGCCTGGGTTCATTGAAGCCTGAAAACAAAGAGCTGCGCGACGTTTTAACTGGCATTAAAGCCTTATTTAAGCAAAGTTTATTTCCCTGTCTGCTTTTTTTGACATGTTTAAAAACCTATATTTCAAAGAAAATTTAACTTGCCTAGTCAGCTCACTCTGTTTTGGCCTTCCGCGGGGGGTACTTCACCAGCGGTACATTGAGGCTTCTCCATTTATTCCTAAACTGCTCCTTTCCAGTTTTTGCTTAGTCACGTCTTTTTGTCAAGTTAGGGTTTAATTTATTGGACACTCACTATCTCTACATTTCAAGCTTACAGGTCCCTGGCTGCTCTGGTTCGCTACCTACCTCCCGATCCTGTTATGGTAGCAGAAGCAGCCCCGTTGCATCTGCTGCCTTCTACTCCAATCCCTAAACGCCAAACTATATTTTTAATTTATGTTTGTTATTCCAGAATTCCCGTCCGAACCTTCAAGGGAGGAGGCAGAACAGGAACGGGCATAAGGAAGCTTAGATCTTAAACTCTCAACCCTCTGTTGGCCTCAAGGACAGCCAAGCCCACGGGTTCGAGAAGAGTAGTCTTCTTTAGGGGGACGGTTCTTGGTTTTGATTAAGGGGTCTTATATGCAGCAGTGCCTTTCGGTCTATGGGGCCCCCTGACACTCAAGCCTGAATCAATAGGCAGCCAGGAGCAATGTCTGGTGGTGGTGCAGCTACTGCTGCAATGACACCGCATGCGTCTGCAAATGTTGCAGCGCTTGTTCATTCTTTGGGCGAGGGCTCTCAGGCGAAGCCGCTAGCCATGGGTAGGCCCTGGGGCGCAGCAGCACCTCCACTGCGGGGGGCTCACCTCCTTGTCATTCAGCGGCACCGGACGTGCAGCAGCAGCAGCAGCAGCATTAGCAGCAGCAGCAGCAAGGGGTCTTTATCTGCTTGCGTGCTTCCCCCTGGCGTTCGCTGCTCCGAGGCATGGGGGTCCTCGAGTGCGTCATGGGGCCGCGACAGACAATGCCCGCATACTGTCCTGCATGCACCAGAAGCAACGGCAGCAGCAACAGCAACCGCAGCAGCAACGGCAACAGCAACATCGCGTTGTAAATTAGCCACACTCTCCTGTGCGGTGTCTTATTCTTGCCCCGCTGAACCAGACATTAGGGAAGAGCCAGTCCTTGCCTGCCATCAGCAGGGGCCTCTTAGAGCCCCCTGCCTGCTCCAAGCGCTCTCTAGTTTGGGACAGGGTCCCGCTGCATGTGGTTTCTCTAGCTTGCGTGGTGGGGCTCTCCAGGAGGCTCCCTGCAGTAGGCGTAGGAGCTGCACAGCCAGCACAGCAGCAGACACACAGGCTCCTCGCAGCCGGAGGTACAGCAGCACTTTGAGTGGCTACAGCCCTTCGAAACCTAAGAATCTGCTGCAGCACATTCAGCAGCAGCAGCAACGGCGGCGGCGCTCATGCTCCGCAGTCAGCGACCTCTGGAACTGCAGCGGCTGCAGCCGCACACCTGCTGTTAGGGGTGTACGTTCTTTATCTGGTTCGTATGTAGCTGCTGCTGCTGCTGCTGCCACGTCTGCAGGAAGCGCCTCCCCCGCTGCTGCTTCCCGCTCTGCATGGGATGGCTGCAGGCACGGTCAGTCAGCTTTAGCAGCAACAGCAGCAGCAGACGCAGACACTCAGGCAGAGGGCAGCAGCCCTGGTGCACCCCATCGCAGCCGCTGGGGTCTCCCTCACATCTCGCGCAGCCACTCTGCTTTTGCTGCTAGCAAGGGGGCCCCTGTTGCCGCTGTCTGTTTGGGGCCCCCTGACCTGCATCCTGCGTGTGCTCCGCCCCCCCCATGCGCAACCTCTGTACAGGCTGCTCGAAGTGCAACAGCAGCAGCAACAGCAGCAAAAAGCAGCAGCACATCAGGGCTAAGAAGTTCTTCCAGCGGGTCCTTGCGGGCGCTCCCCCATGCTGGGTCGCGGCAGCTCCGCATGTGTCAGGCCTCGCTGTGCCACACAAGGCCTCAAATGCAGCGCACGATGGAGCAGCAGCAGCAGCAGCAAAAATGGCAACAACACCATAAGCAGGAGCGGCAGCAGCGGCAACAGCAGCGAGGGGACCGTCCAAGGAGCTTGCATCACTGTAGGTAGAATATCTGCCTTCTACGTATGTTAGCTTTCTGTTATAAAGACCTATCTGCATGCATTCTTGTTCTAAACTGCACTCATTGCAATATTGAATGCATCACTGCTCAACACCAACGGCTTCGGCGAGTCAGGCAACGCCAGGAATGTATAATAGATAAGTCTGTTTTTAAATGCCTCAAATGCTACTATATGCTCTTTAGTTGGAGCCAGAAGACGGCAATAGGCAACCCTTTTGACACACTCTTTGGGCTAAGAAGGAACTTTACGCTTCGAATAAAATCAACGTAATTACAAGTGGATTTGTATACAGGAGCCAGCTTTTGTGCTGCTCCAGAACGAGCGTAGTATTTTGTGCGGGGCTGCCTTGTGCTATCAGGATATGGTAGCGGCGTCAAACTCTATTACTGCGTATCAAAGACGACGACTAGACCAATAAAATGCCGGAATTAACAAATCAACAAAGACAGTCAACATCTCTAGAGGGGAAACAAGGGGAACTTTTAGAAGTGCCTTTAGCAACCTCTCGTAACACACCCAGCTCCCTACGCAGGAGGAGTCCTACTTACTTTATTAGCTTTCAATTTCAACTGAAGTTCTTTAATTATTTTACCAAAGACGTACAGCTTCTTGGCTAAAAGGACTCTTAAAGATCGTTGCCTGTTAGCTGTTAGCAGTCTCCAGCTCTGATAAAGCCTGTTTCTGAATCCTTATTTGGGTGGGCTGCATCTCCGTTACTTCTTAAGGGCACTAATCCATTTAAAAGCTTTGGTATTCATCTCATTTAGTTTGTTAACCAGGATTTCTAGCTCTCGACTTCTCTTCTTGGACCTCATGTCAGCACTTTCTGCGTCTATCCTCGCCTTATGTTGAATGAAGTTCTCTTCCTTCTGGAGCATCCTTGGCTCTAGACCGAGTAAGCTTAATTATCCGTCTAGCACACGTTTAGTTTTGTCCACGGAAGAGCTGTGAATTCTCCAATTTCTTAGTCAGTTGTGCAGAATGGTGGTGTGCTGCTCCGAACAGGCTTTTAAAGTCAACGTCCTTGGCGGCTGCCTTCCTGTTTAGCACGAACAATTGGGATGCCTAAACCCTCTCGTACCAAAAACATGTATATAGAAACTTTAGTTCCTGTTAGAGCTTTGGTATGTACGAACTCTTAAAGTTTGTACTGGCTGCAGACGAATGTCAGCTTTCAATATTGGAGCCCAGCTGAACCACTATTGGGCTTGTCGGAATTCAAACCTGTTGAAATCTGCCCGGAAATGCCAAAAGAGTTTTTGTTAGACAGGATCTTAACAATTGCTGCTGTTACTCTGTTCCCTCCCATAAGAAACTGAGGGCATTATAGACCGCCAAAGAGATAGTATAATGCAACAAGCTGCTTTAGCCTGCACCTCGATCAACACTTTTCCTTAGGCTCTAAGCCAACAAAGAAAAGTTTACTATAGTTAAGCTCCATATTGAGTAGGAAGATGAAGATTTCAGCTGAAATGGATATCAGAGACTCACTAGCTCTTAAAGGGTGAAGATCTAACGCGAGTAGGACAATAAAGGAGTTACCTTTTTTTACTATCTCAAAATACTTTGAATAACAAAAGGTTTATGCAGATATGCTAAATAACTTAGGGACTTGACGTTTCTTTCCCTGTTCGTTTGGCTTATCTGGCTAGAGTCTTGTGTCTCAACCCATAAAACAAAGATTTCGAACACTACCTATAGCTTACATTGGAGCGCTCAACGGCTCTTTATGTTCCAAATCTAAATTTAGAGAGAAAAAGGCTGAAAGTTCCTCGGTCTCCCCACAAGGATCCTGGTGCAGTCTAAGCTGGAAAGAGACTGTGGGCGTAAAGCTACTCAGCTGACACACCTGTTAGCATCGGGATTTGACGTTGCAATCCAGTACGCATTAGTTTGCCCGCTTTCTGCCCGTTAATATTCCTTGTTTTAGTTTTTCTTTCTGATTCTAGCATAGTTGGTCTTGAGTTCGCTTAGCTCAATACAAATACAAGTCGTTGTAGTGTAGCGCTCCACTCAACTACAGCAAGGAGACAAGCGAATGAAGAGCTCCGTGGACTAAAGACTACTCTTTTCGTGATGTCATCAAATAGCATATTCTAGTAAATTGTGCCTTCCAACTATGCGAAACCTTCTACATAAGGCAGGGTGTTAGAGGAACAGCAACAGCACCTGGGAAGTTCCAGCCTTACTACTTCGTTCAGCTGTTCGCTGCAGAGAGCACGACTCCTTTACTTCTTAAGAAGATAAAAGCAAATGGCTATGTTTAACAGTACCAGCATCCGCAGCACTGCTCTGGACGGGTGCAGCAGGGGTAGGCAGGAAGACCCGCTCCAGCTGCTACTGGTGGTGGTGGTGCTGCTGCTGTTGATGCATTTGCTTCAGGTGCAGCAGAAGCCACAAAGGTAAGGCTGATGAGATATATGCTTATATTTTAATGGCTTGATTAGCGGCGTCGTTAGCTCTCTTGTAAACAACAGCAGGAGGAACAGCAGCAGGAGCAGCGCAGGCAGCAGCAGCAGCAGCAGCAGCCGCATCACAGACTCCCGGCCTGTATGTACAGCGGCACTGCCCGCAACGCGCGCTTCCATGGTGCTTCCTGAGTAGCATTTATCTGTCTCTCATCGCATTCTATTGTCTGTCTCTATCCGGCGTTGTACGTTCTGCTGCAGCAGCAGCAGCAGCAGCAGCAGCAGCACTCTCTGGCTTCGCAGCAGCACCAGCACATCCCTACTGTACTAATCACCGAGAAGAAGCAGAGGCTTTGCTGCTCCTTGTGCTGCAGCACAGCTGCCTTCTTTGTTTTTTGGTGCTGCAGCAGCCCTTGCTGCAGTAGCCCCCTCGCCGCAGTTGCTCTTTGCTGCTGGCATCACTTGCTTGTGCTGCAGCAGCAGGTGCTACAGCAGAGCGCTTAGCTCCACCTGTGTTCTCAGTATCGACGATCTTCGTGTTGCTGCTGCAGCCGCAGCATCACTACTGGAATAGTCTTGCCCAGTAGCCTCAGCACGGTGAGCAGCAGCACCTCCAGCTTGTGTGTGGTTGCTGCAGCAGCAGCTGTTAAAACATAGGAGCAGCAGCTCTTGCTGCTGTTGTTAATAGGATATTATTTTTTGAGCCCCACAGAGAGAATCGTAAAGTTGGAGTTGTAGCTCTTGTCTTCATTGTCCGTCTGTGTTGCTGCTTCGAGCCCCAGCACTTTTCACACCCCTATCACGCAAGTAACTTGGCCCTGCATGCAGCTGCTGCTGCTGCGGCGTTTGTGCGTGCAGTTTGACTGCCTTCAGCTTAAGAGGCAGCAGAATCGGAGGCCTAGGAGATTTGCTGCAGCAGCCTGCAGCACCAGCAACGAGCGGCTTGTTAGCTTATTTTGTGTTGCTTTGCTGCAGCAGACACTGCTGCTGCTGCTGCAACTCATTAGAAGTAAAGCTGCTGCGCGACGCAGCTCGGTGCCGCGGCTTTCCTTCCTGCTCTCTCTCTATCCTCTTGTAGCAGTTGCTGCTACTTCCATTGCGGAAGTGCCAGCAGCAACAGCAGCAGCAGGTTCTGCATGCGACAGGAGCAGCTGCCTCTTAACTGACGCCTCCTCGCTTGATCTTTGCTGACGTAGCAGCAGGGCTGGGCCCGCCTTCCACCTGTCTCTGCGAGCGACGATGAGCTCCGAACAACACGAAAACGAACGGCCTGTAGGTACACAGCAGCAGCTGCAACAGCATCAGCAGCAGGAGCAGCTGCAGCACCTGCAGCAGCAGCTGTTGCAGCAACAGAACTTGTACACATGTACAAGGACTACTGCGCTTCTGTCTGTGCTACTACTACTTCTGCTGCACCTGGACAACAGCTGTTGCCGCTGCTGCTATCCCTCTTCTAGCTGCTTCTCTTGTTGTGCTATTCTTATTTGCACTGTATCTGCTGCTTGTTGCGTGCTTTTACGTTTTGTGCTGCTCCTGTCCATACTTTTGCTGCAGCTCTTGGTTTCAATTTGCTGTTGCTGTTGCTGCTCCAGGAAGAGCTTTTGCTATACTTTGTTTGTGCTGCTGCTGCTGTTTGTGTTGCTCAGTCTGCGCCTCCCCTGTGCGCCAATAACTGCGGATTTTATGGCAGTCCAGCAAACAGAAATCTCTGCTCGAAATGCTACCGGGAATTTCTCAAGGCAGAGGACGCAGCAGCAGCAGCCACAGCAGCATGCAGACGCACGCTGCAGCAGCAGCCTCAAAATGATGCAGGAGCAGCAGCAGCAGCAGCGGACGCTGGGGCAGGAGTAGAGGCTATTAGAGCTGAGACACCGCTGGAACCTGTAGCAGAGACAGCAGGCGCCTCTGCTGCAACAGCGTCGGAAAGAGAGAGCAGCAGCCACGAGGAATTGTTCACTCGCAGCACAGATGCTGGTGCTGCTGGTGCTGCCAGCCCGTCTTCCGAGCCGCTTCCCACTTCAACAGCAGCAGATGCAGCCGCGGCAGCAGCAACAGCACCAGCTAGCTCATCTCCTGCAGCGGAGGCAGAATCAGCAGCAGCTCCTCCCTCACCAGCCTCTGCACCCGCAGGCTCCGTGGCTGAGACACCCGGAGGAAAAGTAAGCAGCGAAATTAGCAGCAGCTTGTTTGTTTATATTTGTTGTTACCGTGCGCAGACTGTGTTAGTTGCTGCTGCTTTTTTTTGGTGTTGTACAGGCGAAAGGCTCCTCGCGCTGCCAGAAGTGCAACCGGAAAGTCGGCTTGCTGGGATTCTCGTGTCGCTGCGGCTTTGCCTTCTGCGGGGAGCACCGCTATGCGGATGCTCACGGCTGTGTATTTGATTACAAGGCCTTTGAGAGAGAACAACTTCGGAAGCAAAACAACCGGGTGGTGGCTGATAAACTCCAAAAGCTCTAATTGCCAAGTATACGCATTCACGTTCTGCGAATTCATGCGGCTGGAAGCTGGTTTTGTGCAGCTGCAGCAGCAGCATTGTGGTGTGCGGAGCCGCCTCAGACTCTAGCAGCAATAGCAGGTATCCGCTTTTCTCTCGCCGCTACTGTGCACTTCTTTGGTAGTGGCTGCTCAGGCCTGCGCTCTGCAGCAACAGCAGTTTGAGGGGCAGCGGGGCAGCTGCTTGTTTCGCTGCTTTGTTGTCTGGCAGGTCGCTCCTTTGTGTGTTCCTGCGCAATACATGTAGTGCTGTATGCATTGTTTATAACATCACCAGGCTGTATCCTCACACTGTGTACAACAGGGGGTATATGCCGTGTAAGTGCAAGCATACGGGATGATAGACGCGGTGCGGCTGTACAGACACCTGGGGTGTCGCTGCGCCGCAGCAGAGCACCCGTCGGCTGTTTGACTTCTGTATATGTATGCACATGTTTGTGCATGCGTTCTGTATGAATTATGGGTATGTCTGATTTCATGTTTCAGGTGTATACGCTCATCATACACGTAATGCACATACATATTGCGTATATATGTACTGCTACACTTATATACTGTCTGACGAGGCATTCTCTGCATTCTTTCTTTTGGCACATGCGGCGAGCAGGGCTCGCTGGAAACCAACGAGAAGCGAACATCAAACAAATTGCACTTTTAATCTGCCAAGTAGTGATTCCCGCTCATTGTAATTCGTGTAGTGTATGTAAACAGATATCTACTTGTATCCTAGCATTTAAGACGACTTTTGCTATCTGGTAGAACGCAGTTCATTGAAGTAAGAATAAATAAGCCTGCGTTGCTAATGCTCACTTTTTAAAATAAGGGTTTATTCATTAGCCTGGTTGAATGGGTGGATAGACATTCCCGTTCGACAAAGGGTATCGGGGTGCTAGCCGATGCTTCAAGACATCATCATTTTATTAATAGCGATATTCCAGTAAACAGCAATCACGTTCGCTTTCATCTTTTAAAGTACTTTTTTCTTTCTGGCAAGCATGGACGACTAGCCAACGCATGCAGCCGCAGCCCCGAGGGTGGGGATGGAATGACTCTTCAGTCAAATCTGCCCATTCTCTTCTTTCTGAAGTAGTTGAGAAATTCTTATTTTTATTATTCCATTTTATTTTATACACACACCCAGAACGCCTTATCTGCTGCTTTGCCTCCTCCCCTCCCATACCCCAGCCCTTTTCACATAGAAAGCGAGACAAAATGGTATTTTTTCCCTGTTAATATCTCTAGGCGTCCCTCTCTGGCGCTTGGCCTGCTCACTTTGTTTTGTCGCATTTCGTGTCCGCCCATCCTTTGCATAGCAAATTGCCTGCTTCCTGCCTCTAGGGAGACCCCACATGCCTCACAAAGGGACATCGTTCGAAGGCCTGTCTGCACGTATTTCCATGTGATTATACAACGCTCTTTATTTTTGTTTGCATTCCTTTGTGGAACGCAGGAGGGCGCATGCAGCAAGCGAAAGCCGGCCACCCAGCTCACTAAGGACAGTGCATATGACGAGGAACCCCACGCAGAAACAGAGCCAACAGTCGACCACAAGGAAGCAGATGCAGACACCCTAAAGAACAGGCGGTATGCTGCTAGGGTTTACGCACCATGCCTGCTGCTGTTATTGCTGCTGCTGCTACTGGCCTGTTGCTGCTGCCATGTGTTTTGTGCCTGCAGCCGCCTCAAGATTGTTCGGACGCATGCGCCTCCCGCGAGTGTTAATGCTGAGCAGCAGCCAGTGAAGGAGAAGCAGCAGGGAAAAAAGGTGAGAGAGATTTGGCTGTAGGAGATGAGATGCAAGCTGTTGTTGCACTTTCCCTGGTGTAACGGCTAGTGTTTATTTTTAAAAACTATTTTGTACTTAGGCTGAGAGCCCGCCTGCTCTCCATGAGGAGCAGGAACCTTTAGCAGCAGCAGCAGCTGCTGCTGCTGGTGCTAGTGAAAGTGCCCCCCTAGTAGCAGAAGCAACAAAACCAGCAACCGTGGAAGGCAGCGGCAGCAGCGAAGCTGCTGCCCCTGCTGCAGAGCCTGCCGCTGCGAATGGGGAGACAGCAGCAGACAGCAGCAGCAACAGCAGCGGCGCGAGTATCTTTGGTGGTGTTCTGAAGGGCGCTTCAGCATTCGTCAGTCCGTTTGGCTCTCTTGTGAGAATGACGAAGCTACATGCTTTTGCTGCTGCTGCTGCTGCTGCTGCTGCTGCCGTTTCTGGTAGCTCGATAACAGCTGGTGTTGCTGTTGCTGCCAGTCTGTCGCTCGCAGGGTGCAGCAGGTAGTTCTTTCCTGCTGCCGTCTGCGGGTACTCCAGGGGCTCCCTCGCTCTTCGGGGGCCGTCTGGGGGGCCTTTCAGGAGGCCCTGCGACTGATACGGAGGCAGATGTGCCTCCCCCTGAAGAGCCGACTGTTGTCACAACCTGTAAGCAGCAGCAGGAGGGACAGCATTAACAGCAGAATAGCAACGGCAGGGAAGGATGGAGACGTGTGTATTTTGTGGTTGTTTGTTGCTTTTGTTCAGCGGTTGACAGCAAAGAGGAAGTTATTTTTTCCGATGTGAATTTTTGTTCTTGTCTCTTACTCCGGCTGTCTGTTTCTCTTTTTTTGTTGTTGTGCATGTCGCTGCTGTTGCGTCTTTCTATCCTCAGTTCGACTTTCTCTGTCGCTTTTTCTTTCTTTCTTCATCGCGGTTTTTGTTTTAACAAAAATGTACTTGCCATTTATTCCTGGCCGGATGCCGGATGCGCCTGTGTACGTACAGCGTGATTGCCGGATGCAGTGTTTTGATGTTGAAAATCGGCAGTGGACTCCAAAGCCTCCACTGGATGGCAAGGTCGATTTCGTCGTACCCAAGGTGCAGCAGCTTTTCGTTTCCGCTGCTATTGGCCGCGTTCGCTGTTCATACTGATAGTGCCGCTAAAGATATCTGTTATCTGTTTATTTTTATTTATTTTCACACTTTAATGTAGTTTAAATGTGTATTTCTTCGTTTCTTGCTTGTGCAGAAAGGAGAAGAGGAGGGGTTGCCGGTGGCACGCATTTTGTTTTTCATGAATCGCACTGGCCGTCTGCGACTGAACTCTCCAGTTCTTCCGTCGAGTGTCAAATTTCGACATCCTGTGGAACGCGGAGCAATTTCTGCTGCAGCAAAAGCAGCGGCAGCACCGGCTGCAGCTACTACGCCAAAAGGCGAGGCAGCAGCCAACGAAGAGAACAAAGAGGTGCCGCTGAAGACGAACACCGTGGAGTTCACCGGACTGAAGATAGACGCGAGTGCGGCTATTCGATGCAGAGTGTCCGTACTCAGCAGTCTAGTCGGGGCTGCTTTTGCGGCTGAGTATTTATTTACTTCTTGAACTCGGGGTTTGTTGCGCTTTGCAATGTGTTGAACTCAGGTAACTCCAAAGATACCACATTCTACCGGATCCGTTTCTCGAGCGACGAGCGCGCGACGGAGTTCTTGGCGCTGGCGAATGCAAAGCAAGATGAGGCGACGAAGGCAGCTCAGTTTGACAGCAGCAATTAGCTTTATGACTGAAGTGGCCATGGGCAACGAACTAAGCTGTCATTACGAACATGTGGTGCTGCAACTCAGGATGCCCAGACTCGCATGGTACCCAATAGAACTTCAAATCCGCCAATATATATCTTCGTTTTGGCGTGGGCAGAGAACGGACCGGGGTATACTTACACCGGGTACTCTCTAAATGAACAGGTCTAGGAGGAGAGAACGAACTAACATGCAGCTGCTGCGCTATTCTGCACTGCCTTATTCTGGCATCATCGTTGGTATTAGCTCAGTCCGGTTCGACCCCTGTAGAAAGTCGTATAAGGGTAGTATATGTAGGCGCGTGGAAGATGCAGAAAAAGCTCGAGAGAAGTGTGCGCCATGCCCCGAAGCCTCCTTTTAGCCTTGCGCCAAAAGGCGACGATGGGGGTCTTGGGGTCTGAGCAGGCAACAGACACGACAGTGGAAATGCATGTGAACATAAAGAAAGTCTAAACAGTAGCTGCATAATGTAAACTAACAAAACAGCACCAGTAACAACGAGAAGGCGCCGTCTAAGAGATTGACGTGTCACTTCTAGCAGCAAGAGACAAACAAGCCAGGCTGCGAACAGGATGCTGAAGCGGGAGGCTGCACGTGCTGAGAAACTCGCGAGTCTTACGGGTCACTTGGTGTAGAATATCGAGTAAGAGGATAGCGGGGGTGAAGGCGGAAGGACGCGAGAGAAGCATGAAGGAATCTGCAACGAAATAAGCTTGCAATAACCAGGCCTGTAGAGCAGCATTACTTTGCAGTCCAGGCTTCTCCGTTTGCCTGCGGGAGTGCGAGGTGTTTTGGGAGGAGGCAGGGCGGAATTCTTCTAGGTGAGCCAGCTCCTCTTCTACCTTCGAAATCTCGACTCCCGCTGTTTTGCTTAGTATAAAAGCCGCTACCTTCTTTATCGCACGGCTCTGCAGCAAATCCATCTTCGTCTCCAGCCCCTCCCTTGTCAGGCTTGGCGTTTGCATCACGTCCTCTATTGTCGTCAGCACCATCTCACGCACAGGATCCACAGCCAGCATGGGCTGTCTCTTGCTGACCTCTTTAGTCGCTATTCGCACCTTCTCAAGAGCAGCAGAGGCCATCTGCGGGGTAACATTCGTTCTCACCCAGCCCACGTCAATGAGCTTATTCCACAGCTCATCAAACAGAGCTGCAAAATACAGCGCAAGAGACACGCCTTTGGATGCCGAAATTACCGCGTTTGATTTTGCAGCAGCAAACTCACCCCAAGCGGAGTGTAGTTTATTTACTAGGTGACCGTGCAGCACTGCGATTGGGTCCAAGGTGCCTTCTAAAACACATGCCGTAAAATCGAGTTACCTTGCTTAGCCGTTTTCAGAACTAAGTAGGCGTTCTCTGCTCCCATGCGGATAAAGTAGGAGAAGAGACCTTGCTCTCTCAGCATTTCTTGTTCAAGTGCGACTCTGGCATGCAAGTCCAGCCAGACCGGATGATAACATAGTTCTTTTCTACCATTGTAGTCATGTTCAACTTGCGCTGTTATAGCGGCATCTGGAATATGCTGCTCTCTAGCTGCTGCCCTCGTTGCTTCCCCTGCATTCGCCTCGATCTCGTCTTGTCGCCAGAGAGAAGCGTCTTGCGCACACGCAGAGCTGCGGATATACAAATTATCGGCTCTCATCATGCGCTTCGACGCGGTTCGGATTTTTTCCATCGCACTCTCCATGGAGACCGGCAGAAAGGCAGGGGAGAACAGATTAGATTGCTTGTTTGCTTCTGAGACCCCGGTGTTGTTTTGTGATTCAGCGGCTGGTTCACGGGTTCTAAAGGGCCTTCTCAGCACCTTGTGCACTTTACGCATCATGCGCTGGCTCAACGGTTTCCTGCGTTTTCTCGGTTCGCCGATGGTTGCCACTGAGAGATAGTTGGCAAATCTATTGGTGATTTGGTCGTAGAGGTTAGACGGGAGTTGAGCTACGGAAAGCAGCATGTGGAAGACTAATCCAAACGCTTTGGCGTGGGCATCTAAGACGGAAAGCTGCCTCATCAGATGCTTCTCCATTTCCTGGGCATTCTGGAAGCTCTGTATGTCGATTTCAGTATCTTTTCTAAAGGAAGACATACCACCATCTTTTCCTTCGTGTTCAGTTTGTCCCGCTTTCGATAGTTTAGGGATGGCTTTCGAACTTCTCTTGTTTCTGTCGTCCGCTGGCCTGCGTGCCTCGTTGCCACCTCTTCTCTGGGATTCAGGTTGCTTGTGTCCAAGTCCCGCCTTCTGATTCATTTCCTGTTGCGAAGGTCCTTCGTCCGAGGGGGCCTGTGTTGGTGTTGCGTTGCCATCTGCCGCCTCCGATTTAGGGCCTCTCTGTTCATTTTGCTTCGGCGGTTTTCGGTCTGTTTTCGGTTTCTCGCTCTCCGTTTTCGTGGTATTTTTTAGGTCAGCGGAAGAGACTGAAGTCGATTGCGCACTTGCCACTCCAGGTGTATCGAAAAAAGCAATCACGTCCTCTGTGTCAGCGAGTTGTAGCAATGTGTGTGCTATCATGCTTAAGCGACTTTGCATGTTGACTGGCGTGGTGTACCAAACTCCAGAGCTACGGCCTGAAAGAATCGAAATCACAACACATCGGCTGACTTGTCGCATTTATTCAAAAGACGGGAATGCTGTTGTCGCTCATTCTGCGTTACGGGAGGACACTGCGCTCACCCTCCGGCGTGCAGAGTAAGGGAGAGGCCACAAACTCATCCCCTACGCTCTCCTTCGCAAGTCCTATTATTTCTAAGCCCTTCATGAGCGATGCATGCAGCATAAAGGCTGCGGTCATTTCTGGTGGCAGCTCGCTCTCGTTCTTTACTTCTACGTTTTTCGCCTTTTCTAATAGACCTTCCAGACTCTGGAAAGCAAGGTTATCCGTAGTCTCTTCTGCATTGGGCTGGAAGTACACTGGAAATTTAGAAGTAGTCACCAACTTCAGCAGCTCCTTAAGCTGTGTCAGTCCTGCCACCCGCCTTTGCTGGTGCTGCGGGTGGTCCGTAACTGGAATAACTAATTTGCAAAACAGCAACATGCTCGCCCGGACGAGCTGAGGACGGCGAAGCTCGCGGTTTGCTACATGGCAACACACACACACAGCCAAGACCATGAGAATTCTAAGCACCACGACAAAACGGCCACACTCCTGTGTACATGCGTGTGTACAGGGCATCATTGTACCACAATGTGTATGATATTAATGTCTGTGACTTGTTGTAAACTGAATTTTCCTATGATTGGAATAGAAGTACGGAATGTAGAGAGTAAACACTGCCAGTAAAACGTTTTAAGATTTAGGGTTAATCCTTTATAAATAGAAAAAACGACAGAGGTAGCCAGCCACGTTTTGCAGAAAGTTGCATTACCGGCTGCAAGTGGGAAGTTGGCTGGCGAGCCGTTGCTCATCAGCCCAAAAGAACCTTCGGCGAAGGGTTCCTTGGTGGCTTCTTCCAGTAACCTGAGTGCTACCTCTGCCTTAAGAATAATCTTCAAGCTCGCCTGTTCCATGTACCCTAGTTCGCGTTCTGTAACGCTGTGCTTCCCTTTGTCTGCTGATGACTTTCGACTGATGATTAGCGCAAAGCGGGAAAATACCGTAGAAAGCGTGGGCCCAATCAAACCAGATAAGGCGTGTGAAAAGTGCAAAAGCGAGAGATAACCCGTACATCGCCGCGCGTATTGCCGAAAATAAGCACTATCAGCATCATTGAGGCTGTTCAGTCTGGCTGCAAGCTTCGTTATCAACCCTGAAAAGGCCACATTCATAGACCGTTGTGGCACATAAACTTCCAGCCTTGGTTTGACATTTCTACCGATTTTTGCTTGAAGAACTAAGTTTTGGATACTGGGTATTTATTCATCTGTGTAGGTATTTGCTCACTTTTCACGGCTGGTGAGGGCGCTGGTAAAATTTTCATTTGTGCTGCTATCTCCAGCTCTTCAGTTCTGCCCATGAGGGGCCGAACTTCATATGTCAGGAGGGTGATGAGGCGAGAAAAGGCAACAAAGGCGGTGGGGTGGACGAGCACTGATATGGGGAAAAGAGTCGGATCGGAGAAGGTCTCAATCGCTGCTATCTGCAGAACTTTCAAGAATTCACTGCCTCTTAAAATGTTAAAAACTCTAGAAAGCAAACATGACAAAAGCCCGCAAATTCCAAATGCATATTCTAGGACTAGAAACCCAAAGATAGGCACTCAAAAACAAAAAATGCTTCGAGTGTATGCGCTTATTGTTGGCATGGCTTAATCATGCAAGGATGCTCACCGGCGTCCAGCAAACCTTTTGCCAGCTGCACTTCTAATCGCGTGAGGCACGAGCTTGATTCTGTTAACCACTTTTCTTTGCATACGGGTAAAGAACCGTTTGATGGTCGACAGAACGGACGAGGATTGTTGGTGTTCCTCGCCTATCCGCTTTGGTCTGGCGTTCAAGTACGTTTCCCACTTGTACTTGTTAGTTTTCTTTGCCTTGCGGAGTTGGTAGGTCACTTGCTGGAGGTACATGAACACTGCGTTTTTATCCTTGATTTGTGGGGTTCCCTGTAAGACGCCCCATAGCTGATCATATAGATACTGTGGCTGTTTATGAATTGCCAAGGGAGAAAATGGTGCAACCATAAAGCCAAACAAGTACAAAGTTACGCATCATTTTACAACGACAAAGAGGAGCGAGTAAGCAACGAGCAGTATTGGTGCTTCCCCCAGCGCCCTTTGCTTTCATTTCAATTTCAGTCCTTTGTTAGAAAATGACTTCCCAAATAACGCAACAAAACTGCAGGATCTTCCTTGCCTTACCACATGGCGTTTTCCAAGAAAGCGGAGTAGCGAACATTGGATAACACCAGCGTCACCGGCTCTTAAATCCGCTATGCCGGGCTCACTGAGGCTGGTTTTCGCATTGTTGTATAGTTCTTTGCACCAGTCGTCAAATACGGGTTCGTTTGACCCCTCCTCCAAAGCAAAAACATCACTGATTGAAGCCCTGCTTGTTCCCTCCCTCATTCTTCGCCGATGTGGCCGGGCACTTTCCAGGGTCTGGTTATGAGGCGACACTGGCCTTTCAGCTGCGCACTGCTTCTTTGTAGCATACTCCTCCCACAGGATCACTTGAAACTTTCCTAGCGTGGACGTGTCACCCGTTACGTTTTTCTCAGCCATATTAATTGCCTTCAACGCTAGGTTTCCAGTTGCTAGTAGCGATAAGTCGTGCAATCCAGAACGCAAACTTCCTGAATAAAACAAGAGTGCAAAGAAGAGAGATTGAAATTCCCCAAATGAATTTTTTGCCGCCTCTGCAGGTCGGCAGATAGGTACTAACTTGTTTAGAAAAGGCTCTTTCTTCTGCAGTTGGCGGGGACTACCTTGACAGGAAGCGTATTGAAGACAGCTCGTGTTCGCACCTGCCGCGATAATTGTAGACTCAAGAGCGGCGGCCACAATACCCAAGAGGTTTTCCGTTGTCAAAGAGATGGAATATAAGCTTCGCGACTCTTGCTCAATGTATGTGGTGCTGTTCGAGCGCACACTAGATGACAAGCGATGTTGAACGTAGTCCACATCTGCAGGAGTCACTTTGCTGAAAAACTCTTCCCAGCTGAGACCGCTATAAAGCATCCGTTTTGTCGCAACCATCATGTCCGAAGCCTGAGATGCAACCCATAGCAAGGGGATAACGCTATGCATTTCGAGCAGTTGCAGTAGTGAGATGATATCCCTGTTCCTGTGTACAGGCGCATTACAGCTCAGTCTATGGGCGGCAGGAATGCGCATCAGTGCATCACACTTTGTGTAAAAGCTTTTTTCATGGTTTATGTTTTACTGCAAAAGACGAAATAAACGCTCGTTGATTTAGCTAGAGGGTTTGATGAGTTTGAAGTTACCATGCGCGCATCATGCCGATGAACGCCTTTAGACCAGAGTACTGCCTCGATCAAATACCCAACATTTTCATCTTTTTGTTTAGACCTTAAAATGTCTTGCGAATCGGTCATGAAACCGTTTATATCCGCTATATCCGGCACGCTTAGCTGACCTCCAGCATCATTTTGCTTATACCACCCGCTGAAGTTAACGAACTCGTGCTCATAAGTGCATAATTGTTTTTTGATTATAGATGATATGTCGGAATCTAAATCAACGCAGGGCAAACGGATGTACCAGTAGCAATTGTGTTTATATTCAGAGCGTGTCGATGTCCCTGGTTGCTGGTAGAAAAGACTTTCCCCCACGGAACCCATTCCACAGTCCACGCGCACCTGGCCTAAAAATCTTGGTTTGGCCTGTATCGGTCGTGAGCACGAAGAGCTTTCCTTCGTCAATGCATTGGAGGCGCGTGAACTCGTACTGAAAAAGCGCGCCCATTCCACGTCAAACAACGGTCGATTAGGAGCCTCTGTACACTAGTCGCTATGGTTCGAGCAAAATCCCTGGTCCACGGCGCTTAGCTGACAGATGTTCGTCAGAATATTGGGGTTTTCTAAAAACTCCTACGACTGTTCTCACTCGGTTTTGGACGTTGGCACTTGAGGCGGCGTAGTTTGCAGCCACTGAATACACCGGCACACACAGGAAACGTTGTGGCGTGGGCAAACACTTGCATATCCTGTGCCTGCTATAACCAGAACTGGTAGTAAAAGGCGCCCTCAAAGCAATATTCTGTCATGCTTTTTTAACCAGGATTACCTGCACGTTCCAGTAGAGCTAGCTGCTGGTCCGTTATCGGTTTGTCAGTGCTTTGAGCCTCCTTGCATTCTGGAAACACATAGTTTATTAACAAGTCAAGACCCCATACTTTGTTTCTTCGGAAAAGGCGACGGATAGGAGACTGGTATTGAAACCAAGCTGTTTCCTTAATAAAACTCATAAAATCTTCTGCCAAAGCTTTGGGGGAAGTAGCGACGTGTCCATTCGGTCCCGCAGAAACGCCAAGGTGAGCAGCCATCATGACCTGGAAAACGGTCAATCTCGTGTTGGAGGCCGCGTCTTCGTTGAGGCACAAATTCCGCTCCGCTAATCTGCATGGTTGAATTCTTTCTTGGCCTTTCACCCTTTGCACGATCTTCTGAAGCTTTCCAAAGAGGCCGGTAAATGCTCCAATCAGCTTCGTTAGAGAACGCCTCAGAAGCGACATCATTAGCAAATCTCTCTTTGCAGCAAACGTTTCCAGTAGCAACCTCTCAGCAGGGGACGCAGATTGGTCGTCTACATTCGTTAACTCCGGAGCTGCTTCTTCCCATTCAGGAGGCATCTCGACGTCAGCAAAAGCCTCAAAACGCTGTTGCACTATAGATATTTCTTCGTCCTCGTTTTGGACCACCCTGGCTTCTGAAACTTGCCGAGCTGCCACCTCAGTTGAACGAGATGCTGTTTTTCGTTTTTTTGCTTGCGGCCTCCATTTGTGAAGCTTGCGCAGCTCGAAGAAGGTTACTGCAGCCAGTGAGGACACCGAGCGAATGCGACATACACTTTTTACCACACGCTGTGTGTAGATATAACTTCTTAGTTATGATAAGCGAGCCTGCCCGTGGAAGCCTCACCAACGCCAGTGACGCCACTGGTAAGATGCTGAACGTCTTTTCGAAGCTTCAGTAAGATGAAAGCCTTTGCGGAAAAAGCTTCCGATTTGTGCATCCCTTTGAATGCCCTTCGCAAGGAACCAAAAGAAGGACTTCGTCCATCGGACGTCTGAGCTTCCAATATGGCTTTGACAGTATTGTGTACCACAAGCAACAGGTCCGCAAGAGAATCCCGAAGCAACATTTGGTTTAGAAAATGTAGTGTGCCTCGAAACCGAGCAGAGAACTCCTCAGTACGTCGAAATGTTCCTTCGCACTGAGCAGGGCAAGACGCATGAGTCGAGGCACAGAGCTGCTGCCGCAAACGAGGTATGTGCTGCGCACCCTTAATGAATGTATGACACCGCTGTGTGAACTTACGACGACCTTCGTCTTTGCAAGCATCAGGCCTTGTTCCTGAGTTCACACACGCACCAATACAGCGAAGAAGCACTTGGTGAATCGTGCCCAAAGAGCCTCTTCTGTGGAGAGGAAAAGACTGGCATGGAAACGTACGTAGCACTGGGTCATTTCAGACTCATAGCCCCGCAGATACTCTGTCTCCAGCAGAGCGGAGTAGTCCTTGGCGAAACCGATCACCCCGGAAAGGAAGCCGTTGGAAAACAGTTCGGCTGAAAACCCAGCCATGGTCGACGTGTTAATCGTCTTTATGTCAACCGCATCGAGCTGCCATAGCTTTAATAACATATGCGGAAATCTAGTATTGAAGGAATCTTTCAGCAGCTTAGCTCCAACCGAATCCTTCCGAAGACGAAAAACTGAGCGACAGCCACAATAGCCAGAAATGTACTCGGTTGTTACTAGTCAATACTGACTACCTAAAGGCACTTTCCCAAACACTCGGGCCCTGCCTCTGCGGCCCAAGTGCTTTTCGGGGGAGGGGATGGATATAAAAAGCCGAAGAGCCAACCGGCTTACGCTGAGCCTGTTTAAAGGAAGCCCTGACGCCTTTTTTGACCTGCTTGCTCACGAACCCGTATAATTTTTTAAAAAGAGCTGGAATTCCCATGAGGCACGACACACCCACCGCCACTGCCAGGCCGGTGTTGAAAGCCAACAGCGATGGGAAATAAATAAGGTTGAAAGTTCTGTAAAAGGAGAGGAGGACAACCCCCACGATTCCTCCCGGCATCAATGGACGCGGCCATCCTAAACCATTGACAGCACTTGCCATTCTTAAACAGCCTTTGGAAGGAAGCAAGCGGTTTGATAACATTGGCTTGAACCCATAGCCGAGCCTGGTTTGCACGTAGACCAAGATGTGAGCAAGGGTGAAAACAGCGTCGGAGCTCAACGCCTGGAATACATTAGCCAGCGAATTCCCTACAAGCAATCAAATTGCACCAGTTAATACTAGGCTGTTTAACCTCCCCCGCATTTCAGATACTGGAATGGATCAGGATGTTTAATGTCATAATTTCAACACTCACGAGCAGCGTAGCTAATGAAAAAACGTACTCTTTCCATCTCTAACGTAGGATATTAAATGCTGTGCGGCTATAAAAATATTCTTGTTGCTGCGAAGGTTTTTTCGCGATACTCTTGATGTATTCTCTAGCACTTTGAAAACAGCGGTCACTTCTGCCTTCTCTCCTTTCTCATGAGTGGGAGGTTCTGCTCAGTGGACAACTTATAGTATCAACACGAGTGGAAAGTAAACGCAAACATCAGCAATTAATGGGCTGCTGTATAGGGGTCAAAGTGTGCGATATTGTTCATTAGTAGTAAGTGGAAATTGCGCGAAGTATTGTCGCTGGCTATGTTCAAAAGGGGTCGTTACCTTTTGAGACAACGCCTTCCATTTTCGCCATCAGCTTATCGTGGATATCAAAAAACAAACTGCCGATGATTGGGTTACACACCACTAGAAAGCGCATGGACGCCTGCGTAAAGATTAATTTGGAAGCTGCGTAAAACCCGAAGCAAGCACAAAGAGGCTCTAAGCGGATGGTTAACTGGCTGTACACCACGTTTCAGGGTTGTAGGAATATCGCTTTTTTCAACACAGCAGTGTTTTGGGGTTTTCCAAGTTTACGTGGTTTAATCAGTTCTCGCATTGCATCTCTCAATACTTCGTGGTATAGCCTGAGAGATCGAGTCCCAAGTAGGCTGGAAGTAACATCTATCAAGGAGAATGAATCATCTGTGGTAATGCTTGTCCTCCTCCCCTCATCTGTGCACATCAGCAGACGCATCTTCGCACCCCTTTCCACCCAAATCACCTTTGCATAGAATGTTATCGTTCTGCGAGCTTGCGGAAACAGGTGGGGAGCACCGGGAGGCTTCCTAATTCTCCCGCCAAACAAAAACTGAGGCTTAAAATATGGAGGGATTCCGACCTTGGACAGCAGCGATACTTTTTCCAGTTTTGTCTTGTTCATCTAAAGCCCGACAAGGCGCCCTCTCCGACCAACCAGGTGTAACAGCTCGGCCTCCATTGCATTCCGCACTCAAAAATTCCTGAGATTGTACAGCTAGTGGAACAGACGTTACGAGGTCGAAGCCAGAGAATGGCGAGATCAGCTTGTTCTCTCCTGTACTCCAAGAGAGCGATATGGCCCAGGCAAACAGGGCTGCTCCTACGGCCCTGTTTGCCTGGGCCATTGCAAGGAATAAAAGATTTACACTGCCACTAAGCCCATAGAGACATGCTTAAAGTGTCGGAGCTTCTGTTTCCCTCGGTCGCGCTAAGGTTCTGGCCCATGATTACTTTCATCTCCCTGGCGGTCAATCGTTAGAACAAACACGAAATATCTCAAACTCAGCGGCTCACTTCAAACTAGCTTTAACCTTGCAAGAAAATTAAACGGGATTCTCCAGCCAAGCGCTTTGGCGCATGTAGGGTAAGTCCCTCTCCAGCCTTCCAAAGGTTCAGTTGTCTCTTTGAGGCGCCAATGACTTAAAATATATTTCAATTCTGTATAGCTTTAAATCACCCTGTAATTTAAAAAGTGTAACATTAGACTGGTTTGATTATATACGGATAGTTACTATAGAAAGCATTTTCCCTTCTTCGATTTCCTGGGTCGCTCTGCACCAATAGACGGGGCCCTCAAGCCAGTGTATTTCTATTTTTTGTGGAACGACCGCTTGCTTTATATGTTCAACCAAGTACAAAGCAATTTGGAGTCATGTGTTTATTGGCAAGGACGGGGCTATATATTTAATACTGTGAGGGCCCTGAAAAAGTGAGAGCCTTGGCTTGTGTCTTTGTCTGCATGAGTTCCCACGCTTTTCCTCTTGTACCCCTGCTCCCTACGGCTTCGTACGCTAGCAGTGTAAGCCCAAACGACTATGTTTACAGAGGCATGCTAAAAAAAGAAGACACCCATTGGGACTTTGCACAATCACTTCTAGACAATGTGTTCCTTTACTTACTCAGTGCTCCAGCCTGGCTCGCTGAAACCAGAGCGGCCTCGGAATATCAGAGCAGCTACAGTGGATGGCTAGGGTGAGGCAACCCAGCACCTTAGGCTTCTCGCCAGCACGCAATCATAAGCTATGTATTTCCCCTCACATACATAGCTTATTTAGAAGCAACTGTCCCCTGCATGGCCAGTATCGCCCACCAGAGGGGGGAATACGGTTTAAAGGAATTTAGCGCTTTATTCCCTCGCACTGACCCACCGCGCCGCGCCCTCGCAGTGCACTAGTTACCTCGCGTTTCTCATACACTAGAAGAATGTGCAAGCCAAAAGGCATCCACTTTAGGGCCATTTCCTACAGAGATTCCCTACGTCTCAACCACCGTTTCCTTCTTCCCTAGTGGCTGTAGGGAAAAGGAAACAGCTAGCGGCAGTGACTTAATACAATAGTGAGAATCCGCCTTTAACTGCAGTCACTATGTAGAGCCGTGAAAGCTGATGTTCTGCCTCTTTCTCTGTAATTCTCTCTATCTGTCCCTCCTTATTTCTGTTTACCTCTTTGTCTTTTTATGTCTGCCTCGTTGATTTTTTATGTCTCTCAGTACGTCCCTCAGTTTTTTTGTCTGTCTGCTCCTATGTGTTTCTGTCTCATTCCACAATGCGTACTACAGAGAATGAATGCAGGTGGCATTCTTCCCTGTATGTCTCCCCCTGCATGACGCCGTTACAGCAGCTGCATGGTGAAACCCAATAGCTGTACAGACCGACGTAATGTGCAGCAATCGACGACTACGGGGCGGGCAGAGCACATCCAAATAAAGCGAAAGGTGCTACAATTGTGCTATGGAGCGCTGGCTCACGGGACACTGCCCTCTGATAGTATCCCCGATATGATTCAAGAGCCGTAGGGCATGGGTTGCACTGGTCAGGTTGCGTTGCGTCTGCGCAAAGTCGAATGTTTCTAGTGTGCTTTAACCCAATGGAGAGCAGCTCAAGATTCAAGCTTTCCGTAGAAATTGCACCTGCTGAGGGTAGCCCCCAAGTATCCGAGTAAGCTGCCTTGGAATTAATATTCCGGGAAACTGCAAATGCTTTGAACTGTCCAGCACTAATGTAAAGCCCCGCAAGGAAGCTAAGGTAGAAGGTCGGTTTTAAAGGAAAGCTTCGAAGCGACTTGCCTCCAAAAAAAACAGAATGAGGCCACGCAAAGCGTAACTAACCAGTGTTGTCGCTCTCGGGCCCTAGAGGCTGCAGGAGCAGATCAAAGGAAGGACCGACGGGCAACGTGCCGTTCCTTTGCAGCGCCTTGCACAAAGAATCTACGTCCAGCTCCCTCACCTGACAAAATCCGCAAAAGAAGCGTAGTAGCAAAAACACTTCCTTCTCCTTAATAAACCCAAAACCCTCAACTACAGCCTAACGCGCCAGTACCATGGCAACATCAACCGCTTTCCACAGAGATAAAGGACAAGGGCCCATAACGTCCCAATAAACGCTCAGTCCTTACCTCTTCAATTCCACATGCTGCTCCTGTGGAAGCGGCAGAAACCTCCCCAGAAGGGCCACGAGATTGATGGTTATTGCGGTACATAGCAGCAAGACCTTTGTCGGTCCTTGCGGTGCCTGCCGACAGGATCCCTCTTGAAGATGCATGTATCACCTTGGCTTCGTCAATTGCTTTCTCAAACGCAGCTTGAACTGCCACTGACAGCAGACGCGTCCTGAGGCACTAGATATCCATGACGCAAGGACAGGAATGACGAAACAGTCCTACCTGCTTGTCTGTAGAGATTGTTCTTTGAGGGTCCACTGGGAGCCGTGAAGTGGCTTACGCTGCCGTGTCTGTTGTGGCACAGCCTACACGGCTAAGATGATAATTCGCGATGTCGTCAAGTACCTGAGAAACAGAAAGTGGTACTTCAATCTCTCGTGCTTACAGAGCCTTCATAGTGGTATGTGTACAATCGCGAAACTTTTAGCGCCCGTTTGCTTACAGCTGGCTCGCACTCAGAGAGCCTGTGTAAAAGCTGCTCGTCACGAGGCCCGAGGATATCCTCCAACTCCAGCACAGGCTTGTCCATATTTGCTGCCTTTGGGCCTGCTTGCTCAGAGTACCGCGGGAAACGATTTGCCGTCAAGGCATCTCAAGCTTTCATGAGCAGACCAAAACTGCAAGAAGCTCGCTAAAATGCAAAGCTGCCAGAAGGTGGGTGAAAGCTGAGAAGCATGAGTTAGAATGAAGCATAAGCGAGCCGCCAGGCAAGCAGTACCTCCGCACTTCACAGAGTCAGCTTTATCAACGACACTCAAAGGCAACGTTGACCTCCATGGCTGTCTAAGAGCGTCAGCAGGGGGAGCGTTGCGCTTTGCAGATGTTGTCACCTTTCAGCACCAGAATGCCGCAAGACACTGTATTCGCTACGCAAGCCAAGCTCTTGAAGATTTTTAATGAAATAGCTTGTCTTCAATGCTTAATGGAAAAGCAGCGCGATAATATGTCATGTATTAATTTCTACCTCCCCTATTAAAAGGAATCGCAAAGTCGCATGCAGCCCCACTCGAACTAGGAACGCAAAAGGGAAAATGACAATTTTGTCGCTAAGCAAATGCTTGACGGTTTTGCTTCTTCCACCAATGTGGCAAGCTGAAAGCCCCTAAGCGTATCTTTACAAGTGAGGACCCATTTAATCCCTGTTGAACCCACCACAGCTGCGGGCCCCATTCTCGCTGACCACGGTGATAAGAGCAGTGAGTTTTACTCCAAGTTTCTGCGTTTGTTTATTCTTTATTTGCCCATTGAGAGTACGTGCACTTTACACATTGAAGGTTTAAGATATCACACCGGCATGGCTGAGACTGAATATAGTGTTGGGGGGTTCGCCCAGTTTCCGCAGACGAACGCGATTTGGGACTATGTATACATTACTTCTACGCTTTAATTTGCCTTTGGAAGCAATACTGGTGTTCCGTTTAGACCGCCGAGAAGACAAAGCTGTGGGCCGATTGTTCAGAATTCCTATTTTCCTCCTTTTCCCTAACTGGTGCATATATGTGGCATAGGAATGGCGGCCTCTCCCGCTGGCGGCGCGGAACAGCAAGTCGTGAACTTGAACAGCCTGACTCTGAACCAGTTTGTCTCGCTGAAAAGGCGAATGGAAACGGTACGATACACGTCAACTTCACACCTTGCGTCCATCATGGACTCCACTTCACTCTCCTTCCTACTATCATTATTATGCGTTTTCTGCCTTTTGCATTTGCCTTAGAGTTGGTATGATGAATATCGGGCAGTTAGATTCTTTCAGTTCCATAGGGCAATTGTTACAAGGGTCGTTGGTCCGTGTAGCTGGGGCGTTTCCCTTATGCATGCCGTTCCCGGTGAATTCAGGAGGTGCAAAACATTTCAAATCATTTGACACAGCTGCGTGTCGCTGCTTCTCGTCTCGCTGAGTCCCGCGAGGCGCTGGTTCAGTTCGATAACTACAGGCAGAAGCAGAAGGAGGGGGAAATGCCCGAAGTTCTCGTGCCGCTTACGGGTGCCCTCTATGCCAAAGTTAGCCCAACATTAATCCCTGGCATGCATTTATTACTCCTCACAGAACATCAAAAGAAAGGAAAAGCTGTCACACGGATGGGCACCCCATCAGACACGGTCTGTTGTTTTGCTGGTGCTTAGGGACGCCTACACTGCGAGGACAAGGTGCTGGTTGATATTGGTGCGGGCTACTTGCTCCAGAAAACATGTAAAGGCGCCGAAACTGACGGAGAGAGGTGAGATGTGCTGCAGTGGAGGCCCCTTTAGTGAGCTCGGACATCTCTGGAATAGTTGGTGCGAGCTTGTCGCGTTTGCGATTTGCATATGCGGAGCTGTTTCCACTGTTACTGTTCAGGACTTTGACTCTTGTGTCCGAGCAGCAAGGAAAGCTCGAAAAGATGTTGAACGAAAAGCAGAAGCAGCTTGAAGTGGTCGTTGCATCGATGCGCCAGAAGTTTGTGCAGCAGCAGCTAGCAGCTCAGGAAGCAGCTGTTGCTCAACCAAGCGCCGCCTCGTAATTTCTTTTTCCTACAGGCTACGAGCTCCACGTAATCATCAGTCTTCCTCAGAAAACGTATTAGCCGACTTCGTGGGAAGGCCAGCTCTGGTGTGGCGTCCTCGTTCTCTCGTGCCTGCTTCTAATGACATAATTCTTTTTAGGATGATTTACCGAGCCCAGGCCGCTTTCTTTTGCACCTGTATACTGGTGTTTTTTACAGCGATCATTTGAGATCGGGGAAGTGCTTTGGGATTTGTCTAGGAAAGGAAAAGATACTCAGCGTGGTTACGCGATGTTACTGAGCCTATTTCTGCACTGCATTCCGATCTTTGTTTTCACTTTGTACTATAAGGGCACCGTTGAGGACAAAAACAAAGATACGACATATTGCGTTAAGTGCAATGCAGCTGTGTTGTTATCCCCACTAGAACTCGAAAGTGGATTTTGACGCTTCCTACCATCTTATGTCAGCATGACTTTAGATCCACTGCTTACTGAGTCCGTGGAATTGATGAAAATGGGAATTTCCATTTTACGCGTTGCATGTTTGTGAGGGCTTATGGTGCACTCATGGATGCCTCCCGCGTACGCACAGAGAGCCGGGAACAAAAAACCATTTTTAATAAGGGCAGGCCTGCCGTGCCGCGGCTTGTCCATCAGTCAGATGGTGCGAGAAAGCAGTCTAGCCACTCCGGTGGCAGTGGGCAGGAGCAACAATACGGCGTTCGGGAGACAAACGCATCACGAAAAGGTACTACAGAAACGTACTGACTTGGCACCTGCATATCCCTGTGTAGCCCTATGGTGATACGTAGCCTGCACTGGCCGTTGTCCCCTTCGAAAAGCAAAACGTAGGTTTGGTTCTTAACGCTCCGTTTACCTGCTAGCCTCCCCAGAGAGCAGCTACCCACTGCCACGGTCTGTCCCAAACCCTCCGGAGTGCTATGAAAGGGGCTAACGGACGGCGAACTGCGTATGGGTTGCCACTGGCCCTCTACCAGCGGGGTTGTTCCTTTGGTGGAGCGAGTGGCGGGGCCTCCAATGTCGGCCGAGCGAAGCGAGAATTGCAGCTCTTCGTCGAACACCTCAGTGACCGTTGGCTTCTTCGAAAACAAGTAGAATATCAGCATGCGGCGAATCCGCACAATGCCATGTTCATCTTGCGAGGGCAGAAGCACTGGAGACGTTTGACCAAACAGACCCAACTCCAGTAAATAGCTGCTGTAAGTGGGAGGGTCTTGAAGCGAATCTAGGAACAGCATGAGACGCCACTGATGGAGAGCTGCTGGCAGTGTAATATCGTAAGGGAGGTTCGGGGGCCCTGATTGAATGGCTTCGCCACCATGAAACGTTATGAGAGCCCCTTGAGCATCCTTCGTCACTGGTAAATCGGATGCCCCTTTTTCCAAAGAATAGCGACTTCCAGTCTTGCTCCTGTGTTTTTCCAGTGTTGCAAGGATATCGTCTTCAGCTGCCGGTGCTCCCGATTCTCCGAAACCATCAATATTCTGGGCTTCGGGATCAGCATCATCCGCCGGCTGGCAGGAGTTTTCAAAGGCTTGCAACAGTTCTAACAGATCAGGGTCCTTCATTAGGAAGCTGCCCTGGTCACAATCTCAAAAAAAATACTCTATCGCTGGATTCAACACCTTATGGAAGGGTTTGGCTCTTGGAGTTGGGGTCTCGGGGTGCTTTCGGTTTCTCACTATTCCAAGAACTTTATGAGTGGGTTCTTACCTGAATCGCATCGAGAATTCCTGTTACAAAACAGAGATTCCCAGACCCCGCGCTGATCTGCTGCCCAGTCTCCCTGGCGAGCTCGGCCTCAAGCTGGATTAACTCCTTCTCAGCCAAGTACAGAGAATAGCAAGTGCCACAAACTGCGGACTCAGCCGAAAGCTGTTGCTTCCTTGCCTGGTGAAAGAAGAGGATATCCATGCCTCGCTTGCGCATGTGGTGCTGGGCCTCAAGCATCATTCTGTGGTTCATTGTGCGGTTCAGGGCCTTCTTGCTCCTCTTGAGTCCGCACATGGCACATATTGACGGCCGTGTAAGAGAAACCTGCTGCTTCCGCAGTGCATTCCTCTCCTTCAGGTCATCATCATCAGACGCTTCCTCTTCTATCTCTTTTCTTGTGTCGCTCCCCATGAGTGCATCATCGACCCGAGGGCCGGATTGCCTCAATGTAAACGACTTGACCTACTCATTCCGCAGCCATCTAAACACAAGTATAAAATAGGAGCTGACACTCCTTAATTTTACTAGCCCTACGGATACTCCGTATGCTTGGTTAGTTGCCATGCACAGTATTCTGCATGAGCCATTATATTTTCTTTCCTACAAGCAAGGACGCTCCAGGGAGGGTTGCAAGCTGGAGACCCGTGAACGTACCTGTAACAAATACCACTTTCCGTTGGATCCCTTTACGAGATCCACTACCAGCATATCAAGCCAGACCTTAAAAAGTGTCTGGGTTAGCAAGAGGAGCTTGTGAGCAATCTCGGAGGCTTCAGTAAGGCTTGACCCAGATAAGCTAAAAACGTCAAACGTGCTGTTGGGACAGAGGGCCGCCTGTTTCGTAGCCACATCTGCTGATTCATCCTCACGGGAAACGTAATCGACGCTTTTCGACTTACAGATCGGCGGCATGTTGTCGCAGCTAACGCAGAACTGCCCGGTAATGTCCAGGTTGGCCTGGCGAGCCTGCTCTGGCGTCAATTTGTTGATAAAGGTAAAGCCAATAGGCGTATTGCCGGCTCGCCATGCTGCCCTCGTCAACTGGCATCTCGACCACTTTTTCCCGTGAACAAAGACCTTCAGGAATCACGCACATTCCTGGTTGCGCGCAAAAGTGGTTCAGGGCGAATTCATCCACTTTTCTTAGTCTGTGCGGCCTGTGAAGAGAGCCAATAAAAGACTCTTTACGTATCTGACCATGGAAGCTCCTGGATGGCAACATCGGCATGTTGTGCTGTCAGTGGGCGGTCAACGCACGGAGGGAGCTGGTGCAGCAAGCGGCGTGCCTTGTAATGACGCACTTGAACAAGACGCTCAGATCTGGAGTCTGCAAGGAGAGAAGACATGCTGGGCAGGTCCAGTGCCTTCGCAATGTTTTTGTTTGCTGCTCCATAATGTGGTTGCTTCACTACAGCAGCTGGTGTGGTCATCGGCTTTTCCATAGTATAGCTGCAATCATTACGTAAGAGTCTGGTGCTTTTGTTCCGTTTCATATGACCTTTAGGGTACCCCGCGGCAGCCAAATAAAGAGCAGCGTTTCTTTCAAAGAGCTTAGATGCGGAAAAATCCTCAATGATAAGCCATCCAGCACAGGGGATTTCGGGGATGGCGAGCTGCTGAGAGCGTGTGCCGCTCGAAACAAGCGCAAGGGGGCTATTGGTAATGTAGTAACACTCAGTAGGACTTGTATATAATGTGTCGGGCAACAAGACATCAAGGTTCTTGCACATGCGGTCCACAAAGTAAGGCGACTGATGGCGACAGGTAATAAGTCCTTTCCACCACCCCGTCGCCGGTTGGGCAGGCAGTTTCGAATAGTAGTTGGAATCGCTGTGCGTAAAAGTGAAGCGGGACAGGAATTTGTCACTACGTGACTTTCTACCTTGGTTGAGGGCGGCTGCGTATTGTGCCTGGGTATGCTTAGAGAAGGCACTACTCAACGTATCTCCCTCGGACTTATCACTAGAATGTTTTCCACTGGGCACATACGTGCGGCCTGTGCTACTTTGTGGCCTTTTCTTGGGGCTTTCATGCTGCATTCGACGTTTGAACGGCTGCTCCCCTGATCGCGCCGTGAAACCGCCCAGGCTGTCGGCCGTTGGGATGTACATCGCTCTGGTTTCCGACAATGATACAGGATTCTCTAGTTGAAATCTGTCACAGATAGGCAAAGTTCTATAGCTCGCGTGTCTGTCGGTGACGTGACTGTTTGCCCAGGGTCGATTTTGCTAAACGGCCTTTGATGGCTTATAGAGATGGGTAACAGCGGAAGCCCAGCAGTGTGAGGAGCAGTTACATAGAAGAATACCACAAAAGAAGTGTGTAGTATGATTCATATTTTGCTGCCTTCTATGACCAGCCCCATGGATTCTCTACCTCAGTCGCAGCAGCCATCTTTGCATTGTGGTGGGGATACTAGAGACACACGGGCTAGCAATACACATAGCAGTAGAGAGAAAGTACAAAGGCACGGCATACTTGCAAGTTAAGCTCGCCAGACTCTCTCTCCCAAAACAGCAGGAACACAGGAGAGTAAGGGTCGTCCATCACTGAGGAATCCCTAATGGTATTGCTACAAGCGAGAAATCGCTTCTTCTAATGAAACGTTTACATTTATTTACATACATTCTAAAATTCCTCGTGAATGCTCACTTTTGTGTAACGTACCACCATGCCAAAAATAGAGATGGCGGTGCAGAGGTCACTTCACCACTAAGGCACGGCTGCACTTTGGGCTGCGGTATCGTTGGCTCAAACAAAAAAAGCCTTTTGATTAGCCCCTCCCCTGCTTTGATAATAAAAGATTATAGCATCTATAGTTCAGTAGGGTGGGAATATTCACGAACACAAGGGATCAAGGGTATGAGTTCTGAGTGTCGTGTGTAACTGTAGTATGTTAATGCATATGTTCGATATCTGAGTGCTTGCTTGTTTGTTATTACTTAGCATTGTCCTAATTAATGCCCTAAGTTATCTATGGGTGGAAGGGTTAAGCCTATGTGTGTGAGGAGCAGTAGTCCAGCTCCTTCGATTGTCTGCTGGAAAGGATGCATGCCCAACGTGCAGGCCAGTTACAGCTTGACAGCATTCCCTTTGCGCTTGGCTCTGCTCAGGCCTGCTTGGCTTTAAAGAGGCAAGCAGGAAAAGGGCAGACTTCTTTGGGGACTAACTATCCTTAAGTTATTGTTTAGGGTTAACACTTGTGGCTTTTAAGCAGAGGACTAGGTGCGAGCGTTACAGTAACGTTCTTACTGGCTTTGGTGTCTTTGTTTAGGGCAGAGACGTGTAATTAAGAGCGATCAATCCCCATAGAAATATCCTCCCTCAAAGCTTTCATCCCTGAAATCATAGGGCATCAAAAAAAACAAGCCGCAAAGAATTACAATCCAGTTGCAGCTACTCTGCACCTCAGGCACCCATCCTGGAACACACGCTGAGAAACAGGGCTACTGTTCCTCACAAGCACAGGTATAGCATCTCCACTCAGGAAACACTTGGGGTATGAATCAGGACAAACCCTACTTATAAGCAACAGACAAGCACTCCAATTCCGAGGGCGCACATTACTATACAAAGCCTTGTTTGGGGAAGACATTGTTGCTACTCCATCACTCAATTATTCCACTCTTTCACTCAAACTTTGGCTTCCTTTACCCTTTCCCCTCCAAGGGAATGGTGCCTACAACTGATTGCGTTTTCTGGATGGAGGTTGCAAAACGAAGGCAGAAGGGTTCAGATCCAAGGAAAGTTGCCACGCTGACCGTTGCCGAAATAGTTAAAGGGGTACCTGCACAATCAGCCCTAGGGTGAAGCTAAAGAACGATAGGAAGCAGTTACTGCTGCCAGGAAACACTGTTTCATGTGAACGCCTCATGTCTCGTCCCATGAGAAGGCAAAGGCTCGTGGTAGGTAGTTGGGACCTCCTACGTTACTGCACAGATTGCAATCAATTGGTAGTGGAATCTCGGCATTCTTAGCGACAAGCTAGGTAGAAGCCAGGAAGACGAATACTATTACTCTACCCAGCTTGTCAGTCTGCTAAGCAGCAGGCGTCATGTAAAGTGCCAAATATTAGGGGCCTTCACTGCAGCTGTATGTCCACTCATCCACTCCTTTTCTACGCATAAAGCTGTAGGGCTACCAAGAATAGCAAAGGCATGGTGGTATTTACAGCTACCGCATGCTTGTTGTCCGCGGGAATTGCCAGTCCCCTTCTTACGCCGGAACCGCTAGCGTGTTCTGACAACGCATGATGTCCTTGCTTTAGTCGAGCCCTTCACCCTCCATTTAGCACATCTGGTTGGGTAAGAGTGTTCGTAGTAGGGTGTCATTTTAATACTAAATTCTGTGATCCCTCAAACTGTGCTCGAAAGCTTTTGCTGTTTAGTTGCCAAACGTACGAAAAATGGAGTGCCATAGGTAGGAAGCCAATGATAAACCGGCTGTTTAGAAGCCGACCAGTCAAATCGATATCAAGCAGGCTGATGCTTGGTAGCTGCTTCCTCTAGCCCTTAATTATAAAGGGCCAACACAAAACAGGCAGGCCCCAAAATATTCCTCTCCCTCTGTTGCAGTACAGTCGCAATGGTATCATACGAACGAGGGCATGTTGAGGGACAGGACTAGCACTTGTAAAATAAATACAAGTCACAATTTGCTCGTCTGAAGCCTTAAGTTCAAGCAGCCGTGCTGCCATTAAGCTGCGAGTAGAATGATTTTTTGGGTATGCAGTAAAACCGCATTACCGAGGCCGATAGCTCCGCAGAGTCGCGGAAGGCATCCATTTGCGCCCGGTAAGGCAAAGCATCAGCAACTGTCCATCCGTCGAATCCACCCATCGGCGAGCCTGAAATCGCATACACCCAACAGCCTCTTTCATTTTCAACAGTGCAGAAATTCCACTGACGACGACAACACACAACACCTGGGCTTTGCCAACAAGGACTGGATTGCTTGCTGCGAAGAAGCAGCTTGATGCAAACAGACACTGAGCTAGAATACCTTATAGGAACAATTATAGCCGCTCTCCCTGCAAACACTCTAGTACGGAGGGGCTAACCTGAGGAAACAGTTGCCCATGCTCGTCCATTAGGGCTCTTGAGGCTTGCTGGTACAGCATCTGGTGCTCCTGACGCAACAATGCGACTTCACGACAGCGTTCTCGCACGGCAAAAGCAGCCACGGCGCGTTGCTGATCGTCAATAAACTGCCTCAGAGTGCGTTGCTGGCGTGAACAGACGTGGTCATTGCCCCGTCTATGTGCATTCCACGAGCAGCCATTGGAACACTCCTTTCCGCTGCAAGGAAAATCGCCTTCTTTGTTTCGTCTCACATAGCACTTGTTGCAGCCCCCCACTGACCTGCCAGATGTTGCATGTCTCCCTCGCGTGTCCCCAGGTGGCATCAAAACCAGTAAAGAAGGAAGTCTCATAGCCAGTGTCAGGGGCCTGCAGATGGCGTAACATGCCGCGAGGGAGCAGCGAATCAGAAAAGCCACCCAAGATATCCGGTGTAACTCCTCACACACCGTAGGAACAGATCCTCCATTAGCACCAAAACAATTAGCGACAGAGTCTCGGAGCGCAGCTTGAGGGCCCCGTAGAGGTGCTGCTTTTGGTGCCGACTGTTCATCCTCCAAAGAAATATCCCATGGCACAGCTGCCTCTAGTGTCGTGGGCGCCCCCAAGCCTTCCGAAGTTGCAGTGGCAGCGAAGAGCTGCAGCAGCCCCTGCCACCGAGAGGGCCTTGGGGGAGCACAGAAGGGAGCAGTCGCGTTTACAAGACTGGCAAGTTCCTCCAAACGGGTGCAGCCATCAGCGGTCTGGTCATTGGTGACACCAGACGGAGAGGCTGCAGAAAAACTGGGCTCCCCCAGCACAAAGAGGCGACCTCCTAGACCTTCGACAATCTAGCAAAAAAGCAAGAAGTCGAGAGCAATCTGACAGTTACGGCGATTGCATGCAAAAACTCAGAGGGTTCGCAAGAGTATAGTCGATTTTACTTCGTTGCTCCCCCAAGACTCACCAGGACGAGCTGGTCCTTCTTTCCAATTGAAACACGCCGGCATATAGCCCGCTGCAGCAAGCCGAAACGGAAATACAAAACGCTTTGATGGTAGGGGAGGATAGGCTCTAAACTTTAAATTCTACGGCAAAAAGTACCAAAATTCCTACCAGCACCAGTCGTTGCCGCTGCCCCTGAAACGTCAGCTCCGCAGCGCGCATATACTACGGAAGCATCAGTACCTACGTGGGTGTTGTCAATGGTGAAAGCTTCCGAAGGCTCCGCTCTTTGAAGGCTGTGGAAGTCGGGAGTCTGCGCATGTTCGCCCTCAGAGTTGAGCATTGGGATCTTAAAAGCGACAAGCAGCAACTGAATGGGATGGTAGTGCTCTTGCTGTCCCTGCTGCAATGGCTCTGATGCAGTGGGGCCCTCTGGTGTTTGCGAGTTGCCAGGTGCATCTGCTGCTGCTGGTATGCTGATGCCGTTGCTGTGCAGGGGCTGTTGCACGCAGCCGACACTCCGAGTGACAGCTAGGAGCATCACGTATCGAAATCTGGGAATTTTGAGCCATTTGCTGGTCTTTAAAAGCCAAGCAGCAAAGAGGCACTGGACGGCACAGCTCTCACTCCTCAGAGGAGGGAGGCGACTTGGCAAGTTGCCATTTGCTGCAGGCCTCGTGCTGAAGGGACCAACGGGAGATAACAATAAAACCCGCAAGATTGCGGAATGAAGATGAGCGGGAAGGGCCGCTGCAGATCGGAAACCAAGGAGTTCTAAAAGCTGAACAAACAAGACAAGAGGCCCACAACATGGAGTAACGTGTAAAACTTGAAGGCCTTGAATTGAAGGCGTAGGAGCTGTACAAAAAGCGCACAGCAACTCAGAGCCTGTGCAGCTAGCAGCGTCAGGTGATGCTGCTGTATAGCAGCAGCGGTCAGTAGCAGCTGCACTAGCTGGGCCCTTTACCCTCTTGGCCTTGCGGTTCACTCGACCCCAGTTTGCCAGCAAGCCCGTGCCCCCGCCTCCTGTTCCTATCACTTCCCTCTTCATAGGCACTTGCTGCTGCTGATACTGAGCATGAGAATGGAGGGGCCAACGGGCCCTTAGGTTTATCTGGGCTGCACCTGCAACTGCTGACTACGTCAGTTCCACATTACTGGAAGCCCCTGAGTCGGTTGGGGGTCACCAAGCGGCTGAGAGTTTTTAGAAAAAAGAATACAGTGAGCGGTAAAAAAGAAAGAGGTACTCTGCGCAACAGAGGAAGATGCCCTTTTGTCGAATTAGCCAAACTTGGGGGACTGATTGATTAGGTGTTGAAGATAATGGCAAAGTGCAAATGTAAAATCAAGAAATTCAAAAGATTAATATGTGCTACTTTAACTAGGAAGTAACATGGAAGAGAGGTGTATGTCGGTGGGTGTAGCAAATGAGATGTACAGACAACGAACGATCACACTATTGCTAGAGGTGGGTACAGAATTCTTTGAAAGAGAAAACCACTGACAAACCGTTTAATAATTTGAGTTGCTTATTGTGGTAGCCTCACGTTAGCACTAGCCGTGTCGTTTGGGGTTGTTCTGAGCCTGGGCAGTTGGAACCAAAGCGAAGTGGATGTGAAATGAAGGCTTGACGTACTTGGCCTTTTCCTCCAAAAATTGAAAAGACAACAATCCTTAGTAAGGCAAGAAAATTAGGATAAAACAATGCGGAAAATAGCCCGAAGGGCCCTCAGGATTTTCTTAGCAGACGGTCAGAGTCTGTCTGCGGTTAGACAGCCGACTCCTCGGCATAGGAGAGAGTATGCTTCCGTGAAGTCTCTTTATAAATAGACAATGAAAATAATGTAACAACAAGCGGTGTTTGCAAAAGAAATTGCTGAGGAGGAGCTCTGTGCAAGAAGACCGCATATCGGTTTTTTGGTGGTAAGGAGCACTGGAGTGTCAACTGGCGCAGGGCCGACAGAAAGGTGCCTCTTCGAGTGCGACACACCCCACTTCTTTTCCCTATTCAATTCTTTCCCTTTGAATTTTATTTTATATTTCTGAGTACTTCTGCTTTCGTATGAGGTTTCTCGTATCTGCTTGGGAAGGCATTCTCTACAACACCAAGATGAAAAGCTGTCCCTAGCGTGCCCTTCCATGTGGGACGCTACGGAGAAGAAAATGGTGTGGACTATCTTGCCTGTTAACGTTACATTATAGTATTTTGTCGAACGCCTTTTGTCGTCAATTACTCTGATTTCGATTGTCGGAGCTAGACCTTTAGCTACCCTTTTACCTTTTTCCTAGCCTCCCTTTGCTGTGAATTTCTATGACATTAGAATGAGAATTACAGCCTCTTAGTAAAAGATATTCCAAGGGTAGATAGAGCGGTCAATCATTAAAGAAGATTGTTTTGCAGGCTTATGCTATTCTTTGCGCTTATGGGCGGAGAAAGCTGTTATTAGGTCTCTTATAGTTTAAACCTAGCCATGGCCTATACCTACGGGATTTTGCTCGCATTTTCTGCTATTGTACAGTGCACATATTTGCACCCCTTTGCATTTGATTGTTCGGATTGAAACGACCAAGCCAAGCGGGAATCGGCTTGAGAGGAAAGGCAAATCGTTTGTGATATAAACAAAACCATTCTTGCACAGTGGAATCACTTAGGGGAAGATGATTAAAATTTCTTTTTCACTTGGTATGAGTGCATGATTGAAGAGGTGCGATCCGCGCTTAATTCCAACAAGGGCCGCTTGCTTGAGTGGCCTGAACCCCTTTTCTGTTTGTTCTAACATAAGACAGAGATATCTTTCTTAGTTCAAACATCTTTCAGCTATCCATTATACCTCTTAAAGAAGATTGGTTTGGGGAAAGGTTTACCGCTTATCGGGCACTCTTCTCTTTCTCCCTTATTTGAGAAAACCTTTGTTTATGGCAGAGTTAGGAGTAAAGCCTCATCTCTCTTTTATATTAATACACTTACATTGGCGTTTGTAAAAGTGGAAAAAGCCTTTTTGGGTATTGCCCTTTTGCCTCGCTATTACTCGGGTTCAGCGAAGCACTCAAGAATGTGCAAGACGCGGCGATGCAAGTATGCCAGCCATGTTAAGCTGTTAAATAGTTAGGGGGAAATCAAAGTATTAGGCTACTCTGGCTGTGCAACCTGAGTGATAAGGTTGAGAGTACACGCCTGAGATTTTCAAACAAAATGGGGACCGTGTTGTCTATGTCCCGTTGCATTCAGTTTCCAGTCCATGCCAGTGAACAAGAAACGACAAACCAATCCAACTGTAAGATGCACACTTATTCGTGCTCCCTCTATGAAGGCGACTACGTGATTGCAGATTAATCCGTACCGACATTGGAGGCCCAGCTGCTTGAAGCAAATCAACTTAAAGCTTATCGCGGAATTGCTTATCATTATTTGCAGCACTTGAGCAAAAAAAACGGAGCTGGCCGGAACCTCCGAGAAACCGGTTAGAGACTGAGCCCACGCCTAGGTGGGTAGTGAACTTCACTACACTCACGGGTCAGCTGGAGTCGAAGCCTTTGCCTGTACCGTACTCAGTCGCGTTTAAGCTTGAGTTAATCTAAGAGGAGCCCGTACCGTACTCAGTCGCGTTTAAGCTAAAGTTAAGCTAAGAGGAGCTAAGCTATCTGAACTAATATAAAATTAACATAAATTTACAGGGAGTAGCCTTATTTTTAGAGCAAGCTTAGGCGTATTATTAAGAAATCCTTAAAGAGACCCCTAAGGAACACTTGGGATCGAGGCTAAAAAATTGGGAATTGAGGCTAAGGCTGTAAGGTCAGGCCTTTCAAGGTCCGAGGCAAGTGTAGTGGATTTCACTATAATCGCGGCTTAGGCTTGGCTTAAGCTGTAGCCTATGCTGTGTTCAGCCTGCAGTACATAGCGTGGAGTGTGCATGTAAATTCGCAGTGTAGTCCTTCGACTCCTTCGATCACCACATTGCATTTCACTGTGTGAGCCCAAGCCCACACAAGATATCGGCAATTGCCGCTTGGACAATGGAGCTGGAGAATGACTCTCAATTTAGACACTTTCTGGGCACCGTGAATTATTGCCGCTATTTCATGGGATCAGAATTTGCAGTTCTCACCCGTTTCCTGGACAGTAGCAGCTGCAGCAATAGAGCATCAGCAACAACAACAACGGTGAAATGGTGGACCACATTTTATGTGGACGCATGAGGGCATGTGCCTTACGCATTAACATGCTTCATATCCTCTCCCAACCTCCTATGTTCAATATTGCAGTGTTTGTCTGTTTGTTATCACTTAGAATTGTCCTAAGTAATACCTAAAGTTACCTATGAGTGGAATGGTCAAGCTTCTGAATATGAGGAGCAGTAGCCCAGCTCCTTGGATTGTGCGCTGGGATGCGTGCCCAAAATGCAGACCAGCTGCACCTTTGGAACATCCGATTGGTGCTTGGCTGTGCTCACGTTGGCATGGTCTCAGAGAGGCAAGCCGAGAAAGGGCAAACTTATTTGGGGATCAATTATTCTTAAGTTATTTTCGTGTGCTAGTGCTTATGGCCTTCAAGTGGGGGCCGAAGTACAAGGTTTACAGCGAAGTACAAGCGTTAGGCCTATAAAGACAACAACAGGTGTTTCCCACGAGGCACAACTCCATATTAAATAACAGAATAAATTGGAACAGAAGACATTGATATACCGTTGGGATCTTTCGGAATAATCGCTGACAGGGAATTGCAGATGTCCAGGGTCGCCACCCATCAGACCTAGCGAGAAGGCACCAGTAACATGAATATTCGCTAACAATTAATGGGGCTGGAGAACATCGTGTCTAACAGAAGTCCTTGGATTACATATTCATGCGTCTTCAACATGGCTGTACAGCATGTCTGTGAACCCCCGTGAACCCTTGTTTTTGACTTCGCTGGAGCCAGGTGCCTACTGTTCGCCTGGAAGGCGCACCCACTATCCAACGCTTCGCTCAATCCAACTCAAAGGACAGAAATATTGCCACCTGAGATATTTGCAAAGTGCCGACGTACCTTTAAGACGGGTTCATCGCGCTTTAGATTGCTACCCAGCCCAGTCGCTCCATTCCACAAGCGTGGTGAAAGGCTGCTACGTTCTCTTTGCGTCTTCCAGGCCCACACCTCGCGCATCAAGACTACGTGCATGCAGTTTAGCAAAAGCATTGTATTTTTTAACGGATGACAGAACAAATTCAGAGATTGGTTGAGGCTGACCAATCATTCCGCACGCTACTAGGCTGGACTGTACTTAGAGCTCGGTTTTTAGTGCCCATCAGCTCACCACCTTGTCATTGGACGATGCCGGTCAATTGAGGATGCCTCTCTGCAACAACCAGGCTCTCAGAGAGCCGTACTTTGCTTATGAACTATTGCTGACCCGATTATCAGCAGAGCCCAATAGCAGTCTTTGTTCGAACGTATATTGCTTTGTGCGGATAGATCCTTTGGGAGGGATTTGACACTCGAAGGCTTGTATGAGAAGGCTGGGGTTTTGTTTCTGCCGTGACTTCAACCTCAACGGATTGTGGCCACTTCTCTCCTTTGGCGTTGGCTGGCGCTTTAGTTGAAACGGCGCTTACCGCATCGCAGGAGAGCCAGCAGAAGATGACAATTTCTGCTTTGACTGTAAGGAAATACACCCGAACCCCCGGCAGTCAATCCGAGAATGCCCCCCACACTCACGCCGAAGGAGAAGATGAGCGGGAGGAAAGCCGGTGGCTGACAACAGGGAACGATGATTCAGACAACGATGCTTTGCGGCGGCATCTGCTCCCGGGTTTGGACTTACCGGTTCCCTCCAGTTTACAATCTAATTCTGAGGGGGTTGCTCTCCTGTCGACGTTGCATGCAAACGATTTTTTGCCTTCTGTCCTTGATGATAAAGACGAGCGGCTTTATGAAGGGCCAAATCAGCCCTGCACAAAGAGCGAGCTCAAGCGGGCCGTGTCTGCACTGATTGCGCTGAATAGGGCGCAATCAGAGAGCATCCAAGCTTTAAGCTACCAGTGGTCAGTCCGTCAACGCGAGATGGGGTGGAAAATAAGCAGACTGGAGTCGAGTCTGAGGCTTCATTACTCCCTTCTTGTCAAAATCGTTGACAATATGCAGATGGGACGTCAGGATCCAGCGTATTGGACTGGCTTGCAGACTATTTTGCCTCATTTTCATGGCGAACGGAACGCGGGGTATGTACCAGGCTGTGACGGCCTGAATAGCACAGGTGCCAGGGATCAGGAAGCGGCTTGGGAAGCTGACGACGTCCTCTCGGATGCTCCTGCCAACTGGACCACCAAGCTTTTTGATTGGTCCAGTAAGGTTGACTGCCTCCCAATAGCTGAAGTGGGGATGTGCAAGTCTGTGTCTGTCAGCACCGCCGAAGACAGGGGAGCTCCACCCAGTGAATCAACCGGCGACATTGGGGTCGCTAATGGTGAAAGTGCTGAACCTGAGCTGCCCACCTGCGAAGAGCAAGGACTGAACGTGCATGTGATGGAGTCAGCGGGGGCCCCCTTGAGTGCTGCTGCAAAGCGCGATGCTGAGCACTTCCGCGACTTTATAAGAAACGCTTCTTTACGCCAAGAGGCCTGGATGGATACCTTCTCTTCCTTTGCTGTCACGGCAGCGCCGACGGACGCACTTTCAAGTACAAGTTCATTAAAACTGCAGCTGCTGGATGAAGCCGTCACTCTCCCTGCTACAGATCTGTTGTTGATCGTCGCGGAGTCTGTAGAGCCGCTTGAAGACTCCCCCCTTCAGGCAGGGATGAGGGTTCTCTGTCTCCTCGAACGCTCTGTTGCTGTGAAGTGCAGCGTAAAGTCGGGCAACCTGCGCAAGGGAGCTTCCGTTACCGTTCATGCTTTTGAGCCTTTCTGTGTTTGCGTGCAACCGAACTGCGGGGACACAGACAGCCCCAGCAGCAGCAAGACTAGCAGAAAAGTGCTAACTGTACCCGTTTGTTCCCTGCAAAGGATTAAACTGGTTCGAGGGGCCCCCTCCCCTGGCAGCAGCAGCGTGTCGAGCTCAGACACTCTCAGTTCCAACGGGGCTGGCGAAATTCGGGGGCCCGCAGTTCGCGTTTGTGGCAGCAGAAACACTAACAGCAATAATGCTTCACCAGACAGCCTTTCCAGTGACGGGAGCAGCAGTAGAAGCGGCAAAGGAGGTTGCAATAACGATAGCAAAGCCACCCTTAGCGCCGGCACAGGTGAACGCGAGCCGGCCCAGAGCACCGGTGAAAGGTCCCTGCAGGGAGGACAGTCAATTAGTGAAGCAAAGAAGAGGAAAATGCAAGACGACGAACTCGAGCTTAAAGAAAACAGTACCGGGCTAGTTTACACAGGGGAGCGCTGCCATGATGCGGCAGGACGGCGGCAGGAAACAGCTGAACAACGACAGCAACAGCTTGTGCATCGCGACGACCAGACCAACGCACAGCCTGACACAAAGCAGCACGAAAGCGCCTCGAGGACGCTCCAGTGCCAACAAGAGCGGGCGAGCAGCAGCAGCAGCAGCAGCAGCAGCAGCAGCGTGGGGCAGCATAGCCCAAAGAACATTTGCACGGATTCAGTTGTCAGCACTAGGCCATCGGATGGCTGCGTAGGGGTAGCCAATCCTGCATCGGCGGACCGACAGGATGCTGGTGGCACCAGACAGGTCCCTACTGATAGTAATGAAGGTGGCCGCGAAACCAGTGCGACGTCGAGGAAGCCTTCTAATGATAAGGACTCAAGTCCTCCAGCAGATGCTTGTTCAGAAGAAGCCACAGCAAGTGCTGCGGCTGCGGCAGAGAGCCTCCAGCGGACGGGTACACCTGCATCAGTTCGCTGCTCAGGGCAGGCAGCAAAGCAGCAGCTAGAGAGCATGCGGCAACGCCTTCCACGGGTTCGCACAGTGCCCCCAAAGGAGCTGCGGCAGCAGCTTCCTGCCTTTGATTGCGATGAGTGCTCGGCTTTCTTCGAAATGGTGGGGAAGGCCCCTTGCTGCCAACACGGGCAGCAGAACTTCAAGGAGGCTGAACTGTGCAAGGAGGGCGGCGAACAGCAGCAAGCGAGTGTTTCTGCTGCCGATCAGCGGATGTGGTCACGGCACAGACAATTTGCTGCGCCACCGTCCACACCCCCAGGATATTGGGACCTGTGAGCGTGTGATGAGTGTCTATCTGTATTGGCGATGCACATGCGCTTGCGCCTTGAGTCAATGGGCAGCGACTCAGAGGCCGAGATATCTCGAGCAGTGATCGAGTAAGGAGATGGCGTGGCATGTCGAAATGGATGGGAGAGCGAGGGCATGGCGAATGCGCTTATCTGGCATATTCTCTCCTTTCCAAAGCTCTCTGCCAGGTAGGCCCGACTGCTCTCTTTTTATGTCGGTCCAAGTGTAAAGAGCTGCACTTTCGTATATTGCCTTTTTTCCAGATCCTTTTCCCCCCTTAGGACTACCATCTGATTGCGCTGGAGAAGTGGGTTATGAGGTCTTATTAGAAACGCTGCCCGACTTTTTGTCAATTATCAACAAGCGCACGAGAAGTACAGAGAAATTCTGCAAGAGAGCAGGCATAGGGGCCTCCGCTACCGGTCGCTTTGTTGAGTCATCTTTTTTTTAATCTGCGAGTTGCTCGATTCTACTGACTCTTGAGCGTATGCATGTTTCGCTGGTGCGGGAAGTGGACAGCCACTTGCTGTACACGTTCAAATGCTTGTGGGTCCATGGAAGTTCGTGCGAACTGCACGTATTCTTTCTTCGTCTTCCATGCTCGACGCATCAGGGCAATTTACTTAATGTTGCAATACAGCTGTGCGTTTCCCGCTAATTTGAGGCATCAGATGGCGTCAATGTCGCATTGATCGCAGCCCCCCCAAACCGACCATCAATAGACTTTTTTCTAAAGTTTACAATGGAATATTGCACTGTCCGAGTTCTCCCACAGGGTCAGCTGGAGAGGTCTTGAGCAATGAAGATAGCAGGGGCTTTTAATGTCAGCCCCACCAATTGGCAGATGCACATATACCGTCCGGATTGGCCAGGAAGCCACGGCGGGTAGATGAGTAGGGACAGAGAAGGCAATGTGTCCTTTAATAGCACATGGCGTGGGAAAAGAAAAAACTCATTACGTTTATCTATGGCCCGAGTGGCTTTCTAGAATAAAGCGGCTACACAGCGCGAATTGTCCAGGATCCGGCAGTTCCTCAGCACGCACATTCTCCCTGCTTAATCCTGCCATCGCAATGGGTAAAGAGTTGCAATTTCGTGGTCTCTATATTTCCCACAACACAGGGTGCAGGTCATATGCTTTGTGGACGGCTGCACAGCTGCGAGGTACTGAACTGTTTCGTCCCATGTTAGGTGAATGCATATGGTGGTTTATATCGAGCTGTACAAGACCACACCTATAATCACCACAAGAATGCTGAGATTTGGATTTGATGCTGCGGAGCCTCCCCATGGCCACCAGTTGAATTTGGAGCTCGTGGTCACCGTGGTAGTCGTCGTAACGCTCCCGTTGTTCCCACCATTACCATCACTAGGTTGGTTGTAAATAGAGCTTGTGGTGGTAGAAGTCGTAGTGCTTGAGCTTGTGGCTATTACTGTCTGGCACGTCGTGCCACGACGCTTGTAAACCTTCAGTGAGCTGATGTCCCAGTACGCCTCGCGAAACTGTTGTGGGTTTTTGCGCACATACCTCTCGCAGTCTTGAAGTCCGTTGCCCGGGCATCCGTTGGCTGTCGTGAAATTGTACCCCGAATATCCTCCACAAAAAGTGGTATTTATGATCGTCCGCTGCTCTTGAAAAAAGATCGTACCTGGGCACTTGCTTCCCAAAGGGAAATAAGCAAGGGGAGTTTTCGTCCAAAAATCAGGTGTTGGAGTGCCGTTGATAAGGTCGTAAGGGGCCTCTTGTCTCGTGAAGAACCACATACGGATATATTTGTCGTGATGCAGCTGCATTACGTAAAGACCACCCCCTATGCGGTTGAGTTGGGCTCCGAAAGCATCCTCGTAAGACTCTATTGAGCAACCAGTGTTATCAGAAGTGGCCTTGTCCCAGCAGTTTAGTGCAGGGCCAGAACTTGTATTGCTCCAATAACCGTTGAAATTTTCAGTATCCGGGGGCATTGTACATCCCTGCTTCGTATGTAGTGCTGAGTGCGCGTGGGATTGTACGTTTGCGCCCTCTATAATATCTATTTCGCCATTATCAGGCCAGGGGTCCCACCCGACCGTCCACCACGCAGGCCAAGTGCCGCAACCAGTAGGCATGTGGTTCAAATCCAAAACCCACATGGCCTGCTCTCACAGGAATGGCGCACGGACAAGTTCACTCGAAACAACATTCGAGTATCAGGCACACTAACAGCAATCGGCTGTCAGACAGTTGTGCATTCCTCATGGCATTTATATAATGCTCTGAGGCAACTCCGCTGTTGCTATGTGTGCTTACTTACGTCAGACCACGCTTTCTGAGAAGTTAACCTAATGGATTTGCGACCTTGGCCGTCTGGAACTACTTCCGTAGTGTCCGCGTAAATTTGTAGCCTTCCATCCGAAGTAGTCCTGATAAGGTTTAAGCTCTGCGCCGAGTTCCTGTTCAAATACTTGACTGTTCCTCCAGTTGGATCCGCCCATTCAAAGAAAAAAAAATTTTCTTGTCTCAAAAAGTCATCCCCTTTGTAGGTATCGGACAGAACGTATTTGTCCGAGCACTTTTGCTCACGCTGAGGATTAACTTTCCTTGGCGCCTCCTTGCTGGCTGCATTAGCGACATCCTCTGGCACCAACAGGGGAAGGCTGGTGGAAGCTGCGTTTTCTGACAGAGTTGAACTTTTTTCTTTACCAGTGAGGCTTCGAGCGGCAAGGCCCTCGCTCGGCAAGTGGCATTCTACTTCAGCAGCAATTGCGCCTGTACGTTTCTCTACTGGTGGTAACTCGGCTGCCGCTCCCACACCCTTTGCGAAGACAAGCTCGCACAAAACCAAATCTGCCAGGAAGTTGAAATGCGAGCAACCAACTTTGTTGAGGCATTTAGCTCGACATTCCTCTGCCGTCGTTGCTTGGTCTGCTTCCCCTCCCAAATAGCGTTGATTGATGGCAAAACAGCTATCAACTGAGCTGAAGGTGTCAATATAGGATGTTTCTTTTGCCGCGGGTGACTCCTGTGACAGCGTTTCAGTTACCTTATCCCGTTTTACAGGACTTTGGGTTGGATAACTCGTGCTTTCTATGCCACTCGGGCTCGAAGGAGCACTCGGGTTGCCTTTATCAGTATGCTGCTGGGATAATTTATGGATTTCGCTTCGAGCCTCATTAAGCTCTGCGCCGGAGCTTGCACCTATCTGAATCTCGTCTGTTTCTACAGCACCTGTCTTTGCGGATTCGCCGGCTGTCTGGGCGTCATGTTCCTTTTTGGGGAGGGCCCTCACGCCTGCAGGAATACCATTCCCTTTCCTCAGGAGCTCTGCTGCCTCCGAGCAACTTTCTTTTGAGGCAAGGATCTCCACGTAGGATTGCCTCTTGGCAGAATCGTTGTCGTCGATGTTATCTGTAGGAGACATATCCTTGCTTCCACAGCTCAACGTCTGCAATTGGAAGAAGCTATGTAATGCGCCTCTACGGGGCATGCCAAGCGCATCTTGCCGTGGAAACAATATGGCAGTGGGTGTGTACTACTGAACGATGTATTGGTCCAGCTAGCTGGCTACCGGTTACTCAGGGTGCATGATACCATTAGTTCGCACCACCAAATTTGTACAAAAACCAGAAATGAACTGTCGGGATCATTTATCATTTGCAAGCGGATTTTGCTAGATTTAGCTGTGAAGTGGCTTTGGTTGTGAACTGGGGAGGAGTGAAGGTTAAATCAAAGTACCATTTCTGTTCCTGCATAGCGCCGTTTTGCAAAGATAAAAAGTGTGCGTTAGCCTGCACACGCACCTACAGCAGTACATCGGGCTCCAAGTTGGTTCAGCTTGTACAGCAAAAACAGCCCGGTAAAGGGCACCAGCACACCAAGAACCTTCATTGGCAATAGAATCAATTTCTTGTCATTCCTGTCCCTTTTTTCTTGCCTCTGAGCATCTTTTCCCTGAGTCTGCACATCGCGGCTGCTTGAATAGACTATACAAGCTGCCCTGGGTGCACTTCCTTTACCCTGCTGTCTTATCCAACAAACGCATACTCTGTACAAGAGTGCCTCTCACCTTGGGATTTGAAAACGGATTGAATCCCCGAGCTATGCACTTTGGTGTGCCACTGCTCTTGCAACAGCTATTAAGAAAACGGCACAAGCTTGCCTGGTTTTGCAAGCTTTTTTGTCTGTATCGATGAGGCGGTTTTCGGTACAAGGTGTGTGCTTGATCCTGCAGTGCCTGCGTTTAATCAAATGGGGATTGGCCTTATTAATACCCTATGCAAACTCTGAGTAGAACGAATAAGCCTACGTTTGTGCGAAGTGATAACGCGGCTACTTAGATTGTGCTTTATGAAGTGCCAAAGGCGGACTTTGGTTGCACTGAACAGCCTTGTCTGGTGGTTGTCCCAACGCCAGCGTGGCCTCAGGTAGGCAGGCCTGAAAGTTGTGCAAGGGTGGATTCTTATTTAGGAAAACATTGTGGCTCTTTGGTGCTTGGGGTCTAGTGTCTCGGTACAGATGTATGTATATAACTGCTACTATGGCAATCAGCCGGAGATTCAAAAAATAAAAAAACCAGAGGCTACTGTTTCTCTAATTATGTCACCCGCTCTAACTTTCGAGCAGCGGAGGCAGTAATTCTTGTCAGGTATAAGTGTACACACGATCCGCTATTTTAGGTGCTGATGATTTGAAGCGATAAATTGGGGTTGGATGCGGCTGCATCTAACTGCTCCCCAGGTTCCCATACTATTTAACTCGCCCATAAAAAATAAAATGTGGAACTAGTTTTGGCTTTGGTTGCAAGATTTGCTCCTGCTTCTTCTTGAGAAGACTCGTGCATGCAGCACAGTGCTGCACTCGGGAGTTGGTGGGGATCGGGGAGCCTAGAGATCGTGGGAATGGATTGTTTCAAGAACGAAAAGCCCTAGAAAGTTGATTTTAGGCTTTGATGTTGACGCAGATGGAGTCTGTTTTCATTTGATTGAACCGCTCTATCCCTTGTTCTCGTTCGTCGCTCCTTTGGAGTGCTCAGGAGTGTGCAGGTGCTGATGATCACGCCCCTGACACCGCGTCCATCTTGCCCTCTCCTTTCTAAATTTCATTCCTTCGTACCCTTATTGTACCAAATAGGACGTCGCTTGTGTCCGTTCCGCGCTGCAGACATACATCGGAGCACTACACTGCTCGTGGGCATCCCCACTCTCGCTTCGTCTGTGGAAGAAGAATGACTCCACAGAGGCCAGTAGCCTTTATTACTCTTTTTTTGGTGGCGTTGCTTGCAATAGCCAGCACCGATGTGGCCTTTTGTGATGAGGCTGAGGTAGCTCAAGGGATCACGGACGAATTGAATACAGTGGAAAGCTCAGGCAGGGAGGAAGAAAGCGTGCCCAGCTCCCCAGAGCAAGCTTTGGATGTCGACGGCGCGAAAGCTGTTGAGGTGCTGGGAGATGCCCCGCAAGAGGATGATGAATTAGAAAACAATGAACTCATTGAAAGGCCATTTGAAGACCGCCCCAAAACTACCAAGCACTTGTATACTGCGAGACGATCGGTCAGATCAGACAGCAGAATCACCACTCAGATGCTAACAAAAGCAAATGTACTTTTACTGGTCCTGGTGGTGGTGCTAGCTGGGTTTCTGGTATTTAAAGGGAAGAGATCGTCCTTGAATGAGGACGATAGTGAAGATGACGATTAGGCTAACCAGTCTCAAATCGAGATGAAGCTTACAGGAGAACAGTGCATTCTTAGGCAGTTGGAGGCGTGCTGAGTCATTGTCTGGCTCACTCGTATTACCATGCCTATTGTTCGTGTTACGCTGCGATGTCAACGATGCTCATCTGCGTGGCGGAAAGGGGGCAAGCAAGGCCAGAATATCAGGGCCGGGTGGAGCCTTCAATTGGTTTTTTTGTCTGCTAGTAGTTAATGATGCCCAGTTCGCGCAACTCAAACGGCGCCTTAGCAGACGTGCGCTTTCACGTGTCTAGAGGTGTGAATCATGGGCAGATTTACATGTTAGCAGCTGTGTACAACGCATCCTTTGTGGGACTCGTTTTCATGCCCTTGGGGTGCTTTCTCGTAACAAAACAAGCTCAGTGTTATCACTGAGGACGCCGCTGTTGTCGTAGAATAGCACGTAGGATGCTACTAAAGCTAGCTAGACAGTTTTTGATAGAAAAGAACACTTGGAGTTTGAGTGTATGTTCGTGGCGTGGTTTACAGCTCAGCGTAGGGTACAGAGGAGATCATGCTGGTGGCTTGCGTTTATTCAGTTTGTACTGCCGTACACTGGCAGTTCTTCCCTGAACTAAACCACCTGTAGTTGTCCATAGCGCATGTGGAAATCACCCAGAATTTAGGGCGCTTCCGAGCGAAGCTTTGGGGCAGAGGTTGCCGAGGGCAACAGAGGTAGGAAAGTGGGGTCGCTGGGACTACGGAAAGAAGCCAATGCTGATGATATGCTCACACTTAGATTATTCTTGCACCCCGATGCCTGTAAGCCCCATGGCCTTTTGCATCGTTTGTACCCCTGAAGTAAAGGATGCGACTGCTAAGTTGGGGCCCCAGCGTTATCCGTAGTCTGATCTGTACGAGTGCTTCTGCCTGTCTATCCCCTTATGGAAAGAGGTCTTCAGCGATTTTATGCATTTATTTTCTATGTCTTTGTTTCTTTTGCCTCTTTAACTTAATCGTCAAAAAGACGAGGTTAGTCCATTGCTCTCTCTGAGCGGTTTATGTTTTCTGATGTCTTTTGCAGGCAGGGCCTTCTCTATTAATTTGTGCAGTAGACAGAACAGCGGCCTTTACCGCTTCAATAGGCGCTCCGAGTGTTTTTGCACCGAGCTATTCAAGGAATCGTTGGAAAGGCACCGTATGGGGCGCTGTGCAGCATCGTAAAACCCTGCTTATTTCCACGGTTGTTTCTCTTGAAACACAAGTCCTGCAATGATTCATGCCTTACGCCAATTAATTTTCACAGATGCCATCCCTTTTGCCTTGTTTTGCTTTGGGGACTCCTAATGCGTGATGGAAGCTGCGGAATGTTCGCACCCGAAACTGCTTGCCTTGCACTGGCATGCCGAAAGTACGGAGCGGATTTTAAAAAAAGAGGCGTTGCAAGGCCAGCCCCCGCAATTCCGCAAGGATAGCCTTTTTGTCTCTCGCCGTCACGCTAAAGACAAAGGAGTGTTTCCCTGTGCGATCACCGCACGCGAGTGCAAATGGCTGGAAGGGGCTCAGGAGCCCCAGAAAACTTGCCAGCCTACGCCGCTAATGGTAGGTTTTATAATGATAAATGCGTGCTTCTGCCCAAGTACCTCCGCTTCGAGCGCAAATTGCGCCGTGTATGGGAGAGTGATCACTCTAGAAATGGCTTGGCTCTACAAGAGCAATAGACAGAGTTACTGCTCGAGGCGCAGAGGCGAGGAGAAAATAGCTAAAGAAGCTAAGTTAGATAAATTGATTTGGTTTTTAGTGGAATGGACTTGGCACGCCGTTGTCCTGGAGATGTTAGCCGCTTGTGGTGAAAGAGTGACCTCATGTTTTGTTCCACTCAACGGAAAGAGGAAAAGACTTGCTCGCCTGCAAGCGGATGTCATAAATGCAAAAATTTCATGTTGGTGATGTATATTTTTTTAAGCCTTGTATGGCTCTACTGTAATGTTAGCACTAGATGGAAGAAGTGTGGGAGCGAGTAACAGTTGACGCTTTCCTATTTGCAGAATGGCCTGGAGGACCTGCCTCAGGCTCACCCCAGCCAAACTGCAGGTGCGTTTTCCTCAAACTAAAGGCTTCACGAGCTGGTGTCCCCAATGTAACAACAGTATGTTGGCGCCGAGGTTCCAGTCGTGCTACCACAAGGCTACCTATATCACAACAAAAAGCGTCGCCACGAAGCACAACTGTCGCACACCTATAACAGGGCTCATGATCAAAAAGCTTGTGTGTACTAACTCCATGGCCGTCCATACGACATAAATTCCCTCGTCCATCTCAGTGACCTAAGCCATCAAGCCAGTCGCTGCCAAACTAGTGTGCTGTGCCGCCAAAACAACTCATTGCCTCCAATACCCACGCATTATACAGTAGCTTTATTTTCTTATAGAGGTCCTCCATTAACTTTGCGAACATTGAGGGAAAGAAAAAGTTGGCCTTGGAAGATATAAGCAAATCAACCATGAGACTAGACCCAAAGGAGATGCTATGCTGGTTACTTCGTTCAGCGCCACCCAGGCTAACTCGGGTCTTGCTCAGGAACCTCAAGTACTGCGGAGCCCTTCGGATGAAAAAGAGTTCTTTCTGCCACCGGAGTCTCCGCAAAAAAATCTGCACACAGCCACAACGGAAAATGATAAAACAGCGCCTACACGAACAGAGGAGCTTTCTGCAACTGCTGCTGTGGGAGCCGTAAGGCAGATTGGTGTGGCACAAAATATTAGAGTTCTCAGCACAACAGTATCGAAGCGGCGCCTCCTACACGATCTGAATGGGCCCCTGAGCCCTTACAGCATCCCACAAACCCTTGAGAAAACGCTCTCCGCAAACACTCCGTCCTGCTCTGTTACCCACATGCCTGTTTTGACTACTTGGCGTTTTTGGTCGTAACACGTTGAAACCTGCCTCCATCCTGAGGACGATAGTAAAACCAATGCATGCACATCCTCTCCGTACGCTCTGGAGTCCCGCCCATTGCGCGTATTTCCTTAGTGCTGCCCTCACAGGCCTCCCCACAAAGAGAAGCCGTCAGGAGCCGGTTTGCCGATAGCTTTAACCTAGAACGAGTTCTTGGAAAGGGAGCATATGCGCCAGTTTACCTAGCGGTCCACAAAGTAAGATAACGGCCAAGGTTGATGGGAGAGTGTAACTGTGCAGAGTCAGATAGCTTCCCTGCTTTAAAATTACAAGGCTTTCATCAGTCTTCTGCTATGATCGCTTACTCATTTACAATGAAAAAGCATTTGTTAGTGGGATATTTGGAACGGCTGCGTGGCGGCGACCCTGCTGAGAACTGCGACGTAGCCGGTGCATCCGGTGCCTCCGGTGCCTCCTTACCCATGGTTGAGAGTCTGGATACTGTTCGTTGTGTCGCCATTCCTCCATATATATGGGCTTAATTGGCGCTACAGGCTACGGGGAAGTCCGTGGCTGTGAAAATATATGAGGGATTTCGGCAGATGGAGCGTGAAAAGCGGGCGTTGGTTACGCGGGAAGTTCAAATAATGCGAAAGCTGCAACACGAAAACGTCGTGAAATATGGCGGCAGCTTCAATGAGCCGCAAGCAATCTACATTGTGATGCAACATTTAAGTGGCGGCTCCCTTTACGCCCTCGTCCGTAGCCATCCAAAGGGCAAACTTCCAGAAGCCAGCGCTCGCCGGCTTTTTATGGATGTTGCAAGGGGAGTTGCATACTTGCACTCACAAAGCGTCGTACACCGAGACCTGAAGCTTGAAAATATGTTGTTGGACGAAAAGGGTAAGCTCCCTTTCATATCTGCCTTGATCATAAGTTCCGGTTTCCCGATGGTTGGAATGCACGTCAACATATCTGGAGGGATTAATCTGGATGCAAGAAGACGTTGTTTGCCGGCTCTCAGGTCGTGTTCGTCTCATAGACTTTGGCTTCGCCAGCATGCTAAGACCCGGAGTAAAGTGCCGCATGGCGTGCGGCACTCCCTCTTACATGCCTCCAGAGATCCTCAAAAAAGGAGAGTATGAAGGCACGGCGGCCGATATGTGGTCTCTTGGCGTCGTGCTTTACGCCATGCTCCATGGCTGCTATCCTTTCAAGGGCCAAAAGCCAGAGTAAGTGCCACCCCTTGAGAAGCAGCTAGTCGGGGCTCCTAGGTGGGCGAGCTAAATTTTCCTGTTGGTAGAAAATTGAAGTAGAGACACGCAGATTGTGGAGATCTGGTATGACACAGAGCACGCCATGTCTCCACCGGCGGCTTTTGATGAAAGGCATAAGAAAAACTCACACCGATCAGTGTTTACGGTCAAGCCTTGCTAGACCTTCTACTTTCACGCAGTCACCTTGTTTGCAGGGAACTCTACGCCAACATATCCGCTGGAGAATACACGGTGTCGCAATCTCTCAGTAACGAGGCAAAGTCTCTCTTACAGGGGCTCCTGTCTCTCAAACCCGAGGGTCGCCTGAAAGCAGAGGAAGTTCTTGCCAGTTCGTGGTAAGGAGCGTCAGCACTGTGCTGCCAAATGCCGGATGCTACCAGCTGTTCATTGGGACGTTTATCAGGCAACGGAGAATAATAGTGGCAGTAGTGCAGAAAACTTTAATTCATTTCAGAGAGGTACTGAGGGCGTTTTTCAGCACGCTATCCAAACGAAACGCCCGAAGAGAAATAGCTAAGTGTTTCGCATTCATGCCGACTTCTCCAACTGTGGCACAGCAAGGACGGGTCGCTTAATAATGCCCATTTTAAAGGTTTAAGATCAAGGGTAGCTGGGACACGGGCGGAAAATTTTGAATATGGAGAGTTGTGTTCTTCTCGATGTTTCTAATACGAGACTTGTTCGTTAGTCACTGAATTGCGTTGCAGCTCGAAACCTTGGGGTGATCTCATGTTCACGATATCTGAATGTTTGAACGACCTCTGCGGTGTTAGGTGTTGCTAGGCGGGTGGCTAGACTCTTTAAAAAACATATCTTGCTGGGGATTACTATGCACTCAAAGCCAGCTCCGGTGGCCCGTAGTAGCGGTGTTTCTTGTTTGGCATGCTAGTTGTTACTGCGGTAGGCTGGCTGAGTGCTTGTTGGTCTCAGCTTTTGTGTGTTTTGCTGCTGCACGGAAGCGCAGGTTGCAATCTCCCGTGGAGTCTGTAATGAGTGGCAGCACCGGCTTTTGCGAAAGTGGGAAAGACAGCACAAACTGCACGGGCAGAAGCACCTTCAGTCGAGATGGGGCCCGGGAGAGGCCGACTGAAACTTGTGTGAGGGGCGGGGCCCAGCCCCCAGTCCCCCGTGCGCCACCAGCCGTTACCTCTTGCTGTCCAAAACTACAGGATGGCGAAACCCGCAGTCGCACGGAAAATGGAGGGAAGGACGAAATGCCACAAAGAAAGCTTTTATCGCAGCACCAGCGCCAGGGGCCCCAGCAGCAACAGCCGGCCCCTCAGCAATCGCAGCCAGACGCAAAGCCGCACAGTCGCTTCCTCTCCAAGGTTTACGAAATTTTTGCACCCCCAGCAGGCCGCGCCCAGCGCTCTCTCAAATCGTAAAGTTCTCCGCATGTTCTCTAGATAGTTTTGTTTGCCACGTCCTCTAGAGAGCTCCTTTTGCTAACTGCAAAGAATGCTCAGCCCTGGCTGTCCAGAGGGCGCTCACGAGTAAAGGTGCTGAGGAAGTACCGCAATGCAGCCTCCTATAAAAGCTAGCAGAGGGATTAGCGGGGCGTTCTGCCAAGCCTACAGCCACCAAAGGGCAGACTTTGTCGGCAATCGAAGAGCTTGGTGTTGAGAAAAAAGGCTGCTGGGGCTCTCTTTTTAGGCCCATCGCGCCCAAGAGCGAGCAGCTCCCTCAGTGCCCCTATCGCAGAGGCTTTTACTAACCAGCTTAAACCACGTGAAATAGTGCCAGCCCGTCTGAAATTAATTAATTAACAATTAAGTAACATCCGGCTGATACACCGGAATAGGTCAGACAAGCAGAGAGAGCAGCGGGTTACTGCTGCCAGAAAAAGCAGTAGAAATACAGGTGACAGATGGAAGACGCAGCGGGATGTGCTCTCCACACTCCTGCTGGTTGTTGCCTATAACCGTTTAAGCTGCCGCTAAGCTTCGGGCTGCATGCCTGCCATTCGCATATCCTGAGGCTCTCAACTCAGCAAACCCTAAACCCTAAATGGTCAACCCCAGGTGTAGAATAAGCATTCTTTGGCTCTCTACCAAAAGTAGGCTTGCCTTGTGCCGATAACTAGCCCGCAGAGGAGGAAGCTCCTAGTGGAACAACAGGGACATCCAGAGGCCAAAAAGCCCTTTTCTCCAGCATGCTTCTGCATGCCAGTGTAGACCAGAATACACTTCGGAGGGCCGAATACCGATTAACAGCAGCTGTGTTTGTGATGTTCTGTTGCGGCTTTCCGCCAAGCAGCTCTTCGGGTGTAACGACGGCAAAAGAACGCGTGCAAAATGCTTTTGTTCTTTTCTTTAGTTTCTGCATCCGACAAAGCTGGAACAAGACTGTCTACAAAAAGACGCAAGGCCTCATTGTCTCCTGTAGCAAGAGGAAAGGACTGGCTATAAGGAGAGACAAGGCCACTTTGTCTCCGATAGCCAGAGGAAAGAGTTGCAGGCTTGGCAAAGCTGTCTTAAGCACCCCATCCGCTGCTGCACTGCGCTGTTGATTACGCTGCATCGGATGCTGTGGCTGCGACTGCTGCAGAAGCGGCTGCACCTTTTGCTTGTGCTGCTGCAGTGGTTTGGCCTCTGACTGCCATGTTTGCTGCTGCTGCCGCGGCACTTGCATTTACTGCTGCGGCCCCTGTTTAGAAAGCGCCTGGTGGGGTTGCTCCGGGCGAGCACCGGCAGTTGCAGCTGAGCCCGCAGAGACCACGCATACAATCTGTTCTTCACACTCAAACCAGACGGGCACAACACAGCCAACAGCAGCACTCCTCAACAACACCGACACCAGCAGCACTGCTCAGTGTATTTGTTGCGGCTACGGTCACCACAGAGGCAAACCCCCTGCGGAGGGCGTCACTGCAGGAGATGACCGAGCAATAGAGCAACAAACTTGCATTAGTATTCCCTGCTATTCGCAGACACGGCATAAACTTACCATCACCAGAGGCTGAAGGGGCGGCGTCTGCAGCGGCCGCTGCAGCAGGGGCTGCAGCAGCCATCGCAGCAGCAGGGGCACCAGCAGCCATAGCTGCAGCAGGGGCAGCAGCTGTCCCGCCAACGGCTGCAGTTGCAGCACTTGCAACAGCTGACGCCGCAGCAGCGCGATGCATCAGGTGGCGATCCGCTGCATGCGACAGATAAGAGAGAATCTGAGGAGAGCTTTTGCTGCCGACAGCAGCGGCGAGTTGCTGCAGATCTGCGGAGGACAGAATGGCAACAGCAGCAAAGACACCGGGAACCCATAAACCCAACAGGAGCATATAACTGTAGCACCCAGAAATACCGCAAGTACACCGCAACAGCATTGTTACTGGTGCAGATGGAGACAGGGTTTAGGGTTTGCTGCCCGGTGCTATTACCGCTGCAACTGCATCTGTCTCACCCTGACCGGGCGTCCTCAACGCATGGTGCAAGCGCTGCAACTCATCATGGCTCCAAAAGTCTCGGTTTGCGTAAAATGCCTGCTGCTGGGCCTCCACGGACGCCTCAGTAAGGCCTCCGCGCTGTACGTAAACCAGAATACATGCACACAGACCGACACGCAAATGGCTGGAAAAACCAGGCGCACCAAAATGTCGCACGGAAAACTGTGATGATGCAGAGACAGCCGCAGCTAGCCATCCTAGTGCCTGCAACAGAGGCAAGAAAGAGAGAAGAAAGACAGCTGAAACACAACCCTAAACATCAAATAAAAGGAGACACGACGGACGTGCTGATCTGCGAGCATAGCGAGAAATAAAAGGTTTTGCTGGAGTCTTTCGAAGTAGCAGAGGGCCTCGTCGTAGCGCCCCACCTGTGCAGCAAAAACAGAAATGAACAAACAAACACCCAAGCTGCTGGTGCTGCAGCTCCTTCTGGTGTACCGACACCTCGATGCAGGAGCCAACTGCTGCGGCTGTGCCAGACAGATATGCGGCATTGCCAGCAACGCGGGATGCAAAAAAAGGGGACGAAGGTACATAAAAGAAAAGAGACAAAAAGCAGCATTTAACAGACAAAACAAAATCCGGGTACCCACCGTCATATTCTCATGTACAGCGAACAGCATCTGCTCGTTTTCCTTAAGTTTGCTTTCAATAAGTCGAGAGACAGCGCGAGTTGAACTGCAAAGAGCAGCCGTCTGCATCTCTGCATCTTTCGCCTGTTGCTGCCTGCCCTGCTCGCTTCCCCCATAAGGCTGGAATTCGTAGGGAGGCTCTGGCCTTAGCTCGGGGGGCTCCCTTAGATAGCCATCCTGCTGCTGCTGCTGCTGCTGCTGCTGCACTGGCCGCTCAAGCAGGGAAGGGTGAGAGCTAATGCCAGGGTACTGTCTGTCCGGAGGCCTAAAGATCGACGACTGAGAAAACCTGAAAGGCTCAGATACACCTGATGCTGCTGCTGCTGGTGGTGCTGCTATGGGCGCAGCTGCCGGTGCCGCTGCCTTTTCCCCACCAGCTGCTGTTGCTGCTGCTGCTGCTGCTGTTGCTGCTGCTGTTGGAGCTGTTGCAAGAGGGCCAGGGTCTTCCCGGACAGAAGAGCCCCCACTTAAAGGAGGCGCATCTACCGCCTGCTGCTGCTGCTGCGTTGGTGGTGGTGGCAGCAGCTGCTGCTCCTCCTCTTCCGCAGCCGCGTTGTCAACAAGAGCATCAAAGAAGGCATCGATATCCTCGGGGGTGGCCATCCGGCAAACTCGTACAATGCTGGAGCTACTGCTGCTGCTGACGGTCCTTGTGCTGCTGCTGCTGCTGATGGTCCTGCTGCTGCTGCTGACGCTGCAGCTGCTGATAATGGCAGTGCTGCAGATATCCCAAGTGCAAGAAAGAGGAGCTCTTGTTGATGCAGCGGGAATGAAAAAAGTGGGCCCAGGGGCCCCTCTCTCTCTCTATTTAACGAATATCCTGCATGCAGCCAGTTGGGGGCCCCCCGTCGAACCCTTCTGGGCGTACTAACAGCTTAAGGAATGCAAATGTGCAAGGGGCCCCCCCTAGGAACCGCAAAGTGAAAACAAAGAGGCAGCGAGGCAGCAACAACATAAAAGTCTTCAAAAAATATATAATTAACAATTATAATTTAAGGTTTTGCGTTTACTGTCCAGATGAGCGCACCCACAAGTGTTACTGCGATGTTATGCAGGGGGCCCCCCTGACTATCTCGATTGATGCGGTGAGGACGCAAGAGGTACGACGGAATTTTCAACACCTTCTTTTCCGTTTTTTTTCCATATTGGCAAAAATCTTTTCCTTTTGTTTGAAATGCATTAAAGGTGGAGACTTTGGCTATTCTTTCATGGAGACGCAAAACTGTCGGACCCAAGCAACCCCACCACCTTATACACCCCCCTGGCAGAGCCAAACCCTAAACCCGATATTGTAAACCCTTGTCCTTTCCGCATAGTTTTTTCCGACTTTATTTGGCTCCTTGTTGCCGCCTTCTCCATCACTAATGTCCATTCTTGATGCCCAACCTTAACCCCAAATCCCCGAATGTGAGGAATGCCAGCTGGGAGGCCCCAGCAGGGTTTACTGAGGTGTTGCTGGGAGTGCAAGTTTAAGGCTGCCAAAGCCGAGGATAGGCACTGAACTGTGCGCCTACGAAGAGTTTTGCCTCCCACCGTCTCCTTCCCCCAGCTGCAGACAACAGGAGCAACAGCAGCAGCAGCAACAACAGCAGCAGCAGCACCAGCACCAGCAACAGCAGCACCAACAGCAGTACCAGCACTAGCAGCAGCAGCAGCAGCAACAACAGGAGCAACAGCAACAGCAACAGCGGCTGAAATGCCCGTGTTACCATGGGCTGTGTACGGGGAGAGGGCGGGGAAAGCCAATGGCTTTGTTGTATCTACCTGCTGCTTCAGTGTATGCCCCCCCAAAGACTCTATCCCTGCTGTCATAGCCTCGGCCAGGTCATCGCAGGCATCCCCTAGGGAGGCCCGCCGCCGTCAGCAGCAGCAGCAGCAGCAGCAGCAGCCCGTCAGCAAAATTCTTGAGGAGGCTCTGGAGGATTACAGTGAGGAAGAAGAAGATGCATCAACTAACAGCAGCAGCAGCAGCAGCAGCAGCAGCAGCAGCACAGCTGCGATGTCTGTCATGGTGCCCCCCATTTTTGGTTTTTACCCTTACGATAAACATCCGCCTTCTGCTGCTGAGCTGCCGTCTGTGCTGCTGCGCTGCAAGCGGGCAGAAGAGCAACAGGAATTTCTCTTGTTGGCTGCAGCAGCCGCCGTATCCGCGGCAATGCGCCAGCAGCTGCAGACCCTCTGCCGCATCGTCCGCACGCATGCAGCAGTAGGCGCGCTGGAGCTGATGGGGTCCATCAGCAGCAGCAGCAGCAGCAGCAGCAGCACGAGAAATAGGCACGGATCTCTTTGTGAGTTTCTTCCTGTTGTTATTATGCTTGTGGGGGCAAATGTGGAGGACCACCGTTTGGCGGTTCGCATGCTGCAGCTGCAGCTACAGCAGGAGGCCAAGTGCTGCTGCGGGGGTCGCCGCACCAGCCGCAGCAATCGCAGCAGCAGCAGCAGAGGGGATCTATTTCTTAGGCAAGTGGTGCTGCGTGCTAACAACTGTACACACATGCAGGCAGCCCTACGCACGGTGTATGCACAGCTCAAGGGCTGCAGCTGCTGCGGCAGCTGCGTCGGCCGCAGCAGCAGCAGCAAATCGGATGGAGACACAGACACTGCAGCAGTAACTGAGGAGCTTGCCGCTGATGCTGCAGCAGCTGCAGCATGGGGCGAGCCTGCTGCGTTCTGCGCCCAGCAGCAGCAGCAGCTATTGCTGCAGTGTCTGGACGGAGGGGTTGAAGACAGCAGCACTGCAGCAGGTGCAGCACAAGCAGCAGCAGCAGCAGACGATGAAGACGGCAGCAGCTTAGGCCACGACGTCAGCAGCAGGATTGGCCAGCTGTGGAGGAGACAGCTGCAGCAGCACCACCACGGGCTTTGCTGCACTTGGAGACGGACGGGCGAAGGTGCTGCAGCACGCACACGCTCCCAGCAGCTGCAGCGCGCAGCAGCAGGCGCAGCAGCCAGCGACAGCAGCAGCAGCGATGCATGCAGTTCGGATGACAGCAGCGACGAGGAGAGTCTCTCAGCAGCACAGAAGGGCAGCAGCATGAGCAGCAGCAGTGCGTTGGTGATTGTCTTAGAGGAGCTTGAGGCTTTTGCCCCCCGCGCTCTTTCGCAGCTGCTGCTGCTGCTGGCGTTGCTGCGGACGGAGCAGGGGATTCCGGTGGTTGTACTTGCTTCTGCTGCTGCTTCTGCTGTTGCACTGCAGCAAGCGCTGGAGCCTGCGACTTTGCGATTGCTGCAGATAGATGCAACAGTGCTGCTGCGGCCCTCTGCTGTACACGACGCGCTGCTGCAGCTGCTGCTGTGCTGCTCAGCCAGCAGCCCTTTTGTGCTGCCAGCCGCAGCAATCGAGGAGCTGCAGGAGCTGCTGCTGGACCAGGGGGCCTCCGTGCTGCAGCTGCTGCGAGTGCTGCGGCTGCTGCTGTACAAGTTTTTTGCAGAGCATCCTTTTTCTTTTCTCTCTCTTGATGCCCGCGCTGCTCTCCCCGCGTGCAGCAGCAGCAACAACAACGCAGAGAAAGATATACCTGCTGCTGCTGCTGCTGCTGATATGGATGCACTTGAGCGACGTTTGGCGCTGCTTTGTGCTGCTGTCCTGACACCACAGCAGGAAGAAGCGCTGCTGCAACAACTCAGCAAGTTCCCGCTGTTGCATGCGGAGCTATGCGCTGCCATCCCAACCAAACTCGAGTCCCCTTGCTGTAGGGCCTGGAGAACTCAGCAGCAGCAGCAACAGCAGCAGCAGCAGCAGAGGCAGCAGCAGAGGCAGCAGCAACAGCAGCGACAGCAGCAGCAGGGAGTAACCGCGGAAGGGTGCAGCAAGACTTTAACTTGTGGTGCTATCGCCAGGGCGTCAGCGACCCTGCAGCAGTGGTGGGGTTGTTCAGGTGTATCTACAGCAGCAGACGAGAAGCAGTCTGCTGCTAGTCGCAGCAGATCACTGCAGCAGCAAGTGCTGCCAGCTGCTGCGTTGCAGCTGCTGGAGCGGCGCACTGCTTCCAGCATTGCCATGCGGCTACTGGTGGTGCTGCAGCAGCACGTGCAGCAGCAGCGGCAGGCGTTTGCCCTAAATGCAGAGGAGACAGCAGCAGCAGCAGCAGCTGCTTCTGCCAGCAGCATGGGCAGCAGCAGCGCTCTCCCTGCTGTTAGTTTGCTCTTGCAGATAGTTGGTACCGACAAAACTCACGGCTATCACGACTATCTCCTTCAAGGAGAGATACTCTCCGCCGCTGCTGCTCCTCGCGTTGTGTCCCTCAGTAAGCATTAATTAATTAATTACTTTATTATATTAATTAATTACGTAATTATATTAATTAATTACTTTATTATATTAGTTAATTCTGAGATAGACACCCTAACAAAGCAGCTCTCACGTGATGCTCTTTTTTATTTTGTGGTTGCTAGTTTTGGCGCTTGGGGGTTAGGGTGCCGCATGCACAGGCTGTTTTGTCTTTTGCAGTCTGTGAGGAGATGCAGCGGATGGCGGGGGCCTGCTGCCGCATTCGAGGCCTCATTACCACTCTTCTCTCGGAAGCTTTGTCTGCTGCTGCCACCACTGGCCGTGCTGCTGCAGTGCCGCACGCGTTGCTGCTGGCACTGCAGCAATTCAAGCGGCAGTCGGAGAGAGAGTGGGCCATTCTGCTCACACTAGAGGCCCGCATGCAGCAGCAGCAGCAGCAGCCGTCTTCTGGGGGGGGGAAAGCAGGTGACCTTTTCACGACGATGAACAAACTGATTGAGCTGCTCCAGCACGCATGCCAGCAGCAGCAGCAGCAGCAACAGGTGGGCCCCGACGGCCGTGCTGCTTTCGTCTCTGGGCTTGCAAGGCGCGCGAGTGCAGGAGCCTCCTCCTTATTGAAAGCAAGCAGCAGCAGCGGCAGCAGCAGCAGCAGCGACAGCGGCCTTTGCAGCCGGTTCCAGACATGGGCGAGGGACTGTTTGCTGCACCTGCTGCTGCCAATGCCCCAGTGGCATCCCCTGGGCTGCGAATTGGCTGTCTGGTCTCTGGCGCATTTTGCAGCTGAGCAGCCGCAGTGCCTCGCTGCTGTGCTTGCTGCCCCTCGAGCCCCCGAGCACCGCGCGGAGGCGGCAGCAGCAGACGCACTGGCCCGCCTGCAGCCGCTCAGGCCTATCGAGGTGCTGCAGCAGCTGGCGTGCCTCAGCACCTGCGCGCTGGAGTACCACCAAGAAGCAGCAGCAGCAGAAGCAGCAGCAGCAGCAGCAGGAAAGAGGGAAGGGCAGGATGCTGCTATTGTCACGGATGACATGGGGCTCCTTTACCGTCGGATTGCCTTCGGCAGCAGACGCATCCCCCTTTGGGCCTTGTTCTGTTCCTTCTGTAATGACTTGATTCAAGTGTACATACAGCAGCGGCTCCACTTGCGCGAGCAGCAGCAGCAAACAAAGAAGCAGCAGCGGGGCTCCAATGTTGCAAAGGGCAGGCGCAGAGGCAGTAAGAGCAGGAAAGCCAGTGAGGAAGAGGCGGATGTCGATGTTTCGGCAGCTCATTTTGCGGTGGAGATGCAGGCACTGCAAGAATTGCAGGCTGAGACAGAGGCCAGATCCTCGGAGAAAAGCATGAGCTCTTCGTGCCCATTGCTGCACCATCTCTTCCTTCGCTTTGGGGTGTCTCTGTGTGCGCTTGAACATTTAGGCCTCGTACGCCTTCCCGGTGCTGCAGCATCTGCAGATGATCTGCTGCTGCGCGCTGCGGGCACGGCGGAGGGAGCGGCAGCAGAAGAGGCAACAACAGATGGAGAGGCTTTATCGGAAGACGCGAGCGAGGGGGAAGATGCTTTTGGTACTCAGCAGGAATGCCAGCAAACGCAACATCAAGCGGATGCAAACAATATTTCTCCATCAGCGCGAACGAAAAAACGAACCCGGAGGGCGGTGCAGACTTTGTCCGACGTATTGCAGCTGCAGCAACAGCTGCACGGCCTTTATCTCACGCGTTGTTTCTTCGGAAGTGTCTACCACCAATAATCCCAAATGACGAGGGACCCGAGACACCATAACATCAATGCCCGGGGGCAGCAGCGGCGTGAATCGCCTAAGGCGGGCCCCCTTTGTGGAGCCTTTTTCATTCGGGAGGCTCAGCAGATGCAGAAGAGAGTCTTTTCGGGGACCTGACTATCTGTAGGCCTCAGGGGCTTCTAAAGGCGTCCTTTCATTCAACCACCAAGAAAAGATAGAAATTTTATTTGCCGGGTTCAGCATAGTATCACATATGAAATTAAAACTACAAATTTCATGTCGATTTCACAGGCTTCATAGCTCGATTTGGCTGTCTCCCGATTCTTGAATGATCACCTAAATCCTTTTTCACTCCCTGAGAAAAACAAGGCAATATTGAAGTTGCTGCTTACCAACTAAGCGACTTTTGGAGAGGCAGACACAACGAGCCACACAGCACCCCCAGGAACAACAGAGTACCGGTTCCTTTTCTGCGCAAGTACAAGCAACAGTCCTGACTGTGGGCGAGACAGTCTTCCGAGCAGACTTATTAGTTATTCATTTGCATGAAATGCGGGTTGCGTTTCTTTCTTTTGTGGTGGCAGTGTCGTCCGTGAGTGTCTCAACCGGGGACAGCGATATGTCTTTATCTTTTTATCTTCTTTCAGCAAAACAGCGCGAATGGCGCTCTCCAATCCACTCTTATTTATAATACATAATAAGCTGCCTTGAAGACACACAGCAAATAAAGGTTGATTTAGCAACTGGCACAGAAAATTGTTATTACGAATACAGAGCAACACCAGCATGACAAGAGGCAGAAGGATTAACAAGTCGTTTGAGGAGCTTTCTTTCAGCGATTCCCAAGCCTAAAGCACCCCACACGTACAGCGGCACCCGTTTGTAGCTTCCTATCCTTTCAAAGAGAACCCCATGACCCCGTTGGTTGTATTCTACTCGCGCACGAGCTGAGCAGCTCCGGAGGAAATTTCCTTTCCCGCCGATGCCTAGCGAGTTGTGTTTTCTCTGTTGGACAATTCAACACGGTAGTAGGGTATAAAGACTAAGCTGTATTTGCGGTTCTGCACTTGTTTCTTTAGTGTTACCCAAAAGAACTACCCAGGGTGCCTCCCTCAGCATATTTGCTGCTAACCTGCCGCATTACTGCATTCAATCCCTGGCTTAGCTTCACCTGGGTTCCCATTTGCAAAGTGTAGTTCCCCTGGCCAATTGATAGAATCGCTGCGGTCTTAAAATCTTCCGGTATTTTTCTCGCACGCACTGATATATGCCGAAAACAAAAGCAGTTGCCGTTCCGTGCAGTAGCAAACTCCCGCTATTCAAGCATCGCCGTCGCAATTCTTAATAACGGATTTGCCCCCGCTCCATCTCGCTTATTTAGCCTGTATATTGTGCCAGTACACTTAGCTATGCAATGGTGAGCAGCTCTTGAAAAAAGAAAAAGACTCAGGGCCTTGCGGGCTTTCCGAAATGGTAGATGTACGGACCCATTTCGAGCTCGTTTGGCGTTGTCACTCATTTGCTTACCTGCTTATGTTGCCCGTTTTCCGTTTGGTAGGATTCCCACTCACAGATGAGACTCACTTAATGTTGGTGCTTATCGATTCTTTGCCCACCCAGCTGTACATCTGGTGCGCGCACTCATCAACGCCTGATGAGATGCAGTCACAGCAGTGTCGCTATCTGTCTCAATCAATACCATTGATGCCTTGTAACTGGTTTTGCCTAATCGCAGCTGTAAGCCGCTGAATTTTGCGGCCCACGTCTTCTTTTTATCTAGTCAAAATGTTTTTAGCATGGACGAACCTTTCCGTGCTGGTGACACTTGAGCTCCTCTCTTGTGGCCACGTCTCAGATAAGCAAAAAACTTTGAAGAAAGATCGTTGGGCTGTCTTGGCTTGTTGTATGTGCTTTGCGCTCTTGCACCGACGTTCGTCTTTGTGGATTAAGCCCCAGTGAACGCATGCTTCTTTGCAAGCACAGGAAAAACCGGTGTTTCCTTGTACACGCAGCCCGTGGCCTGGTCTACAGTCAAACAGTACCCGTCTCTTCCTGCCGAGGACGCTACAACAACTGCAGGAAAGTAAATTTAAACTGCAAGGTCCAAGTGCGGGCCATTCTCTCAGCAAGCAGCCCTCCATAATTACGTGTTCAGTTGGTTTATTCCATGTGTATTTGTGAAAATAGCCCACCAGGAAGTTCGCTTCTTGTCACAAATATTTACAGAAGCTTCGTGAGAGCATCCCATTAAATGAATATACTTGCAGTGCACCGCAACTAAAAGAAATGGCTTCTCCTCCCTTCTGCCCCCATTGTCCTGGGTGACTTTCACCTGTAGTATGGGAAAGTTTGAAATGCAGTTCCACCATGATGGTTGTGAGCCGTTGAGATATCAACGAAAAGAATGCAGATTCAGCAATATTTTCACCTAACTCAGTGTTTACCAAGCTATCCAGTTTCTATAAATATGAATGCTCAGCTATACTTATGCCGGACGGATTAGGCCGATGCATCAGGGAGGACTTCTGCTGCACTAGAAGCGAAGAATGCGACAGGCACTTCGCCATGTGCTTCATTATTCTGGAAACGTTCAAATGTGATGAAGTTGACGACTACTTAGGCTCAGGGTAGGCGAATACTAGTTTTCTTGTGGTGCTCTCGAGCATGACGTGCAGGTAGACTGATATTTAAGATGTTATTTGCTAAAGACTGCAAACCACAACTCCCTTTAAGGGTTGGAATGCAAGCTCTCAAAAACCTCAGCAAGTAGAATAAGTTCCGGACACCGAAACAATTTCTAATAATGCGTTCTGAAAATGTTGTGTAGGGTACTGTTGGTGGTCTGAACCACCGGGCACCAAAAGAAACTGAGAGGGTTCCAAACGGACACAGCTGTTTCCTTTACTAAGAAACAAAATAAAAATGCTTCATATGAACAATAGAAGAAGGCATGCAAGTATTTTAGTAGGCTACAGACAGCAAGTAGCCGCTGTGGACTGAGAGCGAGGTCCATGAAATCGAAGATCAGCGCATATGCACTGCAGCTGCCTTATATTTCCACTTGCTTCCCACCTACGTTATTCCTCTAATTTTACTTGTTTTGAGAGCTAGATGACCATTTAGTTTGGCGTATGAGCGTTATATTAGCTGCTCGATCTCCCACTAGCCAAGGGATTCTCGCCTAGAAGCAACGGCAATACTAGCACCCCCATCCTTTCTCCCCTCCTTTTGTTCTTGAGAATCTCCCATAATTTTCAATTTAACAGTCTGCAGAGGGCCATAAGACAAGTGGCTAACACCATAAGAAAGTCAAGGTTAGGGGCGGTGACTGATTGAAGTGCCTCCTCGTGAACAATGGGAGGGAACAACAGCACCCGTAAGCCAGATCTTGCCTGCTTCATCTCTATAACAGTAAATGTTTCTTCATGGAGAGTTATTACGTGCTGAGATTTTCACGCGACGCAACCGCTTTACTACTGAAAGAGTTATCGGTCAGGAGAGAAGTAAGGGTTGAGTTTTGTTCTATTCTGTGTGGACCGCCATGTGGCTCTGCAGCGTGCGATTCCGGGGGGACAGATTTTTGCAGGAAAGTTGAGGGCGCAAGGGAATGTGGAAGTGGAGGCGGCAACTACTATTGCGTGTGCGAAGATGGCTATAAGTCCCAAGGCATTAACTCGGAATCTTCTTGTGTCGGTAAGCTGCGTACAAAAGTGACATGGGTCTACGCTATCAATTAACTTCTTTTAGAGGCAATTAGCAGCGTTGTCATGTCGACTGAAGGAGCCACAGACAAACGTGGCTTCCGGCGCAGGTCGTCCAGTGCTATACCGGGAAGTTTTCTCTCTATTGGTCATTATTTGTCTTATTAATTGCTGCTGCTTATTTTGTCCATTAGATGTTGACGAGTGCTCGGAAAACCCCTCTATCTGCATGGGAAAAGGGGATTGTAGCAACACACCTGGCAGTTATATTTGTGGCTGCGGGAAGTACCGTAGGGCGCAAGGCGGGGGATGCGTTGGTAAGTCACTAACTCACCTCAGCTGCTTTTTCGGTGTGAATACTCACGATAGTCTTGCTTTCCTACCTTAAGCAAAGGAAATACAATGTGCGTGAAAATGATTATTCATTGTGGGTAATCTGCACATGATATAGCTCCACTGCTCTGGAGACGTACTCAGACAGACACATGTATTGTTGAGGGAGGCGGGCGGCACACGATCTTGAAATGTGAGACTTGTTCAGATATTGACGAGTGTGAAACAAATCGAGGAGACTGCGATAAGAATAGCGATTGCATCAATAATGACGGAAGTATGCCTACGTGCAAATGCCATAAAGGCTGGACAGGAAACAACGACAAGCCTGGGGTGCCTTGCAGAGGTACGTTTATCAGCAATTTTATTTTCAACTTCCCATAAGTTATTGAACCAACACCGAACCTTCTTACCGCTATTTAATTATCTTATAGATAATGGATAAGTTATTTTGGTAGACTACTTAGTCAGCTGAGTAGACATTATATATATGTTATTTTCGTAGACTCCTTAACACTACTTTTGGATTACCATGAAATATTGCACGAGTGCTCCATATGTAAACGAATGCGGAAATATTGCATGAGTGCTCCAGATGTAAACGAATGCGATGAAAATCCGTCCATATGTCCTACTAACGCGACTTGCACCAACCTCCCCGGTTCCTACAAGTGCGAATGCGAGCCTGGATTTGAATCGGACGCTACCGGTACTGGTTGTGTAACTGCGGATTTCTGCGGTACGGGGAAGAATGACTGCGACAAAAATTTTGCCGTGTGCTCGCTGGTGCCTGGGTCGTATAAATGCGAGTGCATGATAGGCTTCAAGGGCAACGGAACCGCCCATACTTGCGAACGTAAGTTGAGCCTTAACGCGTACTGTCGGAATTAATTTAACATAACTAGACAAGTTTCAGCCAGCGTTCGACTTTCTTTGCCGTGTGATTCTGCTGACGGATGGGTATGCATGCAGCACTACCGGGGAATGAAGAGCTGGCGTGTTCCAGAATGGGGCTTAGCTGCGGGAGCTACAAGATGTGCACAAGGAGCTTGACTGAGGCTGGGATTTGGGAATGCATAGAGAAGCCTTCATCGGAACAAATTAGTGTCTTTTTGGCAAATGGAATGACGAGCGAAACGCCGACATGGATCTGGGGGGTTGTCGGCTTGGCGACCCTTGTGATCATTCTAGTATCTGGAGGCATCCTATGTGCGACCTGAAACTCACACAGGCACTCCATGCTCCGTCCTGCCCTCCCTCATTCTGGAGTGTCTGTGCACCTTAAAGTGATTATAGTTCCGGAGACGGATGTGTGCAGTGGGTAGGGTGTATGCAGAGTGCGGCCACTGACGAGCACCCGTTTGCCCCATTAATTCCGATTGTTTTCAGGGTGTGTGTACAACCGTTTTTTCAAGAAGGATGATGCTGAGGAAGAACTGTTGAATGTTCAACAAGCTCAACAAGCAGTTAATCCTAATGGTAAGCAAGCAGCTGAGAAATCGGAAACGTGTGAACATGAACACATACTTCGCCAGGGGGGGGGCCCTAGCTTAGTACTGCCTTCGACAGATGTTTCTGCCGGATATATGAAAGAATCGAACGGCTTACGTTGTTTGTAATGCAGCGTTTGGCGGGGGGGGTTTCAACTACGGAGCGACACAAAGGATGTATGCCTAACCCACTTCACGGAAGCATTTTCACTTTTGTACTCATCGAACGACATGCGTGGCTGGCGATCAGACAAGGGATAAGAATTGTGTGATTTATACATCTATCTTCTTATTATTGCTAGCCACAGTTAGCTTTGCAACCACTGGAAGAGCGCCTGTCTCCAGCAAACGCCTACACCCCATGTTGGATTATTCCCCCTTTTTATTATTGCATCGTACTTACGACTGCATGGGGAAATCAAAACGAAGAAGGAAGCCATTCTACTGCTGTCCACCCTAGTAAATGGTGTACCACGGCTTCTTGTTCCGAAACCACATTAGTAGTACCTTTACGTCTGTTCCTTCCGTACTTTTTATTCTATGGTAAAATACTTCAAACTTTTCCTCGGCCTTTGGCCCCTAGGTGAAATCGGTTTTTCATCTTTTCCTGCTCCTTCGGATCCATTTGTTGTATTTTGAGGGCAATCATGACCAGGCTCCATTTCACGTGATGCAAAACCGTCAACAGCTTCCAGAAAACGAATTAACTCACTTAAATTAAATGACGTCTTAGTCGATCGATAAGTCCCGTCTCCCCGTCTCTGGATTGCCTAAGTGTAGAAACGCTCGGTGCCGAGCTGCACTGCATGCCGATCAGCGACAGCGGTATTGCGAAGTGGTCCACTGGCTCTATAATGGACAAGGATGTATTAGACGGCTACAGAATCACTTTTCGTGACGTGATTGAAAAATAAAGCAAGATCAAGCCGCTGAACCAAACGAACTCTTTCACGCCCTGCCCCCAGTGGACACCGATTACTCGCCGAAACTAAAATCAGCTGATCATCTGTCACCATTTCCACCGTGCTTCATGTACACCTAAATACTCTAACAAGCCACAAAATTAGCAAGCAGGTAATCGCAAGCAGGCTCACTAGTGTCGACTAGCGACATTGCTACTACGTTACACCTCGGGATATTTAATTTGCATCACGGCACTCACGTAAAGCAACCCAATTAGTGTTTTTATTGCTATGCTTTTGCAGATGGTGGAATGCAACAGCTCGAGTCCGAAGTTCTCTCTCAAAAGGACTTGCTACGACGTTACACACATTCCCACCACCAGCCCAGAGGGCCGCCGCCAGCAACCTGGCTGGAACTCCTCCCGGGGTTCACTCACCACCGTGACCGCCCCATCTTAGCCCTTCACATCCTGTGCTGCTCAGCGCACAGCCGCTTGGCACGCCACTCGGCAGCTGCCACTCTCCCTCTCTACTGTCTCATCAACCAGCTTGACAGCGGGAAACAACACTAACCATCCGTTGCTGGTTGTGACGGCTTAAGAGTTAAAAAGCCATGCGAAAGCGGCTTCTGTACGTGTGGCCGTGCAACGGCGGACGCGAAAAGTGTGATACACAGATGCGTCGCTGCCCGGCAATTATTTATTGGCTGATACCGTGCACCAAAACAATGACGCAATTTCGTTATTCACGTGGCCTGCGCGCATGCAGCGAGTCGCTTTCTTGAAGTGCATATTATCCACGCTCATCTTAACTCAAGTTCCGTGCAAGCTTCACTCGCCACCTCCCAGAAAGTCCTTTTCCAGCCATATGGATCATGCCGGGGCTTTTTGCATGCTGCACCCGATACCCCGGAAAACTGTCCACCATAATAACACCAACATGTTCATAGGGATAAACGTCCACGATGACGTTCTGCGACACGGAGACTTTGTGAGCCTACTGCTGCTCAGTAGCCTCCACCTTGGGCGCATCAGCGCCTTCACCCGCTGGCTGTTGCTGCTGCTCTTGGGTCTGCAGATCGCTGGTCCAGAGAGTCAGATTGTCGCGCAGCAGCTGCATGATCAGAGTAGAATCTTTGTAAGAGTCCTCGGACACCTGCAAAAATATCACACAGAAGCAAACATGCCGCGGGTCTATAGAAAACACGAACTCCTCACTTCTACTAACAACTGGCTACCCAAAGGAAAATCGAACCATCCTTGAAAAATAAGAAACACGATTTACACTTACGCTGTCGAATTCAGTGATGGCGTCATCGAACGCGAGCTTGGCCATTTCGCAAGCCTTTTGCGGCTGGTTGAGAATTTCGTAGTAGAAGACGGAATAGTTCAGAGCCAGACCCAAACGGATGGGGTGAGTGGAAGGAAGCTCGGCTTCAGCGATCTCAGTTGCACGCTTGTAAGAATCCTCGGCCTGCTCGGCAGACACCTTTTTTCCCTCCTCGTTGCTGAACTCCGAAATGTAGCGGTAGTAGTCACCCTTCATCTTGAAGTAGAACACGCGGCTTTCCGAATCCTGTGGCAAGAAAATCATACAGAAGAGTTGAATACGCTACCGCTGATACAAATAGAAAATGAAAATTATATGGGAATGGTGAAGCAGCTGCGGTTTAAACGCATATAAAATAAAAAAGATGCACAAAAGGTGAATAAGCTGCCATTTAGACAAATATAAGAAGAAAATAATACGGACAAGCTGAATATGCGGTGTAAACGCATATAGGTACAAGCACGCAACTAATCACCACCATCATTCCCAGCAATCCAAAAGGAACAACCGATCGCCTACCAAAAAGACTGGAAAAGAAACAAAAGAAGCAACCGACTGTTATTTGAAAAAAGGGAAAGAGCAACACACCGTGGTCCTGGTCAGCAGCTTGTCGCTGAGGAGGGTAAGAATTTCCTGGCAGATTTTGTTGAGTTCACTCTCAACCTTCTGCCTGTAGTCCGCAGCGAGGCCCTTGTTGGTCATATGGTTCCGGTTGGCCTCCTTCTGCTCAACGGAAGAAATTATACGCCAGCTCGCACGGCGTGCGCCCACAGCATTCTTGTAGGCAACGCTGAGAAGGTTTCTTTCCTCAACTGTCAACTCATCGGCCTTTCCACCGGGGGCCGAATTGTTTTGATCGAGGCAATTCTCGACCAAATTCTTCATGGCCTCTGCCATCTCTGCACAATCCACAAGCAGCACAACCCTCAACATTGTTGATAAAGGCAACATTAATGATAATGATGCAAACCCGAAACCACCCCCATGAAAAAATAACGCATCTTAGGGGATGCAATGCAAGATTATAAAACACAGGCGTCTTCCTGCATGTCCACAAAATATAAAAAAGCAATTAGTCAGCAACGACAGGTGCCATAGTGAATCCGAGCAAGAAAAACAGAGCAGTGTCCTGGTGTGTTTCCCATAGCAAAAGAAGAAGGCGACAACCCAAGGTGGGCACATAAACACCCGATCAAATGCATTTCGCTGTCTCATATGAGAAAATTAAGATTCGCTGGTGGAATGTGTTGGGAGGGGAAGAAGCCAGTAGATTGCCCATCCAGATGAAGGGGAAGGGGGACCCATAAGAACTAAAAAGGCGCGATACTACAAAGACTTCTTGGGTGGCATTTGGTACTTTTCAACGCGAGAATAGCAATCGTCAATATGTGGACTGAAGCAAACATAGCGTGACGCTGCGGTAGCCCCCCTGTAACCACGGGAGGAAATGCGACAGAACTAGCACCATTCGTCTGGCCCCTTTCATCTTCATCTCCAAAAAAAGAGATGAACAAGGTATAAAATCAAGAGCAAGGTCCAGCAAAACCAAAACGGCTGACCGCACCTGCGACCTATCACCCTACCATCTTAAGCAGGCACTACTGAGAAGGCACTCCCCTCATTAACGTGCCGCCACAACAGAAGAGACAAATGAAATAATGAAATAAGCTAAGAAAAAAGCTTCCTATTGCGGTGTGAACACCAAGAAAAAAGGCAACCTACCGTCATACCGCTCCGCCTGCTCAGCGAGCTTGGCTCGGTACACATGCTCCTCACGGATATTCTTGATGTCCTCAATCATTTTCAAGGAGAGACACCAGAATTAGAGCTCAGACACACAAAATTCGCCGTCAGAGGTAACTCTACAGGCTGAAAAATGCTTTATTCTGACCGAGCAACCCGACTGATGGCACGCGCTTCACATCCGCACACTCCTGCTGCGGCCGCTGCACGCAGCAGCCTCCTGCCGCTGCCGCTGAACTGTGTGAACAACAACACCCCGCATGTTGTCGGACTTGTAGAAATACTGCCTTTTTGTATTAAAGGGATAGTTGCACCTTTTATGCATCTCTTTGATTTTAATTACTCATCCTGACAACACACATGGCCACAACCCTACCCAGTAACGCTCCTCCACCGACAAGGGGGTTAGGCTCAGTTCCATTCGGTGCGTCCACAGCCTAAGATATATACCCAGCCTGTTTCCTTTGATAAAATTTATTACACTTTAATACTTCAAGAGTTTTCGCCTGCTCTTAGGGATGCGCCGGGGGTTACGTCCACGCGTCCTTGGAAAAGATTATTCTGTTCAAAATAGAGAGTTTAGTGGTACCCCTTCTAAATCTGCCCCCTTTTCACGCTTCATAAATACCATTTGCGGTTTTAATTGTTTAATTTAAGCCTCTTTCTGGTCAAGCAGTTGTCTTTGATAAACAGCTATTGGGTCTCAGGCCCTATTGTAAAAATCAGAGTCTGCTTAGGGCTATATAACAACCAGCATGATCAATAGCATCAAAATAATTAATTCCACAAAGCGAATTTTTCAAAATCCTTCTTGGCTTTGCTTCAAGGCCGATCTGCAGACAGCAAAGCACCAACGGCATGCTCTAGCCACGGTCCAGCTAGCCCGCACCTTGTGTGTGAGAAACCTCCCCATATCTTTTTACACAGCAAGCTTGCCGCTTTATAAATTTTTATAGGATTGGGTTAAGGCTGCTAGTTTTATCGTCGGTGTGCTCAAGCCCCCAGGCAACGCAAACCCTAACGATAACTTCCTGGCCAGCCACTGTCTCTAAGAACTTTCCAATATTTAACAAGTACTTCACGAAGGGCCTCTCTAAAGACGCCAAAGGGCAAGGGATGGGGTCCATTTTACTTGCGAATGCTGCTGGCCGGAGTAGGTAGCCGAAACTCCCAACGCGAATTTTTTCCTTAGAGTGCTACTAAAGTACTTGAACAATCAAACCCCCAAAGCGATAAGTATAGCAAACTGACACAGCAAAACTAGTGCTTAAGGCCTCTTTCTCAAGCTGATCACTGGTTTCTACCGTTACAAGTCGTTTTGCTGTGGAGGCCCAAAGTCTTAAATTCGATAAATGAATATTTCAGGAAGTCTTGATTAACATAACTACCAGTCATTGCGCAGGCGGTGGCCGCAGCAAACCATGGTGTATGGACACCTCGTTTTGCCTCTTTATTCACAAAACTGATTTGTTATATTTTATTTTTTGCACTGCAGGAAAGTATTTTAGAAAAGCACAATTGTCCTAAAAAGAAGAAAGTTTTAAAGACGAGAAAATACTTGAACAGATACTTCAACAAAAAAGTTTTGTTGAACGCCTTAACTTCAGGTTCTCCACAAATGGATCCCGATCCCCGCCAGAGGCCTTAAGCGAACCCCGAAACTCAAGCCTCACACAGCAAAGGCCTTCTTGGCCTTAAGGCCCGATCCTTCTGCCACGATTCCTCGTACTTAACCACTATTATCTTATAATAAACTTACATAAAATCACTGCTTTGTATTTGATTATTATTTGGTATTTAATTATTATTTGCTATATAATTATTATATTGTATTATATTATTATTTGGTATTTGTGTATTATTTTGTATTAACTATTTTTTTAATTACTGTTTTGTATTTAATTATTATTTGGTATTTTATTTTTATTTTGTATTATATTATTATTTGGTATTTATGTATTACTTTGCATCTAAAAATTATTTAATTACTATTTTGCATTCAAGTATTATTTTGTGTTTTACTAATATTTTCTTTCAAACTACTATTTGGTATTAAATAATTATTCTGTATTTGTTTATTATTTCCTATTTATTTCTTATTTTGTAGTTTATTATTATTTTGTATTTTATAGTAGCATCAACCTCGCTTTGCATCGCTCGGTAATAAGTACAAATCTTGGATGTTCTCTTAGCCGTCTTGTTGATTTGGGGTTTGTGAAAAAGGCAGAGAACACAAAACGCTTTAATTCCATTAAACTGAGGCAGCCAGGAGATCTACAAAAAAAGATCCTTCCTAGTTTTTTCTTGTTCAGCCCCCATTAAAACTGTTTTAATTAATAATTTATTTTAAATTTGTTTTCAGATTTGTCTTCTCCGAGATAAAGCGAATTTCATGTAGAACATTTTTGATGGCCCTCCTCGCATTTCAGCTGCATGCATTTGGGATGTACAGAATAAATTTATTTATTTTCTTTTAATATTTAAAAGAAATTTTACTGCCTCTTGATCTAGGCGCCCTTCGGAGATCCTCACTATTAAAACTTGTGTTTTCCGCGAAAATGCGGGAATGCTTTTTATAATGATGAATATTTGTCAATCCGTTGGCCTTCATTTCTCATGTTTAATTTTGTTTATATAATATATAATAGTTAAAGAATGTTAACAGAGAGGTTTCAGGGTCGGAGGCCAAGAGCTTCAAGCCCCACAGGTGATGAGCTCGCATGTAGCGCATTCTGTTTGATTGTTTGTATTATTTTGACGGTTTGTTAAGTATAATTGCTTAGCTTACCAGGTGGAACATTTGTACTGGTGTTTTTGTTTAAAGGCCACGCGTCCTGCCACAAAACCACAACAACTTAAGTGTATTTTAGCTCCTTAAAAAATTCTATTCTACTCTGTCTCGTCTGCCTAAGAACATGCCAAACTCTGCACTTATAAACTGCAAGGGGATGCAGCCAAGGGGCTGCTGGCCTGCGTTTTCAGCACTTTTGCATCGAAACACCAAATATGTGGGTGAGGGTTGATACTGCCTCTCATTTATATTTGTTGAACAGTTTTGTATTATTAAATAACTTGGGACATTAATTCAAATAAATTTAAGTAATAGCAAACAGACAAAGACTGGAATATTCCACATACGCATTAACATGCTACGGCAGAGGCTCAAGTACAACAGTCAAAAGTGTCTGCATCGGTGTGATAGAGGGAAACCTCTGCTTTTTGGGTTTTTAATGAACATTTTCCAAACTCGAGAAGCTCGCCCTACTGGTTTTCTCTTGCAGGCACATGGGCTGTTTGCTGCGGTGATTTGGCTAGCCACGTTTTCATAGTTCAGGTGAAACAGAAGATAAATGAGGTGTTTTAAAAAATACAAGGCATGCCATACAGATGTGCAGTGCCTAGAAAACCACGCAGAGGGGAAGAGGAAAGTTGGAACATCAAAAATTGTTCATTCATGTGTTATAATTTATGTTTAAAATAAGAAAAAAAGCAGCTTGCTCGTATGTGTGGGTTGGCAGCCGACAATCCTGAATGCCGACGAAAGGGAGCACAACAAACGCAGCTGTTTTTGTTTTTAATTCGTTTTATATCTCGGTTTTATATTAAGTTTTTATTTAACAATAATGTAGTTTAAGTGAGGACGAAGATACTCAAAAAATAACCCCAGGGAAGGGGGGTGGTGCTAAGGAGCAGCATGTCTCCTGCGAGACAGACCCTGGCTTCCGCGGCCTATAAGAGTTGAAAATGAAAGTAGTGGTTCTTGTCTTCTGCTTGCGGGACCTTTTCTAAGCTGTTTGTACAGTCCAGTTTGTGTTTTCCGCCTTATTTTGCCTCATCAGTTTGCGGTGTACAGACAGTACAAGTTGTGGTTTGTTCATCCCACTCAAGGAGGCAATGTGTGTACTCGATCTGTTCCATTTTCCCCCCTCATTTTAATTGTATTTTATTTTTAATAAAACCTATTTGTTTTACCATTTTTTCTCTTTGTTTTTGACCTTCTGCTCCACCATGGCCGCAGCCGACGAGACGCAGCGCCTCAAAGGCGCTGCTCCTGTGGGGATAGGAAGCTACGGCGCAGTACCTCATTCGAAGGATTTAGAGAAGGGACCTTCGCCAGCCCTCCAGGCTTCGGCGTGGCGTTCTGTGGTTGAAACCGTGCAGCTTGGGGGTTTGTTTGCTGTGTGGTACGCGTTGAACGTCATGTACAACATTGATAACAAGCGGGCTCTGTCCATGCTGCCCCTCCCCTGGGTGGTCTCCACCTACCAGCTGCTTTTTGGCTGGCTGTTTTTTATATCTGCTTGGGTTTTTGGGCTGCGCCCGGTGCCTCGCTGCCACACGCGGGCCTTGTTTCTGAAGGCGATTGTGCCTCAGGGTGCATGCCACTTTCTAGTCCACTTTGGGGCTGTGGTTTCGATGTCGATTGGCGCTGTGTCCTTTACTCACATTGTCAAAGCGGGGGAGCCGGTGCTCACTGCCATTCTCTCGGGCATATTTCTACACCAGTATTTTTCGTGGCGTACGTACACTGCGTTGGTGCCGGTGGTTGCTGGGGTGATGCTTGCTTCTCTGACAGAGTTGTCCTTTACCTGGTCTTCATTTATATGTGCGATGATCAGTAACTTAGGGAGCAGCAGCCGGGCAATATTTGCCAAGAGGGTAATGGCGGATCGAGCCTCCGTTGGGGTGTATTTAACAAGTGCGAACATGTACGCCCTTCTGACGATTGTTGCAACCCTCATTTCTCTTCCTCTTGCACTTTTGTTTGAGGGTAGCGTTTTCTTCTCTGTTTGGGAAGAGTCAACGAAGCCGGAGACAGGCCACAGTACAGCAGCTATTTTAATCAAGATGAGTGAGAGTGCCTTCTGGTATTATACTTACAACGAGGTTGCGTACCTCTGTCTTGAAAGGGTAAATCAAGTGACGCATGCAGTAGCCAATACCCTCAAAAGAGTTGTCATCATCGTCGCCTCCATCCTTGTTTTCAACACCCCTGTAACTCCGTTGGGGGCTGCAGGCAGCGCTGTGGCTATTCTTGGAACGCTTCTCTATTCTCTCAGCAAAACAAAATACGGATAACACCAATTAATGCAACATCTTCAACAAATACAAAAAGCAGCGAATGCCGGGGAACCAAACCCACAGGACATGGAATTGCAGCAGCAGCAGCAGCAGCAGCAGCAGCGGTGGGCGGTGTATATGCACAGCAGAAGTGCGGAACCCCTTGTGGCGTGGGCTGCGGCTGGCCATTTGCATTGACACATTTATTATTATTTTTGTTTATCTTCTTTTTAGTGCAGCATCAGCTGTACCGATGTCAGCAGCCGCTGCTGCTGGCATCATCAATCGGGCTATCTATATATATACATATATATGTATTTATATATATATTTATATATAAATATATATTCTCTATGTATGAAGCAAGCATGCACGTACACGAGTGTCACGCCTCAACATACACTGCACGGGTGCGTACATGTATTTGCATGCGTGGATATGTGTGCACTTCTACACATGTGAGTGATGCATATGCAGTGCAGCACGCATATCAAA